>CM031568.1:18204411-18650938 GCA_018467065.1 Ephestia elutella
CATATGATAGGTGAATTGCATTTTTTCGTGCTACTACGAAGAAGTTGCATGTGGGAGTACTAAATTTAGATGGCGCCAGTTTTTGCCAAAGATACTGGTTCACCTACACGATGCGCCCACGGGCCCACGTCGCCTCTCACTTTCGATTATTCTTGTAGCATACTGGTACTTTTAATTCTTTGATTTATCAATTCAATTTCTCTTGAGTTTCAATTCGTCAACACGCTGGGATCTTTGCGAAGTTTTACAGCAAGCGGGACGCTCGCAGTATAGAGTAGATGGGGTACTGTGATCTATTAGATATCTATGGTCCATTTATTCATTACTAGCTTTCGCCCGCGGCTTCGCTCGCGTGAATTTCCCACGGGAACAGTGCTTTTTCCCGGGATGAAAGGTACCCTATGTCCTTCTCCATACTTCCAGCTATGTGTATGCGAAATTTCAGGAAGATTGGTTCAGTAAATAAAGCGTGAAGAGGTAACAAACAAACAAACAAACTCACTTTCGCATTTATAATATTAGTTAGGATTGTCCTATTGTGTAAACAATCTTTACAGTACTTTTTGTTGAATTTGGTTGAAAATAAATCAAATATTAGTTTAAACCTAAACATTCTAAGGTAAACCATTTATTAACCACGAAAGTAATTTCCTGAAAAGTCTATTTTAATATATATTGTTATAAAATCATAAAAAGACATGGTAAGATTGTTTACATGATAGGACAATTATGAATAAATGGACTTTAGTATCTCTATACTGTACAGACAGCTAACTATTTAGCTAAGCCTCACGACTCTTGGCTCTGTCTACCCCATAAAGGGTAAAGACGATACCTAAGTTTTGAACCATGTTGTTTATGATATGATACATCAGAAAGGCGCATTTTATTATGTTTTGTAATGTAAATATTTTATGTACTGTACAAGTATGTTTGAACTTGATATTGAAGGATCATAGTTTCATGCAGTAACTTCTAAATGGATTTTGATAAAACCATCATCATATACCTACAGACATTTTTAAATTTGAATTTTTTCGCGAAATGCTAACTGCAGGTTATATTTTTTGAGGAAAAATTCTTATCAGCTATTGATACAGTGAAATACGAGTTGTATGGTATGCACTGTATTATACAATTTACTCCGCAGCGTAGGTTTTAGGTAAAAATAAATAGGACACATATTTTTATTGTTGCATTAGGAACTTTAATTCTTCTTGTTCTTCGCTCGCTACCTCGTCATCGTCTCCCTGAAAGAACTACCTAGATCCCTTATATGCTATTAATATATTACTTATATATTTAGTTGCTATTAATATTAATATATTACTTATATATTTAGTTTCATATTTCACATTTATTTATTTATTATATTTTTCGTACTATGCTTTAACCACCACAGTTGCGTGTATCAATGCCCCTAGCGCCACAGTTGTATATTTACAACAAAATCTTCCCAATTTATTTTCAGGCGTGATGTAAATAAAATAATTATAATTTGAACTACAGTTTCTAAAATATAATCACGTGGAAATAATATGTATCTGGCGCTAGGGACACTTTTCGTAGGAAAAATCTCATTGAAGCCTTTTCAAAGAATGACAATGACAAAATATGACATTTTCAGTCAGACGTGATCACACTGACAGACAGCAACTTCAAGGAGTTAGTTCTGGACAGCGAGGACATGTGGCTGGTGGAGTTCTACGCGCCGTGGTGCGGACACTGCAAGAACCTGGAGCCGCAGTGGGCCAAGGCTGCCACCGAACTGAAGGGCAAGGTCAGTGGAGTGTTCTCTATGTACAGGTTACAGAGCTTCAGGAGCTGTGCTGGATAGGGAGAAGATGCAGCTGGTGGAGTTCTATGTGTGTGGCCACTGCAATAACCTGAAACCGCAGTGGGCCAAGGCTGCCACCGAACTCAAGGGCAAGGTAGGTGGAGGGTTCACTGTGAAAGGTTAAAGAGCTTCAGGAGCTGTGCTGGATAGTGAGGAGATGCAGATGGTGGAGTTCTAAGTGTACGGCCACTGCAAGAACCTGAAACCGCAGTGGGCCAAGGCTGCCACCGAACTCAAGGGCAAGGTTGGTGGAGTGTTCACTGTGAACAGGTTACAGAGCTTCAGGAACTGTGCTGGATAGGGAGGAGATGCAGCTGGTGGAGTTTTACGCGCTGTGGTGTGGCCACTGCAAGAACCTGGGCTATGATTCTACTAATTACAAACGTGCTATATTGGGCCTCAGTTGTGTCTCAAAAGCCAAAGAAATTGTAATAAATGCATAGAGAACTAATTGAGATCTTGTCGTTTTAGTTCTCTCTTTGGCTTTTGTCACACATCTACGTTTGTTATTAGTGGAATTGGCCCCCTGGAGCCGCAGTGGGCCAAGGCTGCCACCGAACTCAAGGGCAAGGTCGGTGGTTCACTTTGTACAGGTTCCGGTGCGTGTCTAAACTCTTTAGCTGTTCCGCTCGGCTCCGCCCCTCTGGGAATTTTGGGAACACGTTTCCCCAATATCTACCTGTAATCAAAATATGCATGTTAAATTTGACTCACTTGTTTCCGATTGGGCTGTTATGCTTTATTCTTCGTTCGACCTACTGATTTCGTTTCAAACAAAATATTTTATATAGGGCGAACGAAGAATAAACTGAAAATTTACACATATATTATGATCTGTCATATTTACTTGAAGTCATGACCTGATTGCTCAATCTCGAATCTTTGCTAGCAGCTGTGTTTAACCAACATTATGCAAAGGGCTATACGATTTCCGCACAACATTATATACAGATGAATTCTGTACATAGTGTTCATGTTTATATTTTTTCCTTTTCCTGTGACAAGCAAAGCCAACAGGATTTCAAAAGTTTTACGAGATGTCGGCACGTTCAGAAATATACACGAGAGTGTGTTTATAGGCGATATAATTTTACTTAGATTTTATTGTTACACGTGCAAAAAAGCAACTACAAAGGGAATCAAAAGTCCTCATGTGCTATTGAAATTTCTATTTGTTTACAGCTGACCATGAGATATGAAACAGTAAATTCTGAGCTCACTGACAAACTATTTTTTAATATTATTAACCATACTCGTACAAGATATTAAATACTGACGAATCGAGAATTCAAGTTCAAATTAAATAAATTCACAAAGAAATCTCATATATATTGTTAACATGCAAGCTTATTTAAAATATGGGGATGTGAGAACGCATATTGCTGTCTTCTTCTTTGCCATTTTTAAAACTAACTAAAAAATACTATGATATGTTTCGTTTAAAGTGTGAAATAATTTTGTAAGAAGCTTGACTTGCCCATACTACAGCAAAACCAACTATGGGTGTCAGAGCAACATAATATTATTGTAACACATCCAACTAATATTATAAATGCGAAATTGAGTTTGTTTGTTACCTCTTCACGCTTTATATAATGTGCCAATCTTCCTGAAATTTGGCGTACACATAGAGGACATAGGGTACCCTTCATCCCGAGAACAAGTACTGTTCCTGTGGGAAATACACGCTGGCGAAGCCACGGGCAAAAGATAGTACTAAGGTGTGTTATTACTAACACTGGTGTCAGATTTTATTCAAGTCGCCTAAAGGCATCTGACATGACTTTTACGACTACCGTCATCTAATGGCAGTAGCCGTATACACACTTGTTAACTTAACAGAGCCAATGTGCAGGTTTCGTCACGATGTTTTTCTTCACCGGAAACAGATATTGGTCTATGAGAAAACTACCACACATGAGCCACAGATGGTGTCTGCGCAATATGTGAATTTAGTATTATTTTTTTATCTGTAATTTTGATTCCAAATAGAATAAAAACGTTACCATCAGGTGAAACTCGGCGCCCTGGACGCCACAGAACACACGTCCATGGCCGGCCGCTACCAGGTGCAGGGCTACCCGACCATCAAGTTCTTCCCGGCCGGCAAGAAGACCTCGGACTCCGCCGAGGACTACAACGGAGGCCGGACTTCCAGTGACATCGTCACGTGGGCACTGGATAAGTTCGCCGAGAATGTACCCGCTCCTGAAGTTTTACAGGTTTGCTGTTACTTTTCATGTCTTCTAACGTCTTGAATCTTCAGGGTTTATCAGTGTTGATAGTTAACGTAAGTAAGTCTATTAATATGTCAAGAAATTAAGGCCCGAATTGAAATTGCCCGTGCGTCATTTATTAGGATGAAGAAAGTACTATGCTGTCGACATATTAACATCCAGCTCAGGGACGGATCCTCCGCTGCTACATTTGGCCAGTGGTCTTATATGGTTGCGAAGCATGGACTATAAAAGAAGACGTCAGGCGACGTCTCGAGGCTTTCGAGATGTGGTGTTACCGTCGCATGCTTCGTATCAGTTGGACTCAGAAAGTCAGCAATGAAAAAGTTCTCCAGCGCGTTGCAATGTCTAGACTGTTGATGCAAACTGTCAAAAAGCGCAAAGTCGAATATTTGGGACACGTGTTACGACACGACAGATATCAGCTGCTTCAACTTATAATGATGGGCAAAATAGAAGGCAAGAGACGTGCTGGAAGACGTAAAAAATTATGGCTGAGGAACATACGCGAGTGGACCGGAGTCACCAGGGTTGAGGAGCTGTTTCGCATAGCGGCGAACAGAGAAGAGTTTGCGAAACTGACGGCCAACCTCCAGTAATGGAGAGGCACTACAAGAAGAAGAAGTAAGTAAGTCGTGTATCCCCGCTGTCCCCCACTGGGGACATCGGGAAAGAAGTATATAGCAAGATAGGATATCTTATCCTAACTAATATTGTAAATGCGAAAGTGTGTTTGTTACCTCTTTACGGTTTATCTACTGAACCAATCTTCTTGAAATTTCGCATACACATAGTTAGAACTACTGAGAAGGACATAGGGTTCATTCTGGGAAAAAGCACTGTTCCCGTGAGAAGTTCACACAGGCGAAGCCGCGGGCAAAAGCTGTATAAAATAACGAGGATAAGGGTATATAGGATATATCAAGTTTTTTTTTTTCGGATAAATAGTGAGTACAGCGGGTATCCACCGTAAATGTATATTAGGCAGGTCCCGGTTGTGTTGTAAGGCTGCGTTTCGGCGCTGTGCAGAAACGAGAAAAAAGTTACCAATCAAATTGCTCAAAATACACAATCAGTCATCATCAATACATATAATAAAACTGTAACTGGTCTGTGTTTGTACTTAAGAGAAATTTAAAGGGCAAATAGAATCCAAAAAATGTATTTTTAGAATTATTGTCTGTATGTTTGTATGCGCATCTCGCAAAACCTTCTAGACGAAATTCGATGCGGTTCTCACAGTTGTATTTTTGAATGTATTACCACAAAATTAATATTAGTACTACGTACAGAAAGGAAACTCCCTGCCCCTCCCGCAATATGGCACCCCCCCGCTCCTTCCGCACTTCTCCCCCGCTCTTGTGTAAATGTGGGACGTTCGACTATGAAAACGCACACATTGACGTGTTACTGACGTGTTCACGGATATACAGTTTCATTTGTAGTAGTAGTAGGCATATTTGACGCGCCGTTTCTATGAATCGCCCGCCCTGTGGTATTACTTAAAATCTGGCGTAGGTTTCATCGCTTAGAACCTGAGATATAAACAATATTAAATTACGCGCGGACGAATTTCGCGGGCACAATATGATTAGTCAATAGGGGACCGGACAATTTTTTTTTTTGATGCTCCTTTGAAATTTCTCATAATAATAGAATCATCCTTATAAGAATTACATCAATAACCAAAGTATTTCCCAAGATATAGCAAAAAACAATTCACATTTTTAAGCGATGTTTGTGCGATACCAAAACGCCCCTAACTAAACTTGCATTCATATGACGTCATGCGTAGAAAATGGACTTTCCCAAAAAGTTTGAACACTAATAAATTAGCTCAGGAGAATACATTAGTGCTGAAAAGTCACAAAATGTGTTTAATTATATGTATTCTACCATAAAATTACATATTTTTAATAATTCTCATACCTTGGCCGGTCCCCTATTTTTACACATCTCTGCTCAGCACCGCGCAGCTCAGCTTCTGTGGAAACGAAGCCTTACAGGTGCACTTGCAATTGAGTGCCAGAAACTTAGGCCTAAGGGTGCAACGTTTATCTTACATAGCTATATACCAGAGATATCAAGCTAAATTGAGCTTTAAAAATAATGATTGAAAGGTCAAAGTAGCTTAAAGTTATAACCACGTAGCTACGCACAATAGATATGCAACTTAAGTATATCACATTTGTTGAGGTTCCTTAAGGTAGGTCAGCTTCTAATTAGAGCGATGGCTGAACATAGCTTCCAAAGACGGAATCCAATGCACTGGTGGCGGTGACCAATCCAAACCACAGCCACGGCCTGCGTTACTGAACGTTTGTTAGCGTTGAAAACTCACACACGACTGGCCCAAGGCACCTCAGTTGGAAATGAGATATATTTGTTGTTATTTGAAAACAACCGCAACATTGTTTTAATAACAACAAGCCATTGTCAGGTATTGCATAAATATTTAAGAAATTAATACTGAATTTCAGTTATTATGATATTCAATTTTGATTTACTTCCTTCACTCAATTCAAATCAATATTTTATTATAGAAGGAACATGAGATTATTTAGATTTGACATTTCTGTATATTATATTCTTTATTTTTCACTTGGCTAATGATTTGCAGTGCTACGAAAAATTTGATCAATCTTCATCCAGAACTCTATCTTATAATACTAGCTTTTGCTCGCGGCTTCGCCCGCGTAAATTATGCACCAAAACGTTCCTTATTCCACCCAGTCCATTGGTGCAAATCGCATTAAAATCCGTTCAGTAATTTTTGAGTTTATCACGAACAGACAGACGCGGCGGGGACTTTATTTTATAACTAGCTTTTGGCCGCGGCTTCGCCCGCGTGAATTTCCCACGGGAACAGTGCTTTTTCCTGGGATGAAAGGTACCCTGTGTCCTTCTCAGTACTTCTATGTGTATGCGAAATTTCAGGAAGATTGGTTCAGTAGATAAAGCGTGAAGAGGTAACAAACAAATAAACAAACTCGCTTTCGCATTTATAATATTAGTTAGGATATGTAAGGAGTAAGGATACTTAAAAAGACAATTAAAAAAACTTACTTTGCATAACGGAGTAAAAAAAAATGTGTAAGTAAATATTATGGAACAGCCGAGTGCCGTGTCCGAATTTATGAGGCGTTACTGAACCACAACTCGGTGTTGGCGTGTGTTTTGATTTAACTGGGTTGCGATATGTCGTAAACTTTATCAGCTCTTTTGTTTTGATGGAAAATTTAACCGAAGATTTCCTGTCCCACTTATATCCATGATAAAAATGCAAAAGTCTATCTGTTACACTTTTATGGCTAAACCGCTGGACCGATTTTTTATGTTTGGTATGAATATAGTGCAAGGTCAAATCTTTGTTGACACGTTTATTCGCCAACGGCAATGAGATTGAAATAATATTTATGAACCTATGATGCCATACAAAAGTTTACGCAGATATAACTAGTGTTGGCGGGGCACGTCATCAGAATTTTCCGGTACCAATGTCTTATATTAGAATTCTGTGCCAATGGGCCCAACCGGTAACATGCTGCGAGTATTCTGGGCACACTTCCTCGATGCGTCGCGTTCGAGGAGATTTTTTATTTATAAGCTGTATTCGTACCATTGTATATGTGTAGTGTACCATTAATTGTATTTTCTGAAATAAATAAACTCCATTTATCCTTACCAGTCCTATCATGTAAACAATCTTCACAGTACTTTTTGTTGAATTTTGTTGAAAATAAATCAAATATTAGTTCAAACCTAAACATTCTAAAGTAAAACATTTAATAAAAACGAAAGTAATTTCCTTAAAAGTCTATTTTAATTTATATTGTTGTAAAATCATAAAAAGACATTGTAAGATTGTTTACATGATAGGACTGGTAAGAATAAATGGATTTTGCATCTAACGTGACTTTTAATTGCACTCGTGTTTTTATAGCTTCAAACTTACACTCGATGCAATTAAAAGTCACTTTCTGCTCGATGCAACAATCTACTATTGTTGTTTTTAACAACAGACTCGAATATCACTTTAAAAATATCTAGAATATCTATTCCACTACGATCCCCTAGCGCAGTCCTCCAGGGGACAGCACTTACTATTCCTCTTCGAATTTTATCCTACTAACTAATATTATAAATGCAAAAGTTTCGATGTGAATTTGTGAGGATGTTTGTAACTCAATCACGCAATATCGATGAAATTTGGTATACGGGTAGAAAAATACCGGGAATAGCACATAGGGTACTTTTTATCCCGAAATTTCCACGGGAGCGATGCCCCGGGGCGCGGCTAGTATCCTACTAATAATTATATAAATTGATTACTTGTAGGTCGTCGGTGAAGAGACAATAAAGGCGTGTAGTGAGAAGCCTCTGTGTGTGGTGTCCATACTGCCACACATCCTGGACTGCAACGCGGCGTGCCGTAACGACTACCTCGCCATCTTGGCGCGGCTCGGGGACAAGTACAAGAACAAGATGTGGGGGTGAGTGTTCGTAGCGTAGACAGGAAAAAATACTTTTTTTGGGGAAAAAACGATTTTTTCCCATAATTTTAATTTCCGGAAAAAAATGCCATTTGGGGATTTTTTTTTCTACTTTAAGTATCGTTCGAGTTTCCAAATGTCAAATGTTTGCGGAATGTACGGTCAGTCAACCTATACACCGTAGTGGCAAGACTTTATGTAACATCCACCAAATACCGGAGATTTCGACATAAGTATATTAGTCCACAAGGTTCTTTAATTTTATATTTAATTATTTTATACTATAAATAAAACTTTACAGTGAAGAATAAAAACCTAAAAACTAAAAAAAAATACATACTAAATGCAAGAAGACTGCTAGAGGATATTTCTTGAAAAAAATGTAATATGCTCAAAATTAAATCAAAATCTCAGTGATTTAATTTTGGGCATATAGAATTTTTTTCAAGTATGGTTTTTTTAGTATGGACATCCTAGAGAATTTCCACTATTCATGGATTACTATAACATAATTTCGTAACGAGTAAGTGCTTTATTTTAACATTACAATAGGGCAGATGTTAAAATTCTGCAAAGTAACAGGTAGATTCAATGGGTCGCCACCAACGTGAGTGACCAGGTAACTCAAAACCCTATACGGGTCTCGGGGAATTGGGTGAAATGGTCCCAGCATAAGTGGACTGATCACCCGTCTGGTGCTCGCACTGGCGTCCCCACATAGTAAATAATAATAATAAGTGCTTTATTTCCAGATGGGTGTGGTCGGAGGCGGGAGCGCAGCCCGCACTAGAAGAGTCGCTCGAGCTCGGCGGGTTCGGGTACCCGGCCATGGCGGTCGTTAACGCGAAGAAACTCAAGTTCTCCACGCTCAGGGGGTCCTTCTCCGAGACTGGCATCAACGAGTTCCTCAGGTGGGTAGAAAGAAAAAAAATGGCGCCTGCAGGCCTACCATGAACTCTTATTGCGATCCAATTCAGCAATTCACTTCCAACAAAATTGTTAGAAGAGTTATTTTAAAAATATACAAAATAATTGATGTCTAATAAAAAATAATTCGATTAATTTATTCTGTATATTTTTGAAGTCACTCGTCTAACACTATTGTTGGAAGTGATATGAAAATAATTCGAGACACAATTTCCGCTCATATTATGCGCAACATAATAGTCTATTAGTTTTCGTTGGTATATCACCCTTTCAAAAATAGGGGCCCAGTTCAATTTAGGACTTAAACTGGATCGCAATAAGAGTTCATGGTAGGCCTGCTGGGGAGTAAAAAGGGCCACTTTAGTGGATTGGAATTTGATCCAGTTCGCATTTCCTAAATATTTAAAAATTAACCTTTTTCTGCTATACATAAGGTTCAACCATTCATTCATCAAAGTGGCGGTTAGAATCCCACTGCAGTCATTTAGAATCAGGAATGGGCAGAAGCGGTTGAGAGTAAGGAGGAAGCCCATTAAAGTCGTTATTGACGGTTCATGCCATAGAGCAACACGGACTCCTTACGGAGGGAGAAGCCATAGCGACATGTTTTCATTCAAATCATTCTGGCGTTTTTTGCGGGGAGGGAAATTCACGCAAGCGCTGTTCGGTACACACATACATAATGAAAATCTGTAATTACGACAAATTACGACACCACATATGAAATATAAAACAATACATTGACAAATCTGTCACCACCCGTCAGATTTTTGTGTACGAATATAAGACACACATACACATTAACATATTTTTGACTTTGTTTTCAATAGTGAATGGCATAAAAGTAATTCTGCATTATCGATGAATTATAAATTATCGAATTTCTCGGGCCTTCGACTATATAATCAATAGCTTTAATAAAATCTGTGGGGTGGTTTAGCCGTGAGTATAATAGTATTAATTCGCATTTATAATATTTATTGCTAAGGAGGTATGGAAATATGGATACGTTCTTATGATGATGGTATGTTAGCAAGCAGTAATTTGCATTTTTTATATACTAGTGGTTCTATCTGTGGGTCTGACGAAGAATGTGCACTTCGCAAAACGAACAATCGAACAAAAGGTGGATTTCGCAATTGGTGCACTTCGCAAGTGTGCACTTCGCAGAATTAGCATAATCCTAACTATATATTATAAATGCGAAAGTGAGTTTGTTTGTTTGTTTGTTCCTTTTGACACTTTATCTACTGAATTTTCTTGAATTTTCGCATACACATAGCTGGAAATACAAAGAAGGACACAGGGTACCTTTCATCCTGGGAAAGAGCACTGTTCCCGTGGAAAATCCACGCGGGCGAAGCCGCGGGCGAAAGCTAGTGATAAATAAAATCAGTGTTGCAAAGTTATCACGTTTATTAGTTAAGTACCACAAAGACAAGAAAGGAATACTTATAAAATTTAAATTATCTAAATATAACTTAACTATTTCTAGTAATTTTCTCTGACACATCACTGTCTTGTTCATCCGAGCTAACTTACACCATTCGTGGAAATCAGATGCCTTATAATGAGCTAAACAAACGGGACTTGTCTTTTTGGCATCCCAGGTTTGCTAGTTGTTGCACAAGTTTTTCCATACACACATCTCTAAGTACCTAGGTATTTTTAGGAAAGCTGTAAAAAAATAAGAAAATACACGTTACAACATACAACAATTTAAAACTATACCTATCGCAGTTTATCGATACAGGACTACAACACACAATGTAAGCAAAGTAACATCACTAAATCTAGATGTTGGACGGAATTATCACTCGACAAATCCGTGTTTCTATAGGCGACCGGGCTGATGTTGGTAAACAAATCCAACAATGACATTTTAATAAAATGTATGAATTTTTGTTTAATTTATAATCATATGATAAGAATTTACTTACTAGAGAAATGTAACACCATCTTTCTGTAAAATAGATGTCCCAGACCTCTTTTTGCAGCACAAAATTGAACAATTCGGAATTTTTGTATTGCGGCCTATGTGTCATTCACACTGACTGATGGATTCTGTCTAGCGAAAAGTCCGAATGCAAACAGTTTTTATAAACGCTCAAGTCCACCTGGACCTAAGCTTTGCCAGAGGGGAAAGACATCTATGGCGCCTCCCTTCCGGGCCGCGCGCGGAAGTCCTTGTTGCTCGAAGGTTCATGCTTCCGAATACAAGCCCGTGAACTTGTGAAAACGAAAGGTTTGGTTATCCTAACTTAAGGATACAAAATTGAGCGCTAACAGTCGGATATTGATGTACGATGAATTAACAGTTTGTATCTGGAGGCCTTGTTTCAATGACGTGCCCATAATCCTCCGCACTATCATAAAGAACACTAACCATGATTTTAAAGATAAACCTTATATCTATTCAAATAGGTATTATTCTGCAAAATTTTGTACAAATGATTTTTTTTTTATTATAGAGATCTGTCATTCGGACGCGGCCAGACTGCGCCAGTGAAGGGCGCGGAGATGCCCAAAGTGTCCAATACAGAGCCTTGGGACGGCAAAGACGGGGAACTCCCGCCTGAAGAGGACATTGACCTCTCCGACGTCGACCTTGAGAAAGACGAGTTATAAGCGCGTTGAAAAGTGACAAAAAGACTGTTGTGTGTGATATGTGTATCCAACATCAAACGTGTGGGTCTTGGATTTTGTGGTGCCAAGCCGAGTTTTGCCGCCAATTAATTAGATTTTACGACGTAAGTCTATTTGCATTTGAGGCCTTTTTTCTTATTGAAATTCTAATCTCTATTGAGCGCACAACGTCTTCACTGCCGTATGTGTGTAATGTACTTAAAATGTAACATGTAATCACAAATATTGAATTGAATCCTGTCAAACGTAGCTGTAGTATTTTCAAGTTTATTTTTTGATGCTATAGTATTTTAAAATCAATTTTCATATTTTTTGTCGTTTTACTGACGGTTTCAGGATGGTTTGTGAGTTAGCTAATTAATGATGTAAGAATGTTCATGAATAAGTCTCAATTAGGGTTAAAATTTATGACGTTTGTAAAATTTATGGCTGCAACTCTTCCAGTAACTAAGTAATTTATTGCATTTATTCCTAATAAGCAGTCATAAGGTGCTCCCACACAGCGGTTAAAAATGTTATAAAACATTGTCTCTTTTTTCAACAAATTGTAACAAAGACACAAATAATTTTGTAATTGCTGTGTGAGCACCTATAGAAATAACTTTTATTATGTAAAAGTAATCTTCAATAAATTTTTAATAACATAGATTTGGTTTTAATTATCTCATTATAAATGTCCTCACTCAGCTTTACTTTGCATTCCATAGTTAAGAAATAAAACGTGCATGGAATATATTCACTACTTTATTTGAGCATTTATTTGTGCAATAAACATAATATTCGAAAAGAATTTCAATAAAAAGACATTGACAATTCTTGTAGGTAAAAAGGTATGGTTCAAATTGCACCTTTATTCTTATGACCTAAAACAGATTACATAATTAAATAGTTCTCTTGGTGTCTTCAGTCTAAAACGATGTATCTATAATATTAAATTAATATTACTTCTGATCGAAACTGCATACTTTACAATGGTAAGGCACTTTAAAAACATTCAGCCACAACCCTCATTTGGCAGTCATTTTTGATGTTATTTTTATAAATCATCAATATCAATGATTAAAATACAAGATAGATTACGTAGATTGCATTGACATTCAGTTAAATAGCTTAAAATCTACTATCTTGAACACACGATTCATTTGTTCATTACTCTTACTATATATAATTAATTAGATGGGTCCCACTGGCAAAGAAAAAATACACCAATGGGTTTTGCCACTGGTCCCCTAAAATTTATCCAGTGGAATAAAAGGATGTTAAATACATTCAAATAGGAATATCAATAAATAGACATCAAATCCGTCACATTAGTACCGTCAGCATAAAATAAATTCCGTAACAAAAAGAAATTGTAAATTTATTATTGTTATATTAAATTTTTAAATTGGTCAATTAGAAAGTCTTATTTTTTCCACATAAACTAGCAACTATCATGACACACAGACATCCTTACATACTCATACATAATCTGATATAATAGTGCAACTCTTTACAAGTCCATGTCCAATTAACCATGATAGTTGCTAGCTGTGACATTAATACTAAGATACCCAATAAAGGTAGTTAACAGGACATGATAAATAATACACATCTGACTTTGGAAATACTGAAACAGGGAATTCATTGGATTTTGTAAAATACTGTCATTGTCACTCACTCATTCTTTTGTAACATTTTGATGTTGGTTTATCATCTATTGTTAAACAATTGTTATTTAAAACACTGTGACTGAAGGATTAAGAAGCTGAAGTAACCATTTTGTCTCCTTCATAAGTCAGATAAGTATCATTTATATGTTGGAATTCATATTCACTAATACAGTGTTGGTATAATCTCAAGTCTTCTAATCAAAATCACAACCACTATCTCCACATAACATTTGGTAAATTAATTACAGATCCATTATTTTTGGTAAAACAAAAATGAGCATATAACAAAATTACAGCACTTTTCACTTATCATTTCAATATACTTAAACCATACCTGTCTGTTTTGATTTTTATTTCTGAGTTCATGGTTCTTTAGCAGTAACATACCTATTTTCCAAAAACCAAAACTGACATACATAGTGCATTCTTCTTTTCTTATCAAGCGTGTTATTACTAACACTGGTGCATTTAATAAGGTATATAAGGGACTTCAAATACCTTATGTTTTCTTCTCAAAATCATGAAGGAAGAACATAAAGCAAATAAAATTAATGATATAAATATGAGACTGATATTGGAGCCCTTTACTGTGTTTTAAAATTGTATTGCTTATTAAACATAGATGGCAACAGAAGACCCCTATATTAATATAGATAGCCTTTCATAACATAGTTGAACCAATCTGGATTACCACTTCCAAAATTTAATACCTAAAATACACAGGTATTTGTTACATTTCTATTCCAATAAAAATGATATGCTAATGAATATCTTACTAAAGCATAAGGATTTAATGTAAAATCTAGTTACTAAAATGTAACCAAATAATACTTTAATAAATGGTATTAATTTAAATCACTAGGTATTTCTAGATACATGGTATAATAATAACTCCTTTAGTAGTCATTAAACAGGAGTCATGGCCATTATATTATAACTCGACTGTTTTTGGCAAATTATTGGATAACATGTCACAAAGTAATACAAACTCATACCAGCCAGTATTAAAAACACAGTAAGTGCTACAATACCCCAAGCAGATAGACCTAAACCTCTTCTAGTTGTGTTCTGAGAAGGAATGCCAGGAGATGAGCCCATAAATGTTTTTGATCCTGAGTTTTCTTTACCTTTTGAGGTCTTGCTACTACCACCATATGATCTTGAGCCTCTGAACGCTTCACACGGAGAACAAATTTGATTTAATACTGAAAAAATAAACGGTCACTGTAAGTGAATTGAAACTGCCTAACCTTATTTTTTACAAATCATTTCAAGGCTCTAAATGAATGAAACGTTAGCTTATATTTACTTACTTAGTAACAAGAGGCAAATTTGTATTAATAAACGCATCATCTTCAATATCCTGCAGCAACCTGAGCAATAGCAGCACTTATTAGTCACGCAAGAGGATAATTGCAATTATTTACTGAGAAATATTTTAAAGCAGGTACACGTTGATCTTATGAATATCAAACTTTGTTTTGCTTATATAATAATCGATTCAGAGTGTAGTAAACCCTAGAAAACTCAGAAAATAGTTAACAAATCTCTTTTCTTTCCACTATTTTGGATCAAAAAAGAAAGGAAGGCGGAATTATTTTATTGAAGGAAAGGAAGGGGTCACAAACTAAATAGTGGAAGGTGCGCTGCGCTTCAATTTGACATTGACGTTCCTTTTTTCTCTGATTTTGGCATTATCAAAGATGAATAATCATGGAAGTAATATGTAAGTACTTTGTACAACAAGTACTTATTACTTCCATGTGAATAATCTAGCTCTAGTGATGTACCGTTCCCCGAAAGAAACAGCGGAAACTTCGGAAATATTCTTGAGAACGGAACACTTTCCTGAAAACTTGAGTTTCAAAGAATTATTGTTTTTCGGGAACAGGTTTCTCGGTAGCACATCACTACAAAAAACATCTAGCTCACAGACATATAATAATAGTAAGCAGACTGAACATGTCATTTGAAATTGCATGGCAAAAACACACACTAAGATTATTATTCACACAACGACAGAATACAGGGTCGGATCTAAGATAATTAATTATATTCGGTACAGTGTAGCAAAACCAAAAATTTTGAGACGCTGAATCTTAAGCCGTGCGCGGTATGCGGACGGATCTGCATCAGCTTTTTACGATGGGAAATTCTATCCCTTTTGGGAAAAAATACTAGTCATTAAATCAATAAAATTTATTTTAAATTATTAAAAATCACGTGCAATGAAACATTGCAATGATGTTAATGGTTGCTGGCGTCCATTCACTGTCCTGGTACTCGTAGTAGGTACGTAAGAGAAATACTCCCCATAACAGTTCTCTTTCTTGAGGTATTATTTTCTGGCATATTTTCCTTTGTCCTGAAATAAAATTCACTGTCAGTATTTTTATAAAATGTGCATTTTAATCTTCAAGAAAGAATTCCTGAGATTTTTATAGAATAGGTACTAAATTCGTATATTTGCCTTGATTCGGCCCAGCCATAGTAAACAAAACTGGATCCGTCAAATGATCTATGCTATTTACGAAATTATTAAATTACTTGTAGTATTTCTTATGAAATGGTTATAATTAATACACTACTTTATAAAATAAATAATGATATTGCTGATAAATAGCATTCAAAAGTCTAATAATGGTTATTGTTTCAAAAATAACACGAAATTGTATATTATCATTGGGCACGTCAAAAACATGTATTGCTCACCGAAGGAACGATATTCCACGAATATTTTTTTATGAAACACTTCCACATATTGTACACGTTGCATTTTATCATTTCTATTGAGTTTAAAAGCACAAAACAGTAAAAAATAATTTTAAATATTTATGACAACTGTGACAACACAACAAATATGACAGTTAAGGATCATTTCGCATGAAAAATCCGGCTTGGATGATACCGTAAAACGGGGAAAATAGGAATGGCGGGGTAAATTGGTATAAAAATCAGCTTTTCTAAACGTTTCTTTTATTGTTACTTCTATTTATTAGAGATTATCACCTTCTTGTTTTTGAACGAGCTTATATGTTTTTGCTACTGGCCACATTGAGTATTTAAGCCAGCCAATCAGGATTCATTTAGAAAAGTCACGTTTTTCTGAGGTTGTCGTAGCCACGTAAAATTACATAGTACAAGAAATGTATATTGAGAGTGATTGATCAAAGAAAAGTGCTGAAATCCGAGTTATTATTATTGAGACACCTGTCTGTTATTTGGAAAAACTTTAAGGTAAGTGATTTATTACGTAATTTCATTGCAAATCTAACTTTGAATAATATACTCTTATTTAGGTTATTTAGGTGTTAATAGAAACGTGAAAGGGGGAAATAGGCATATAAAGTGGGTATAATAGGAACGACGCGGGGGTTACACGGAACAACACGGGGGTTATTTGGTTTGAGAAAGAGGTAAATTGGAATACCTGTATAGGGTTGTCCAAATCCAAAACATTTAGTCTAGGTATTGATTTAATTTTTTTAACTACCTAACCTAAAATGTTTGATATCATTTATTATTATTACAAGCTTTTATTTACTTTCACCTGTCTGTAATCAAATCTTTCAAGTTAGTAATCTTGGAAGGTAGGTACTCTTCACCCAACCCGGTAAAAATGTAAGTACCTAGGTACCTACTAACTTTGGATATATGGAGTGACAGCCCTAGTTATATTTCCGATTTACCTCTGCCACGTACCTATTATCTCTCCAGGGGTAAATTGGAATTCTCTAGGGTTTTTATTGAATTTCTGAAAACAATACAATAATTTTGGAATTTTAACCTTGTTAACACATAACAGAGCATAGCATGCATTTTTTACTATACCATAAAGGACCCTAACCGTTGTGGGACAAGGTTTAAATTGTCTTTTACAGTGAAGACTGGACCTATTTACCCCGTTTTACGGTAAATCTTTCAGTGTAGTGGTTCGTGTTGCAATACATTGCAATGCTAAGGAAGGAAAGGGACAGAGTTATGTGACAGTCCTTATCATGAACAGGATGCAAATATTGTCAAATATCATCAGTGTGAAATTTGTGTTCCTTCTGCTTATATTTAAAAAAAAATTTTACTTCTGTGAAAGAAATATTGTTTTTTAAAGAGTAATTACAGTCTGTGGTTTCAGGTCGTTCTAGCTAGATCCTCCTCTTTTATTTTTTTAGGCTAGCAAGTATTTTTTCTCTATTATCTGTCACTCCACACTAATTTCCTGTAAAATGTGATGGCGTGTACTTCCGGTGAGTACGTTGTCAAAGCAGCAAATGTCAAATCAAAGAATCCTAAAAAATTAACAATGCCGGCGATAAAGCGATTCCAATTTTGTTTTATTTTTCTACTTTATGGACTATTAATATGTGAAGGTGTTATTGTTGATACAGTATCAAGTGACATAAAGATAAAAATGTAGAAAGAACGGTGAATATTGCTTCACAACTGGTAAAAATTACGTCCAAAATAACCTTGGAGAACGATGGTAAATCGCCGGTAAGAAACTTTTTGGTGGCGGTAGAGCCGTCACAGAAAAGTAACTTGGCTTTCATCGGTGTTAAGGATAGCCTTAATCGTGATCTTAGACTTGCGGATACTACCGTGAAAGGTTACGATAGTACACGATTTTGGCGTGTCGAACTCAGAGAGGGAGTTGGCGCCGGCTCTACCGCTGTTTTTACTGTAGAATCAGTATTCACTAAAGCACTGCAGCCTTATCCTACTAGTATCACTCAACAAGAGGATCAATTAGTGAAATACACTGGCAACTTATATGTGTACTCGCCCTACCCAATCGCTTCTCAAAAGACTACTGTGGTTATGACTACTAAGAACGTGGAGGCATTTACTAAACTAAAACCATTTATCCAACAAGACGGAAACATCATCTATGGACCTTATACAAATGTTGGCCCATACAGTGAAAAGGAATTATCGATTCACTATAAGAACAATTCACCATTTTTGACTGTGACTCGCCTTGAAAGGTTAATTGAAGTATCTCATTGGGGAAATATAGCTATTGAAGAGGTCATTGAGGTCGTGCACTCTGGAGCCAAGTTGAAAGGACCATTTTCTCGCTATGATTACCAACAGGACCATCACAGTGGACCATCTAGTGTCCGGGCATATAAGACATTGTTGCCTGCTTCAGCCTCTGATGTTTACTATCGTGACACTAATGGCAACATCTCTACATCCAACATGAAGGTAAAGAAAGATTCTGTTGAGTTGGACCTCAGACCAAGATACCCTCTATTTGGAGGCTGGAAGTCTCATTACACTCTAGGGTATAACGTACCAAGCTATGAATATCTGTATAACTCTGGCGATAAGTTCCTACTGAAGATGAGAGTAGTAGACCACATTTTTGATGATATGCAAGTTGATGAAGTAGTCACTAAGATAATACTGCCAGAGGGGTCTACAAACATCAAGCTTAACTTGCCATACCCAGTAACGCGGTTGCCTGATAGTTTCCACTACACTTATTTGGACACAAAAGGACGTCCGGTCATTACATTCAAGAAGGAGAATGTTGTTGAGAACCACATCCAAGACTTCCAACTCCGGTACTCGTTCCCGCGTCTGTTGATGTTGCAAGAGCCTCTGTTAGTCGTGGGCTTCCTGCATGCTCTGTTCCTTTGTGTTATTATTTACGTAAGATTAGATTTTTCTATCCACAAGTCTGAACACCCTCATAAGGATTAATTAGTTTTTATGTTATGTTGCACACAATTAATATAATTCAGTATGTATGGATCGTAGTTTTTTTCATTTCATTGTCGCAAATGTGTGGGAAATAAATATATGTTAAGTATTTATTTCTCTTTTATTTTTAAAACTTATCTTATTACTTGCTGGAAATTTATTTTTCCAAACACACTGGTCATATAATTGAAAAATAATAATGCTTATTAATACATAGATAACTTTTTATTTTCATTCAAATGTAACCACATTTTCAATAAATGAAAAATATTTACATGAAACAATGTTTCCATGGAAATGTCTATTTACAACATTAAAGAACTCATATATTTTACATGCGGATGACATTTTATACACTTTTAGGATGACCACTATGTAATGTATTCAAGCCAACCTTAGTCAAACAACTATAGTGCCGAACAAATTGACTAGTCACCTATTTCTGTTGCATTCAAGATTTGTGATAGACAGACCGAACGCGCGGCATAAACACGCGTCACGCAGCGGTCGCTCTTACTAAATTCATAAAGTTTTAAAATAGGAAAAAAGTACATATAATTACATAATGTACATTGAGAGCAAAAAGACATTAATTAGGCTGTAAAAATTACCTGTCTTCAATTTCAAATATCTTATTCCACCTCCTTTAAATTTCAAGACAATCTGTGCAAAGATATTATTATAATACTTTATAATATCTTCGGGTTTGTGTAATGAGACTGGCTAAAAATTTTTTTAACTAAAACATTTATTTTTTCAAAGATTACACTCCATGTTCAGCTAACTTAGTTCTCAAGACGACTGGTGCGCTCGTGCACGGGAGAATAGCCAGTTCGGTAACCACTGCCGTAACAAGGTTAGGGGGAGTCACGTCATAAATTATGTTGAGTGGAGTCAGGTTGGGGTTTGAACGCCAGTCCTTCAATGGAGAATTGTCGTCCGTTTTGTCGATTAGGTCGTCGGGATCACCTGAAAGAATAGTGGTATCAGACATAAGGCTACAAAATTATTGGCAATTTGTAAGCGCAAGTTATTAGTGGCAAGATAGTGTCACCTAGCTCATTGTAAACAAAGATAGTATAACCTATCTTGTTGTAAACAAAGAGAGTGTAACCTAACTCGCTGTAAACAAAGATAATGTCATTCAGGTCCATAATGTCCCTTTCTCAAAATGTTCCTTTCCCTAAATGTCCCTTCCCTAAAATGTCCCTTCCCCATAATATCTCTTTCCCAAAATGTCCCTTCCCTAGTTACCTAGCTTGCTGTAAAATAAGTGTAACCTATCTCGTTGTAAACAAAGAGAGTGTAACCTGACTCATTGTAAACAAAGAAAGTGTCACCTAGCTTGCTGTAAACAACGTGTCAACTATCTTGCTATACACAAAGATAGTGTCACCTAGCTCGCTGTAAACAAAGTGTCACCTAGCTCGCTGTAAACAAAGTGTCACCTAGCTCGCTGTAAACAAAGTGTCACCTAGCTCGCTGTAAACAAAGTGTCACCTAGCTTGCTGTAAACAACGTGTCAACTATCTTGCTATAGACAAAGATAGTGTCACCTAGCTCGCTGTAAACAAAGTGTCACCTAGCTCGCTGTAAACAAAGTGTCACCTAGCTCGCTGTAAACAAAGTGTCACCTAGCTCGCTGTAAACAAAGTGTCACCTAGTTTGCTGTAAACAAAGTGTCACCTAGCTCGCTGTAAACAAAGTGTCACCTAGCTTGCTATAAACAAAGTGTCTAGCTCGCTGTAAACAAAGTATCACCTAGCTCGTTGTAGACGAAGGCATCGGTCTGCACGCGCTCGGAGAACTTGTGCGTCTCGCAGGCGACGAGCACGGGCACGTTGTGCGCGCGCGCCACGAGCGCGAGCTGCGCGCTCCCCAGCGCGCCCAGCACCGACCCGTTCACCAGCAGCGAGCTGGCGCCCAGCAGCACCTTGTTGATCTGAGATCACATTCGTTCATTACTCATGTAACATGGCACATAATTAATGTAAGTAGGTATTGAAACTATTTTTTTTTCTTATGTATAAAATGTAATTAGTTTATTTTGAAATGTTACAAATACAATTATAAGTCACACTGTACTAATTAGATATATCTTAAAAATTAATAAATTAAATACTAATATATTAATACTACCTATAAATATATCCATACTAATTTTATAAATGCGAAAGTTTGGATGTGAGTTTGTGAGTTTGTGAGGATGTTTGTTACTCAATCACGCAAAATCTACTGGATGGATTTCGATGAAATTTGGTACAGAGGTAGATAATGACCTGGAATAGCACATAGGCTACTTTTTATCCCGGGAAAAAGCACTGTTCCCGTGGGAAATTCACGCGGGCGAAGCCGCGGGCAAAAGCTAGTACTATATATATTAAAAATCTAATTCTAAATTTGGTGTCGTTGGCAAGGTGCCCATCACACAGGCAGCATTCCCGCGCTGAATAGCAATAGCTAATCGCTGGGCAAGAAAGCTGCCCGCACGAGGGTCACCTTTTCTTAATTGTCCTATTATGTAAACAATCTTCACAGTACTTTTTGTTGAATTTTATTGAAATAATCAAATTTTAGTTCAAACCTAAACATTCTAAAGTAAAACATTTATTAACCACGAAAGTAATTTCCTAAAAAGTCTATTTTAATTTATATTGTAGTAAAATGCTGTCATGCTGGTCTGGGAGCGAAGAAAAAACATAGAATGTGCCAACTGCTTCTCTTCCCGCGCAGATTGTAAAAGTCAATCGAGGGAAAGGGCTTTAAACTGGGGATTCCTCCACTCTTAGACGATAGGCTAGCAACCTGTCACTATACCTGAATCTCCATTCCATCAGAGAGCCCACTATTCAGCTAAGCGTGGCCTTCAACTCTCACGACTTTTGGCTCTGTCTACCCCGTAAGGGATAAAGACGTGATTCTATGTATGTATGTATATTCATTCTTCTTCTTATCGATTGTGTTATTACCTACTACTAACACTGGTGTCAGATTTTATTCAAGTCGCCTAAAGGCATCTGACATGACTATTACAACTACCGCCATCTAGCGGCAGTAGATAGATAGATTTCATTTATTCTTTAGAATATGGTGATTACATTGGTGTTATTTACATATGAGTGCGACATACTCTGCCTATCAGCCGTATACACACTAGTAAACTAAACAGTCGGCCATGTGCAGGTTTCCTCACGATGTTTTCCTTCACTGAAAGCAGGTAGTGGTCTATGAGAAAACTACCAGATTGGTCTACAAACTCATGTGACACAGGTAGGATTTGAACCCGGGTCCTATCCGACCTCAGGCGGGTGTCATTACCACTTGGCCACCACCGCTTCAACCATAACCATATTAATCAATTATTATTATTTACTTTTTGGGGACGCCAGCGCCAGACGGGTGATAATATGTATGTATGTATTATATTTATTTACTTTTTGGGGACGCCAGTACGTATATTCATTAATACAAAAGCAAATATTGGGTATAAACTGTGGGTTTGACTTAGAGTAAACCTTTTATTACGTAAGAGGCCTAGAGACGTACGGGGCTTGCACATCAAACAAATTATAAGTGTGTGTGTAAGTAAGCTAAGGAATTTGTAAGTGCTAAATGTAAACTTGTATTTATTCTAAATAGAACCTTTACATCACGTAGTACGAGTATTCCTACAGCAGTAGACACACTCACATTCTTCATGAGGAAGCTGACAGCAGTGATGTCAGTGTATGTGGTGGGCAGGCCCCGGGCCGCCAGTCGCCGCAGCATATCCCAACCACCACGGTGCTAAATGTTACATTCTAAATAGAGTCTTATCGCGTGGCCCGAGCGTCGATATTCCTACAGCAGTAGACACTCACATTCTTCATGAGGGAGCTGACAGCAGTGATGTCAGTGTATGTGGTGGGCAGGCCCCGGGCTGCCAGTCGCCGCAGCATCTCCCGACCACCACGGTGCTAAATGTTACATTCTAAATAGAGCCTTATCACGCGGCATTAGGGTCGATATTCCTACAGCAGTAGACACTCACATTCTTCATGAGGAAGCTGACAGCAGTGATGTCAGTGTAGGTGGTGGGCAGCCCGCGGGCCGCCAGCCGCCGCAGCATCTCCCGACCACCACGGTGCTAAATATTACATTCTAAATGGAGCCTTATCACGTGGCACGAGTGTCGATATTCCTACAGCAGTAGACACTCACATTCTTCATGAGGAAGCTGACAGCAGTGATGTGGTGGGCAGGCCCCGGGCCGCCAGTCGCCGCAGCATATCCCAACCACCACGGTGCTAAATGTTACATTCTAAATAGAGTCTTATCGCGTGGCACGAGCGTCGATATTCCTACAGCAGTAGACACTCACATTCTTCATGAGGGAGCTGACAGCAGTGATGTCAGTGTATGTGGTGGGCAGGCCCCGGGCTGCCAGCCGCCGCAGCATCTCCCGACCACCACGGTGCTAAATGTTACATTCTAAATGGAGCCTTATCACGCGGCATTAGGGTCGATATTCCTACAGCAGTAGACACTCACATTCTTCATGAGGAAGCTGACAGCAGTGATGTCAGTGTAGGTGGTGGGCAGCCCGCGGGCCGCCAGCCGCCGCAGCATCTCCCGACCACCACGGTGCTAAATGTTACATTCTAAATAGAGTCTTATCACGTGGCACGAGTGTCGATATTCCTACAGCAGTAGACACTCACATTCTTCATGAGGAAGCTGACAGCAGTGATGTCAGTGTAGGTGGTGGGCAGGCCCCAGGCTGCCAGTCGCCGCAGCATCTCCCGACCACCACGGTGCTGAATATTACATCCTAAATAGAGCCTTATCGCGTGGCCCGAGGGTCGATATTCCTACAGCAGTAGACACTCACATTCTTCATGAGGAAGCTGACAGCAGTGATGTCAGTGTAGGTGGTGGGCAGCCCGCGGGCTGCCAGCCGCCGCAGCATCTCCCGACCGCCACGGTGCTAAATGTTACATTCTAAATAGAGCCTTATCACGCGGCATTAGGGTCGATATTCCTACAGCAGTAGACACTCACATTCTTCATGAGGAAGGTGACAGCAGTGATGTCAGTGTATGTGGTGGGCAGGCCCCGGGCTGCCAGTCGCCGCAGCATCTCCCGACCACCACGGTGCTAAATGTTACATTCTAAATAGAGCCTTATCACGTGACACGAGCGTCGATATTCCTACAGCAGTAGACACTCACATTCTTCATGAGGAAGCTGACAGCAGTGATGTCAGTGTATGTGGTGGGCAGGCCCCGGGCTGCCAGTCGCCGCAGCATCTCCCGACCACCACGGTGCTAAATGTTACATTCTAAATAGAGCCTTATCACGTGACACGAGCGTCGATATTCCTACAGCAGTAGACACTCACATTCTTCATGAAGAAGCTGACAGCAGTGATGTCAGTGTATGTGGTGGGCAGGCCCCGGGCTGCCAGCCGCCGTAGCATCTCCCTGCCGCCTCGGTGCTAAATGTTACATTCTAAATAGAGCCTTATCACGCGGCATTAGGGTCGATATTCCTACAGCAGTAGACACTCACATTCTTCATGAGGAAGCTGACAGCAGTGATGTCAGTGTAAGTGGTGGGCAGGCCCCGGGCTGCCAGTCGCCGCAGCATCTCCCGTCCGCCGCCGTGTACTCGATGTCCGACCACCACGGTGCTAAAGTGAGGCTTGTCGGCCCAGGCTTCCGTTAGGATGCGTTCTATTAGCGACGAGCTGCAGGATGGGACAAAAGATATAATTGACATAGAAACCAGGTTTCGTGAAAGGAAAACACCTATTCTCTAGTGACTGGTACCGTACGAAGTTAAATTTTCCGGTTCCGTAACTGGTTACTAACCATCTGTTACGTATGAGGCCTTAGGGATGATGGAATGTTAATTAATGGCTTATTATTAAATAGCGCAATACATAACTAGGTGGCGCCACAATAAAAATAACACACAAATTTGAAAGCTTTAAACCAAACTGATTGAAACAGAATCGGCTTAAGTCATCAGACAAACCTGTTTGTCATGGGAATTAAGTCGCAAATCGAATACGCTCACCTCATTTGCAACGGGTCAGCAAGTTTGATCGGCCTTGCTTTAGTCAATTCCGCGCTGATTAGTTTGGTTGAACCCTTATTCAGAAACTGGTTTAGCGGTAATTTTTTACTTTTTCTTATTTATATTTGTGGATTTACATTAGACAAATCATGGCGAGTTTTACATTTGGCATACTAAACTTTATAAAGTTTAATGAATCCTAGAATAAACGAAACATAACGACTTTCGCCGGCTAGGTCAACGATATAAGGAGTATTGCTGGCAAGAACTGGATAGCGATGGGCCAGGACAGCGATACTTGGCGTAGACAGAGGGAGGATTATACCCAGCAGTGGGGAGTAGAAAGATTATGATGATAAAGGATTTTCAATACTATATTTAAAAGTGCTTACCAGCCAAATGTAAGTATAGTGTCACCAGGCAGTATCTTGTTCCTTACAGCCAGGCTGATCGCCTCGCCCGCCGTGTCTATTTGGTCGTGGATGTAGTTGTCTATCAGGTCTTGCAGCTTTTTCTTTGCCTGCCAGTTAAAGATATAAAAAAGTTGGATATTTGTTTTAGAGCTGTTCCACTATGCAACAGAGTGGTTGGGAGAGGGGTAAAAATATTTCTATAGTAGATATCTCATTCTGAAAGTATTTTTTTAATGAAAAGGCGTCATTAAAAGTTTAACTTCATGTAGTATGGAAAATATCGACTCGCTCACATACAGACAACAAAGTGATACTATATTAGTATAGGATCACTTTGTTTTATGGCGGTTTATCATTTAGTATGGCGGTTCTGAAGTTAGTTAAAAGTCTCTTCGCAGTAGTGAATTTTAGGTGTCAGCGGGGCGTTACAGCGCGGGGGGGTCACCCCCTGGTCCTGTCGGCACGCGGACCTGCGCGCACTTTCGTAAGCAACTATGTGTGTTACATCACGCTCGATAGAAAAGTTAGGAAGGGTAAAAAAGATCTCATAGCCAGTACTCGGGATTGGTCAAAAATAGATGTCGAATCTTCCTGGGTGGGTTGGGTTCCGGCTGCTAGATACTCAGGATGGTCAAAAAAGAAATTCACATCATATCCATCGACTGGCCACACAGTTACTCGAGGCTGGCCGCCAGGACTCTAGACTGCGACCGTATTCTGTCTTCATTGGGAGTGTACAGCAAGTGTGTTATAACACACTCGATACAAAGGAAAGCTAGACTCAGGAAGGGGTAAAAAAGAAAAGATCTCACATCATATTCATCGACAGTGTTGGGCAGCTGCGTCAGCTGGTGCCGGAAGTGCTTGACCGCGTTGGTCTGCGCGGCGCAGGGCGGCCGCATCGTCCACAGGTACTCGAGGCTGGCCGCCAGTTGGGACTCTAGGCCGCGCCCGTATTCCGTTTTCGCTGGCAGTGTGTAGTCTGTTACCATCTGCGTAGTATTTTTTTAGATAAGTACCATAGACAGAAAAAAAATATTTTTGAAAAAATTATAAAGCGCACTACACACCAAAGTCGCCGACCCGCCGACCTATGTCGGCAACTTTTTTTTTGTTTGTGTTGCCGATATAATTCTATTCATATAGGCCGCCGGGTTGTGTCGCCGGGTTGTGTCGGCGGGTCGGCGGCTTTGGTGTGTAGTGCGCTTAACTCTATGATAAGTACATTATTTTTTTTTAGATACAAATTGTTTTAGAGTTTTAGGGTTCCATATTTTATGTAATATTAAAGTTATTTATGTTACTTAGTTCAAATTGCATTGTTTGTTACCATACATACATAGATTCGCGTCTTTATCCCTTACGGGGTAGACAGAGCCAAGTGTCGTGAGACTTGAAGGCCACGCTTAGCTGAATAGTGGGCTCTCTGATGGAATGGAGATTCAGGTATAGTGACAGGTTGCTAGCCCATCACCTGAGCGAGGAATCCCCAGTTTAAAGCCCTTTCCCTCGATTGACTTTTATAATCTGCCCAGGAAGAGAAGCTGCAGGCACATTCTATGTTTTTTCTACACTCCCAGACCAGCATGAAAGCAATGCAATGTTTGTTACCATGTAAACAAATAAATATAAAAACACGCGTCTTGGGGCTTCGCTCCCGTGGGAATTCGGGATAAAAAGTCTCTATTCTCGGTATTTCTACCTGTATACCAAATTTCATCGAAATCTGTCTAGGGGATTTTGCTTGCTCCAATCTCACATTCAAACTTGCACATTTATAATATAAATAGGATTAACGTTACTTTTATTCATATAAGTTCAAATTGCTTTGTTTGTTACCATGTGTAAATAAATAAATAACATGGAACAATTTCAAATATTCCAATCACTTTTAAGAAGACCTTTTTATATGGATTAGAAAGGTCATATTCACCTATTTATCTTAAAAACTATTTAAGAAGTGACATATCATACCTTTCTTAAAGCATCAAGCAGTGCTATACACCTAGCATTAGATCCAGTCACCACTTTTGATGCTAGCTGCACACCCAGTTTAATAATGGCTGGATGTAAACTGAAATTGATAAGATATCATTTCATTTATTATAATATATAGTATAAGTGCTGGAGTCCTGTGCTAAGTAATAAAAACTTGTGTTACAGGTACTCCATACTTATAAAACTTAACTAAAATACATAAAATAAAATCTTAAAACTAGGTCACACGTATAGTCGTATAGTAGATAATTACAATCCTGCTAATATTATAAACGAAAAGTTTTCTAAATAAGTTACCACTTCGGAAATCTAAATTTTATGCTTTCAAAAATCAGACATACTAAAAAAAGTAGCCTGAGTTATATCACAGATCATACAATAGTTATAATATAACTATGCACATTAGAATTTAAAGGCCCTTACTTAGAATTCAAAGGTACTTTCTTCAAAGACTCCTTGTCATGTTCTGTGGTAAGATGCTGGAACCAGTTGACTCTGACTGCAGGTTTTGGCTTCGTCCTTTCAACTGATTTAGCTTTGGTAGGCGTAGGCTATATGGGAGAAGGATTGAAAGTAAATAGACTATTATTATTGTCACATAAATGGCTTGAGATACTTACTAACTTTCAACAAAAGATGTTTGCTAAAAATGGGCTCACAATATATATAAAAAAATTAGTGTCAACAATTTGTCTTTATGTTATTGATTTTTTTAAATAATTGTAGCAATTCAATCTTATCCCACGAATAAATGCGAAAGTGAGATTGTTTATTTTTTTGTCTCTTCACGCTTTATCTACTGAACCAATCTTCCTGAAATTTCGCATACCCATAGAAGTACTGAGAAGGGTAAAGGGTACCTTTATATCCAGGAAAAAGCACTGTTCCCGTTGGAAATTAACGCGGGCGAATCCACGGGCAAAAGCTAGTACTTATAGAATAATTTTAACAAACATCTAGAAAGCCAAAATGATATATAAGAAAATTCTTACTTCTCTCTTGACCGCAACATCGTCAACTTTAGCAACCTTAGCTGGCACTTCCTTGGTTTCCTTGGGCTTCGCCTTCATCTCCGCGGCCTGCTTCGCCGCGCGCTGCGCTTCTTGCTTCGCGCGCCGCTCCGCTCGTAACTCCGCTTTGCTTTTACCGCTTTCTTCTGTTGACTGCGGCTGTTTCAAATAGATATTGTTACAATGACGCAGTTTATCAGCTTATCAATATGCTACATGAAGTAAAAAAACCTTTTTGATATTGTCTTATTTTCCAAATTAACATACATACATCGTGAGACTCGAAAGCCACGCTTAGCTGAATAGTGGGCTCTCTGATGGAATGGAGATTCAGGTATAGTAACAGGTTGCTAGCCCATCGCCTATGAGTGGAGGAATCCCCAGTTTAAAGCCCTTTCCCTCGATTGACTTTTAAAATCTGCGCGGGAAGAGAAGCAGCTGGCACTTTCTATGTTTTTTCTTCGCTCCCAGACCAGCATGGAAGCAATTTGCCAAATTAAATAGTTTCAAAATGTTTACAATATACCTACCACCTATTTGTATACTTTTGTGTGTATATGTACAACAAATTTTAAAAAATAAGTAAGTATTATAATGGTGCTAAGGGACACTAATAAAGGGCAGGTTTTCATTAACAGTTTGAATACACAATTTGGTTAACAAGGTGATTTGTAAGCAAATTATTATGCAGTATGTGTTATTCACAAAAAATATTAAAATCAAATAAGGAAAGGATTTATAGGTTTACCTTTTCCTTTTTAGCTTCTAAATTGATAGCTTGAACTTTATCTGTAACTTTGTCCATTTCTTTAGCAACATTTACAATGTCTTTCAAAGTCTCAACCACATCTTTAACTGTCATTTCACTGTTAGCCACATCACCCGACTCTTCACCCTTCTTCTTAGCTTGTTTAGATGCTTTCTTAGCAGCCCTTTCAGCTTTGATTTGATCCTTACTTTTATCACTAACCTGAGAATCTGTTGTTTTAAGTACGGCTTTGTCTACTTCATCTTTTCCTTTGGGAGATTCAGTTTTAGCTTGAGGCACCTTTGGTGGAGTTGCAACATTTTGTTTTGCTTCTGGCTTTGATACTTCTTTTGCTACTGTATCTTTTTTTGCTTCTTTGGTAGTGTCTACTTTATTTTGAACATCTTTACTTTTCGCTTTGAGCTTGGCTAATTTCTTAGCTTCTCTTGCAGCTAATACATCATCTCTTGATTTCTCCATAATAATTTTATTATTTTCTGTTTCTATACTTTTTACTGGAGCATAATCTACTTTATTCACAGGTATTGATTGAATTTCACTTTGTTCTACGTTTGGCAACTCAGGAGTATCAGGAATTTGCAATGTTTGAGCTTTGTTACCTACTTTATCAATTTCATTTACTACCCATATAGGTCTAGTTAGTGCTGCTTGAAGTTTTTTTCTCCTAATTCTTCTCTTTTGGGAAGATGTCAAGTGAGTGTCATTAACTTGTGGAATATCAGGAACAGCCTATAATAAATAAATAAATCAATACTCATTCCTATTATTAAGTGTGGCTTGTGATTTCTTTAGTATAACTTGCTTGAGAGTCCTAATTAATTTTGCCTTTTAACAAAATTTTACTAGTCTAAAGACTAGGAGGACAGGACCGGTCGTTGTGGAAATCCTTGGGGAGGCCTTTGTCCAGCAGTGGACGTCTTTCGGCTGAGAGAGAGAGAGTTTAAAGACAATACCCAGATGACCTAGGGCCAGGCGAGCAGGAGATGAAGCCAATTTAGGTTTATTATTATTATTTCTTTTATCCACTGTATAGGTACCTACTTAGCAACTAATTTGTGCAGTTTTCAAGATTTTAACCCCTCAGTCCGGAAGTCAAAATGTAAACAAATGACGTCATCGACGTGCGAGTGCGAAAAAAATGGCGTCGTAATTACTGCAAATTACGCAATTTGCAAAAAATATAATTCCTTTGTAATCAGACCATATTTTATCATTCTGTAAATGACAATGTACTAATTGATTTATGTCCTATCAATCAGGCAATAAAATAAAGTAATGATTGAAAAAATATTTTTTTCTACTAGTTCAAAATTTGCAAACACTAGATTGCAAAAAATAAATGACCACTGCAGACCACTGAGTCAAAATCTCAGAATACTCAAATAAATTCCAAAGAACAAGGGTCTATGCTATTTCTTTGTTATTCAGCATGGTTATAGGGCTTGTAATATAAACAATAACACCACTCATAAGCAATTGACGAATATAAAAAAACAATCCGAACATACGCGCTGACATGACGAAAAATGCCACTGTCAGGGATCAAATTTCAAAACGCAAAATAAAAAAAATCGAGCACAGATTACGACAAATGTTGCGTTCACGATATAGGAAATTTATCATAGAACACAGACAATCAAACTTCTTCATACAAAAGTAGTCGTTATAACATCGAAAATAAGGTTTTAAGTGGACTGGAGGAGCGCGGTGACCGGTCACCGCTCGGGGTTGGAGTGAACGGCGTAGTTGATTCGCGCGCGGTTACATGACACCGCTTGGGGTTCAATGGGTTAAAACATATATGTATATTTACAGTTTATCAGTGTATGTTTATGGTTGTACCAAGGGGAATTCAACAAAAATTATATAAAAACTGTGTGCAATTGATAGAATAATAATACATAGTTATCACTATCACTTTGATGAAAGGATTAAACACTCAGACAAGTGGACTTATCAAGGTAACAGATGTTAAAGAGGCATTTGACCTATTTTATTGATATTTAGATAACATTTGTTAATATTAGGCTCTTTACTCTGAAACCACTTATTGTTATAAAGATAGACAATATAAGATGCTTGTTTTGAAATATATAAGTACCAACTTAAATAAAAATCAGGACTTTTGGTGGGTTGTAGATGTATCTCTATATATTTTTTTTATTTTAAATTTCACTTCGCTATGTTTCTCATTCGTCGGTCATGATTTCTCAACCTAAATATTGGTTTCTGGTATCTTTCTAACCTCTAACATGCCAGGTGTCACATCAGGCAAACATGATGAAATATTATAAAATACCTTCGACAGAACCATAGCTGCTAATCCTTGGTAAGCTATAAAATAAACAGCATTTCAAAAATTAGATTTCATTTGAAATAAACGCAGAATAAAGTTTTCATTTTACTTACGTTACAAGTTCATGCATCAAATAGGTTCAGGAAGGGAAGACGTATGCTTGTGTCTTAATTTTTTACAATGTAGGTTACGAAGTTTTTATTCAATAAAAAAGCCACAATCATTATAAGATATTGTACCAATAAAAATTGCAAAATATTCAGTCCACAACGTCCACAAGATCTAAAATATTAAAACGACATGACATTGAATTGACATGACATGACAGTGATAGATGGTTTCTAATATTGCCAGTTGTGAGAAATCGAATAAAATGGAGATTTTTTTGTTCCGCCCGGTCCACCATCCGCACGCGGAAGTCCTTGTTGCTTGAAGCTCAAGTCAGTCAAGTCATGGTCAAGTCCTTCTTGCTTGACCGCCCGCATCTCAAACAGTTCGAAAATGACCACTTGAAGTTCTTGAAGTGATCTCTCTACCACTCTCTACTCATTTAGTAGGTAAAATAATATCTCGATGTCTTTATTGTACGGATATTTTATGTGCCCTGCCTGTGCGTGTTTTAATTTAGGCCCTAATTATTTTTATCAGTTCATTTCAGTTAGTCTTTGTTTAAGTAAAAGCACGATACCAGACTTTTACCTACTTAACTCCCTTAACTAAAATAGGTATAGTTTATTATTCAGATTTCTGTGTTTAGGTACTTGATAAAAAAAATGTAAAAAGGCAAAGGAACAAAACATGGTAATGTTAACCACTCGGACTCAAGAGGAATAAGCTAAGTAAATCAGGATTGATTAATGTTTAGGCATCTGTGTAGGTATGTAATCAATGATATATTATAATACAGATATGTTACGTTCATAGTAATTTGCGTTTTAGGTCTGTTCCGAGCAATCCAAAACTACACACATCGACAAGTTTTACTGATAAGTAAGACAAAAGATACAAAAGAGCATGCGAATGAAAGAGATAGCAATAGTTTTCAATGATTCCTCGTCAAATGTTTCTTATGCATAGAGTAACATTTTTTGTTGTAGAGAGGACACTTATTTGAAAAGAAAGTACATGGGTAAGAAATAAAACATCTTATAAAAGTAAATCATATATATTGAAATATTTAACAATTCAGTGTCGGAAAAAACTCGGAAACCTAATTGATAAAAAGAAAAACAATAGTAATCCTCAATTATCAGTATAATGTATTATAATAGTAGAAAATCGAATTCAGTGAAACTATTTTAATGTTTATTAAATTAGTCCATTAAACACATTAGATAGCTATTATAATAACGAACAATAATAAAAAACAACTGAACATTTTAGCGTGGGTTTGGCTAGCTCCGAAAAGGACGACGTGGAATGAAACAGGCGTAGCTTCACTTACGATGTTTATTCGACACTTTACTATACAAGGTACATTTGTCACGGAATAATAACACAAAAGATATGAAATACAAAATGGTAGCGCGGGAGCAGTACCAGCTCGACCGGCGCATGACATCCGTTCGTTTTGGCTGTCAACGTACGAGAGAGCGAAGGGCGTGTCGCTACGTGTCAGGATTCGATTCGGGTTCCTTCGGGAACCGGGAATGCACGAACGAGCGCGCGCCCATAGATAATACAGATAATGATTACTATACATTACAAAGAATTGGCACTACTCCTCGCATGCTCCAAGGAGGGCGCTGGTGTCCCGCTATATACTCCCCCTCCAGTCCAAGTGCACGACCTCGTTCTTGGACTGGTACATCCTGAGGAGTTGGAGGGAAATCCTCGACATCCTCAACCTTACGCACAGATTTCCTACGTCTAGGACGACCGCGCCTACGTTTAGGAACTACACGAACTGGCGGAACCAAATCACGACCATGAAGCGGTGTCAGCTCATTGGCGTGAAACTTCCCAAAACTCCTGGAATCCCCAACTGGAGCCACTTGAAACATCGTGGAGCTCATGTCATCAGCAAGCATCTGCTCCAGCTTGTCTTCCATCACTTTCTTCCTTGCAGGGGGGAGGCGGTATGGTGCCATGGCGATGGGCGGATGATCTCCAGTCTCAATCTGATCCTTAAAGATATCTGCATAATCAGCCAAGGGTTCAGAAAGCTCATCCACATTGTCCCCACTCACATGCGCAACATCATGCTTATATAAATAGCTGACACCCGCTTCAAAGCACAGAGGATACAATTGGTCACTTTCCCCAAATCCCCACACAGACTTACAAAAATCAAAAGTTAACCCCGCATGCTTAAGAAAATCTATTCCTAGTAGCGTCTCATTATTATTGGAATCGGGCAAAATTAAAAATTCTGTGGGCACAATTTTGTCCAAAAGCCTAACCTCAACATTTGTGATGTATACTTTCATCACCCTAGTAGAACCGTCAGCAAGTTTAATTCGACGTGAGGTTGGTTGTAGAGGATGCCCCTTTGAAAGGAGGAGGGCATAAAGAGTATGACCTGCGATACAGCCTTTAGCACCAGTGTCAACTAATGCAGTACCTTTACAGTTTAAAATTTCTATTTGCAACAACGGTCTGTGAAAAACAGAAGTAGTAGTAGTACTTGACTCCCCCTGGACCGAACCCGCTACAATATTTGATGTAACTTTATCAGAGTATGGCAAGTCACACTTCTCCTTGGTATTTAGGAACACAGGCCCCTCCTTTATTTCAGAACTAATACTATTACAATTGCCACCATGATTCACATAAACATTACAAAAAGAGTTCAAATCAGAATTCCTAATAGCGCACTCCCTAAAATTATTTTTAACATTTTTATGATCAAAATCTTCTATAAAACTTTCATAATTAATTTTACCAACATTCAATGAGTGGCTATTCATACTATTATTGTTTTCAAAACAATTACTATAACATTCAGAATTTTTGAATAATATTCAGAATAATGTTGAGAGGAACTTTCATTATTACCATTTTCAACTTCATAGTTGCCCAAATAAGGTAAATTAAATACTCTACTCTCAAACAAAACATTAGAATTAGTTTTATGGGCATTGCCCAAATTACTACCTAGGCAAATACTGGGGTCTCTACCCTGCAAGTTACATGGCTTATAACATGCACATTTACACTGCAATTTACATGGCTTATAACAGGTACATTTACCCTGTGATAAGTCATAAGCGTCATGCATACATAAACATTGTATGTTGTTATCATAATGCGAGTCCATAGCATAAAAAGCACTAACACTTCCCGGATTACACTTTGTACACTTCGCACGGATAACACCACTTTCTCCACAACCATAGCAAAATAACTTATTGCTCACATTTAAAGGAAAATGGTTTACACTACCTTGTGATTCACTTTGAACACTACTACCTACGATCAGCTGTGGCTGGGCAGGCTGAGTAACGCCTGCAGTCGCGCTTCCACCAACACCAGACTGGGTCGGCGCCTGGGGCAGAGGCTGCGACACCGGTGACCGCGCCGCGCTCGATAGCGCTGGCGGCGGTACTCGCTGCGGCGGCGGCGCCCGCGCCCCGCTCGACAACGGCTGGCGCGGCGCCTCACGAAGCGGAGATGGCAGCGCCGGGACCGATTTGGCCCGCTCGGCGACCGCATCCTCGACACTTCGTGCTCGCCGTAGGAGCTCACTGAAGCTGTCAATTGTTTCTCTTTCTATCCTCTTCCTTATTTGTATATCTAAAAGGCCGTATACCATGTCAATTTTTACTTTTTCAGTTAAATCGCCTTTCGGCAATTTTGACAGTAGCGCCCTGGCCTTAGCCACAAATAAATCTGTTTTCTGCGTCCCCTGTTCCATGCGAAACAATTCTTTATAGATTTTGAACGGCGGTTTTCGTTCACCGAACGCGCAATTCAATTGTTCAAGTGCGTCTCGCCAATTTTCGACTGAAGCTTTGATTCCTTGCCACCAAGTGCCGGCATCATGCGACAACAGAAGTGATAGCCCCCGCAGGGCATTACTATCAGAAATCCCAGTGGCAGATTTATATACTTCGACAGCATCGATAAAATTCTCCACCGATTCTTCTTCTTTGCCACTAAATTTTGCCTGGCATCGTGCAAAATTCGCACCAGACGCATTCAAAATGGCGGACTCCCTGAATGAATTCGGGGTGGATTCCCGCCTGCTCTCTCTCATCTCCTCCAGGAGGCGCGAACATAGATTCGCTTGAGAAGCCTCGAACGCTTCAATAAGTTTCGCCATATTACCTCCGGACATGTTTCCGTCTTGTATGTCGTCGTCCTGGCTTCGCGTCAGAGATCTAGCTCGTGTTCGCGGCATAACGTTGGGCGTCCAGTTTAGCGTGAGTTTGGCTAGCTCCGAAAAGGACGACGTGGAATGAAACAGGCGTAGCTTCACTTACGATGTTTATTCGACACTTTACTATACAAGGTACATTTGTCACGGAATAATAACACAAAAGATATGAAATACAAAATGGTAGCGCGGGAGCAGTACCAGCTCGACCGGCGCATGACATCCGTTCGGTTTGGCTGTCGACGTACGAGCGAGCGAAGGGCGTGTCGCTACGTGTCAGGATTCGATTCGGGTTCCTTCGGGAACCGGGAATGCACGAACGAGCGCGCGCCCATAGATAATACAGATAATGATTACTATACATTACAAAGAATTGGCACTACTCCTCGCATGCTCCAAGGAGGGCGCTGGTGTCCCGCTATAACATTAATTTTAGGCATTGAAGTCACCATCAGTATTCGATTCTGCACTAACTAATCTATGTCCGCAGCGCACGCATCCTTGTCGCTCTCACGTCAAAACTAGAATCTCTCTTTCTTTGTCTGAACATGGCGTCAGTGATTAGATTATTTGGAAAAATAATTGAAATATACTAAACAATCAAACTATTTTTGCATACACACATGTGATAAGAGATCCCTTGTACTTTGTTTACTTTAGAATCATAATTGGTACACTTTCGAAACACACACGATGGAATTTTTAATATATTTTGGTAAGGACACAGGAACTTACGACGCGGTACGCTCGACGAGGCGCTGGGCGCAGACTGATTACAAGACGTTCCAATTGGGTCGTATTCGAGTCTTCACAGCGCGCGCGCCTATAACATATCTGCCTCTTGTTTATATAGTATATCATTGTATGTAATGCAAACAAAATAAAAGTTCAAAGATAATTTAATTTTCTTAACAGATTGTTGGCACATAAATAGGTACTTGCATTATTTATTACATAGGTATTCTAAATAACCAAAATAAATATACCTATTGTAAAAAATTCCAAAAGTGTTAGTTTTTAGTTATCAAAAGTGTAGAGCCTATAATAAGGCACAGAATTAATATAAGTATAATACTCTATAGGCTAGCTAGGGTGACCAATATTTTTTTACAAATACGGACAAAAAAATGTTCTTTTACATTCGGGTTACCCAAGTTCGAAAAAAATGTGATCAATTATTTAGCTTTTTTATTTACTTACTAGATATACATAAATGCAAAGTTCATAACTAATATTAACACGGACTTAGCACGAATCTTTTTTTTATTTATAGCTGATGACGTTTTAGGAACATTGCAGACTCCGGTGGTCTGGCTGCTAAGTCCCGCTAAAATCATAGTAAAGTTTAAGAAGGACTAAATGCATAGTTAACACTAAAAAACTTATAGGTACATAATAAAAATTGTTAAAATATGTATACATAATAATATAATGTGAATAAAATAGTTTTGAATACAGTCATTAATATTTAATTAATGCTGTTACTTACTGCATTCATAGACTTATAATTGGTCCATAACTGCATTTTTAACTTACATTCATAAAATGCCCAATCAATATTCTATTTGTTTTGACTTTATAACCTTAGATATAATTTTACAATACGGTAAATAATGCACCTTCATATTTTTATGATGATTACGTGCATAAATAGGTACATGTTTTATCTAACTTTCATTGTTAATTAAATTGTTATCAGTAAAAATTCTCGCGCCATAATTCGGTGTTGTAGCGAACACATATTTAACGGCTTTTGTTTTATCGATTTTACAATAGTTTACATAAAAATTTTCAATCAAAAAGTCGATATAATCTTGCGTCTGGTTTTTGGAACATAACGCTACGATACAGCCTCCCCAACCTGCGCCAGTTAGCCGAGAATGAATATTCATTTCTTTAGATAGGTCAACAAGTCTATCGAGATTACTATGAGAACATTCATATAACTTTCGCAAACTGTCATGACTGTCGGACATTAGTTGACCAAGGATATTAAGAGTTTCATCATTGTTATCGCCATTTCGATGGCAGTTGCCGTTTGATCCATTCGAATGGCCATTTTTATTACATGTGCTCATATTGCAGATATTACGAAAATCTTCAACTCGCTTGGCTTCTTCGTACACGTGCAAAGCTCTCTGTTTTAACTTAAATTCAGTGAGATGACTCGTATTCGAGGTCAAATACGAACTTTCCAGTTCCGGTTCAGTGACTTTCAAAATACTGCAGATTTCTTCTTTAGTGTATAAATCTTTTGATAGGTGCTTGTTTACGAGTGATACCATTTCTTCCAAACTATTACCGAGAATGTTTTGCACTTCACAAAGCGTGATTATTTTCTTATCTTGAGATACACCTTCAAGAACGCTTATTATCTTAGCGGCTAGCCTACACTCTATTACACGTCTATTGAAATCGTTTGTCGCCGCTTTATTTAATTCTGCTAGACTGTGAGCGACGACAAAGGCAGCATCTTTCCGGGAGAGCTACGGGGGTAGCAGTCAGTGGATTAAACGTAATATATTGAGCGCTGTACTTCTCAGCGAGAAATGCTATAGCTTGGTCCATGCCACCCCCTTGAGTACCGATGTATCTTTCACATTTGGCACATAGTGAAGCAATTTCAGTTTTGGAAAGAGCAGTATTTTGGGCATGTAGAAAAGACAAGCAGGCAGCGCTCACTAAAGCTGATGAACTGGAGAGCCCAGACGCTGGTGGAATGTTTCCTTCAACTAACATTTGTAGGCCGTTCAATTTTGAAATCTTCTCATCAGATACTTCCAAATATTCCAATGCTCCTTTGATCCCACAAATCACATAATTATACCAAAACGGCTTACCGGTTGCATCTGGTTCGAGTGCTACTTCGCTAATTTTATCAATTTCCATTGTTACATCACCGTATTTACTATCAGCATTTCGTATATTAATTTCCGGTACATCTATTGTTGCTGCCGCTATTATAATATCCTGCTCCAACGCCATGGGCAACACTGGGTAGCCGCAGTAATCGATGTGTTCTCCAATAATGTTGACGCGGCCCGGCACTCTCACATAAAAGGATGGGTTGCGTTGAAACTGGTCAGCAAAAACCCCAAATAATCTCTCAATTCGCTCATCTTTAGAAATGTCAACGACCGGTACCGTGTCCTTTGTTTTGCTACTCATTCTTAACTGAACACGATATAAAAATGTAAACAAACAACTACGCGGCACTGCAGCAGACAAGCGACTGAAAATAAATTTGTCCTTATCAACTCAAGCGACGCCAATACACAGTTAACACACAATGCACTGTTTACAGTTTTAACACTTCAGTGGTATTTTAAGTACAATAGGAATCCTCACAATGTACCAGGTTCTCCGCTTACTTGAAAATTATATATTGTGACGTCTTCTGAGTAATAGTGACGTCCGGCTAATACGTGGAATGGTTAATGAACCCGCTTAGCGAGTTTTTTTCTTAGTTCATTAATGATTCTCCACTATCAGAGCTGTACTAACTGGAATGTTTAAATACTTTCTATATCTACATAACCTAAAAATGCGTAGGTAGCAGTCTCGAGGACTGACTGACCGCTCTCTGAGAGAAAGAGAGAGATGACCGATCCACGTGTGGTGTGTCGCGTCGCATATGAGATTATTATTATTAATCAATTAGTTACATTGTTATTGAAACCGTACCATAACTGGTATTTAAAACTACTTATCAAATCATTTATGTTTTATGTTCTCTACTTACACGTTTAATTAAAGGTTCTTGATAAGATAGCTTATTGATAGTGATCGATTAGGTATGTTGTAATTACTGACTTCACTTTAAATAGGTAGGTACCTATATCGTTTGTATAATAAACTGACAAAGTACCTAGTTTTCATTATTAAAAAAAAACATTAATTTTCGCAGGGTAAATAACCAAAAATCAATTAATAAAACAATCAAAAAATATGATTTAAAATAAGGAATTGCTAGGTACTTTTACGTTCCTGTGTCCCGAAAAAATTTAAATCATTGGCACCCATCACAGTCATAGACGAATAGCCGAGCTAAAGAAAGGAGTGTGTCCGGAATTTCAAAATAAATGCAAATTTAAAATTGGTAAATTGATTAGAGATTGTACTAGTACTCAAACAATTAAATTTTCTGTCTGTCAAGTTTGTCCAGGGTTATCTTTGAAACGGCTTATCCGATTTTGATGGAATTATCGCTTGAAGTTACAGATTAGCATATCTCAAAAAGATAAAAGCCTAAAAAAATAGAAAAAAAACATAGGGTGATTGCAAAGATTAAATCGATTTAAATCTTTGAGTGGTTGTTATCCGAAAATGTTATGTCTTCGAAATGGGTTATCTGATTTAGATGGAATTTTCTTAGAAGTTACACAGTATAGGGTAGTTTTAATCCGGAAATATTTAGGTTTCTTTAAAAAAAATTTAAAGAACCGTAAATTAAAGGTACACGGGCGAAGCCGCGGGTAAAAGGTAGTCTTAAATAAAACTCACAAGGCACAGACTAGATAGACTTTATTTTTAATTGACATAGCTTTCACACACCATCCCAGGTCGCATAGGAAACTGCTATAGGGATAGGAGTAATTCGGGCGATTTGTACATCTGGCCTGATGATTAGGCTGTCGGCGGTATCCAGTCTTCCGTGGCCTTTCAGATGCCTGTTGAGGGCGCATTTCTGAATAAAGGCTTGGTCACACAACTGACATTTGTGAGGTTTCTCCCCGGTGTGTATCATGCGGTGGTTCCGCATGTCTTTTCGCGCCATAAATTTCTTTGGACAAATATCGCAAGCGTACGGGCGTTCTCCTGTAACAAAAGTAATTAAAAATCACGCCTTAATATTATGACAATAATTAATTTATTAATTACGATTCAAAAATCAGGCCATAATGACGTCGGACCGTTTGCATGTTTGATTACATTGAAATGAGTAAAAAGGTGCTCCTAGCAATTGCTTTTCAAAATTATATGTGAAACCAGTAAGTATTAAAATTTTATAGACTAACACGGCTTCGGGAGGGGGAGGGATTCTTTACAGGACGTACACAACGGCGGATCCAGGATTCTATTCAACTGCAGAAGGACCAGATGGGCAAAAAATCAAGAAATAAACCAGATGGGCAGAAAAATTTCACTAAATTCTGTTATCATCGGGCACGTATCTGTTATTTCTTAATTTGATATGCACTGTCATGGAATCTCCCTCCACAGTAGGTACACAAAAAAGCAGTCTGGGGGGCACGTGCCCCCGTGCCCCCTCCTAAATCCGCTACTGGAGGTACATACATAAATAAGTAACATAATGGCATAATGTAGCTAGACCCTACAAACAAACTTACAAACATTTCCTCATTATAATATTAGTGTTATAGAATAATAATATATAGATTTTATTCCTGTACGTACTGTCATGTAAAAAATTGTACCTGTATGTGTTCTCATGTGTATGATTTGGAAGTTTTTACTCTTGAACGTTTTATCACAAAACTCGCAAGAAAAAGGCTTGTCCGACGAGTGTGACGCCATATGTTTGTACATGTCACCCTGAAACATCAAAAGTTCAATTAATTTAATAATAACTCCCAACTTTTCTCAAAACAAAAGAAAATGTTTTTTCACGATTTATCATTTTTTTGAATAGAATTTTAAATGCATTTTAAATAGTGGCCTTTATAAAGAACCTCATATCGCATATGGTGCAGGCGATGTTCTTGATGCCCGTGTGCCGTATGAGGTGCGTCTTCAGATTGCCGGCTTGCGAAAACCGCTTGCCGCACTCGTAGTTCTTCAATTAGTACTGACCTTTATAAAGAACCTCATATCGCATATGGTGCAGCCGATGTTCTTGATGCCCGTGTGCCGTATGAGGTGCGTCTTCAGATTGCCGGCTTGCGAAAACCGCTTGCCGCACTCGTAGTTCTTCAATTAGTACTGACCTTTATAAAGAACCTCATATCGCATATGGTGCAGCCGATGTTCTTGATGCCCGTGTGCCGTATGAGGTGCGTCTTCAGATTGCCGGCTTGCGAAAACCGCTTGCCGCACTCGTAGTTCTTCAATTAGTACTGACCTTTATAAAGAACCTCATATCGCATATGGTGCAGGCGATGTTCTTGATGCCCGTGTGCCGTATGAGGTGCGTCTTCAGGTTGCCGGCCTGCGAGAACCGCTTGCCGCACTGTCCGCACTCGTAGTTTTTCGATTTGGTGTGCGTCGTCAAGTGGGACTGCAATATTTTTTACTCAAAAATGCATGTAATGTGGTCATTATTTTGATAACCTTGTTTGAGCAAAGTCGACTTTGCCGTTCTGTTTTCAAATAGCGGCCGACAAAGTTTTGCTGGCCGCTCTAACAGGCCGGCAAAACATTGCCGGCCGCTATTTTGACGTTTCAACATTTTAAAAATCGAATGCAAAAAGATTTTATTTAAAACACAGCTGTTTGTATTTTATAGAGATAGATTATTCCATATTTGGCTGTATAGTTCCAACTACCATTGCTTAAAAAAAAACAGAGAAGTAACAAAAGCGCGGTTCAGCGAAAATTTTTGTTTTTATTTAGTGACTTTTTGGCTAAAAATGAGCTATCAAAGCGAAAATTCTTCCGATTCAATGTGTTTAACACCGCCAGACATTAAAGATGAAGCTAAATTAGTGATTGAAAATTGGATACCGCGAAACTCAAAGGAATTAATATAAGCTTGCATATGAAAAATTTGTGCATCAATCCGGGAAAGTCGGTGTTGAATTTTAGTAACTGTACTTTTCATAATTGTCATTTTAATTAAATTTCTAGTTAATTAATATATTTCAATTTAAATTACTTGCTGGTTTTATTTAGATTAGGTACTTGCATTTTTGAGTAAAGCACTATACAAGCCTTGGCCCACAATGACTGCTTCGCTGGTCACGCTATGATTGCCTCGATCTAGCCTAGCTACGCTCTAGGCCTTCCAGCTTGGCCATCGTAGCAGCCCTTGCTGTCCTCGCTGTGTCGGCCTCGACCTCCGGTCTCGGCCGACATCTCAGCTCGTCCATCAAGTGCTGCACGCTGACCGCGCTGTGTCGGCCTGGAGCTGCGCTACGCTGCGCTCTCGGCCATCATCAGCGCGACCAGCAAAGTATTCATTATAGGCCGCGGCAGTAATGTACTATTATTTCTAACATGTATTAATTACAAAATGCTAAAGTTATTTTGTTACTTTTGCTATAATCCTCTCAACAGTTGAAACCTGACGTAAGTTAACGTCAGGTGTCCATGCTATGTGCGCAACATATCAGGTGTATGAAAGTCAATGGGCCCCATACACCAACATTTTACATACATACATATTATCACGCCCTTTTCCCATGGGGGTAGGCAGAGACTAGAGATTTCCACTTGCTACGACAAACAACAACACATTTTACATACAAAACCATATAAAAATGTTAATAAAAACACACCTTCAAATTATACAGCTGCACAAACTTAGCGTCACAAATATGACAGGCGTGTTTCTTGATCCCGGCGTGGATCATCTCATGGTTCTTCAGAACGTTGAGGTACGCGAAGTTCTTCCCGCAAGTGAGACATTGGTACTTGCGGACCCCGGTGTGGGTTCTGACGTGACTTGTTAGACTGCGGAGCGTGGGGAATGATTTCTCGCAGTGCTCGCATTTTATGTCTGGCTGCAATCAATATTATAAATATATACAGTGGTGGCCAGCTAACTTAGGTTACTTTGAAGCCTTGGTTCAATGCCAGGATTGATCTGAGCTGATGATAGCCATCCAGGGATAGAATGGACGACATTCAGATCGCTTTACACACCCAATTGATCAGATCAGCATTCTAATATAATATTTAAACTAAAAGAAAGAAGATTTGTTTGTTTTGGATATACTCAGACTGCACTTACAATTTAGATGAAAGTTGCCTGTATTTGTTTGAATCTATCACAGAAATTGGAATAATGTAATTGAGATGTTATTTTACCGCTTCCTGATATGAGACGAATATGACTCTGAAGCTCACAAACTCAATAGAATCTGAACCAACCTTTTTCCCAAAATGACTTCTCATGTGGGCTTCAAAATTTTCATATTTCTGGAAACTTTTCTCACATTTTGCACATTTCATTCTTGTCTTCTTTGTCGATTGTTTGGAATGTATTCTACGACTTCTACGTTTTCTGGTGAAATAATTGTGAACTACATTGATATTGCACAGATTAGTAAAATGCAAGGGAATACTATGCAAAGCTAAAACAGATGGCAGCACCAGCATATACTGTAAACAATCCACTCAATGCCATGGTGCACAAGTCAATGTCATGGTTTGAAAGACTTATAATTGTCAATGTACTATCCTACTAATGCTTAAATTACGGTATTTTAGATAACAAAGGTAGCACAAGGTAGTCTTGGTAATTGAAGGTTACGGTGTTTTAGAAAGGTAGTACTATAGGCGCACAACCGGATCCGGTGTATTTGGTAACTGAAGGGTAAATACGAATGTTTGGATGTGAGTTTCTGAGTATATTTGTTATACTAATGATGCAAAATCTACTGGACAGATTTTGATGAAATTCAGTACATTGGTAGAAAAATACAGGGCATAATACATGGGTACTTTTATCCCAAAATTTCCAAAGAAGCAAAGGTCCGGGGCACAGCTCTTAGTATGCAAATAGTAAAAAAATCCACTTGTATATGCAAATAATAAAAAGTCTCACTTAATTGTCTCCTGTTCCTCCACTTGGTATTCTGTATTCCTATTGTCAGATAACTCGTCATCCATGGATGTGATATCAGTAAAAGCTGCCACATTATCAAAATCCACTATCTCATTAACTCTACTTTCAATCTTCACCTGCTGGAATAGTAGGAAGAAAAGACGTAGAAAATGTAATAACTAGGAAAAAACCTTTTAAAACAAACATAATAGTTGTCTGAGTGCTGCTCAGATTTACGGACTTACTTCTTCCATGGACTGTTTTAAAAGGGTATCACATCTCACAACCTCTTGCTTGAAATTATAAAACATATTAAGTGAATTGAGGCAGGCCTGACATACTAGATTTGGTAACGAATCTCCAACAGAAATCTGGAATGGAATAAAATATAAACATCTTATCAGTGAGCATCTAGAAGAACTTATGTGCCCCACTTGTGAAGCACAATGTTATTGGAGACCAAGGAGTGCAATGTAATGGTAGCAACCACAGTTAAAATTAAATATCTCCATGAACAGAGGAATACTTGCCTCCACAGAAGTGCAATAATGGAACATTTCTGTGGTACAAACTGTGAATATATCAGACATTGGGCCTGTATCTGATAAACATGCCCGACATATCTTACTAAATTCCAAGTCCAAATTGTTCGCCATTATTTTAGAGAACTATTCACATTAAACAAAAACAACCACCCAACAACCACCCATTTGTAATATTTTGTAAACAAATCTTCTCTTCGATTGTCAAACCTGACTGACAGTGACAGCTTGCCATGCCAAAAAAAATATTTTTTTTTTCGTTAAGAAGGAAATGGGAAGGAAGCTTGCCCTATAATGCCTTTGACTTTATTTCTGAAATCCCCTTCTTACATATTCTAATGACTCTACTCCACATCCTTCCTTCTGAGGAATCTTTATTCTTAACTAGCTTTTCGGCTTCGCCCACGGGAATTTCCCACGAGAACAGTGCTTTTTTCCCGGGATAAGTGCTTATCGCCGGAATGAAAGGTCCTTCTCAATCTCGAGTATATTACATGAGGCCATAAAAGTGGCGGAACACTTTTCGGGTCGTGGGAACGGCATCGACACGCCAAGAAGTACGTCTAACCATCGATAAAATATTAACATTTAGTAATATTTTATCGATGCCTATAGGTTTTGATTGCTGTCTGAAATCGCAAAATATGCAAAAAATCGCAACATTTACGGTAATAACTCCTGATCACGTTGACGTATAATATTTTGATTATTTTTTTGCTCAAAGAGACGTGTATTGAATATTAATTTCAATTTGATACCTATAAGCGTTCCTGAGAAAAAAAAGTTTGACAGACAGACGGACAACAAAGTGATCTTGTAAAGGTTCCGTTTTTGCCTTTTAACTCTTCAGGTTTGGTGGTTAGCAAACTAACCACCTTTTTTATAGAAATTATTTTTTTTTGTGCCTGAAAGAGTTAAGGTATAGAACCCTATCTAGCACGAATGGTACTTTTTATCCCAAAATTCCCATGACAGCGAAGCTCTTATCACAAAATAAACAATGATCAAAAATGACGGGAGCAAAGACCCAGGAAGTTAGTTAAAAATAAATAAAATCATCTGTGAATTTAATTTAATTTTTATTTCACTTTAAAGGAAAAGTAAAGTTATAAAGACTTTTCATGAACTTTCATATGTCTTGTTAACGTCCCTCTTTGGCTAAAACTTAGGTTACATTCCGTACATTTGTGCGGTCTTTCTCCCGTATGGGTCAAATGATGATCATTCCGAATTCTCCTAGACAAGAAGCTTTTTGGGCAATAGCTGCAAGCATATGGCCTCTCCCCTGAATGTGTCCTTTTATGTTCAGTCAACGTTGACCGGGCTCCATATGATTTCTGACAAATATCACACGTATACAATTTCTTTCCTTCATGTATTAGTAAATGCTTTATCAAGTTGTACTTTTGGGTAAAAGGGTAATTACATGTATGGCATACATATCTGCGGCAAGTGTGTCTTCTCGACACATGATTCATGAGGACTGTCTTGCTGAAGAATTTCTTGCCGCAATGCTCACATGTGTAGTCACGTTCCCTGTTTTCCTTGTGTATTTCCAAATGCGACTGAAATAAAAAGAAAGACAAAAGTAATATCAGGTTCTCACTTCGTGACACCCCTTTTTAAGTTTCTGCAGAAGATTTTTAATGAATAGATTGATTTATGTGAAACGTAAAAAGTTATAATATAATTTAAATACCTTTAAAACTGATTTAGTACGAAATTTCCTTCCACAAATATCACAGACATGTACCATTTGGGGTGTACCCTCATGCATTTTTGCATGAAATTTTAACGAGTCTTGATTCTTAAATATCTTCCCACAGCTATTGCATTTGAGAGACTCGAGCCTAACAACTGTGTGCTCATTTATATTGTGCCGTTTTAGTCCATTCCATGTGGCAAATGTTTTATTGCAAGAGAGACAATGTATTGGGGCCTATAAATAATAATAAATAATTAAAAAAAATTAACCATAAGAAAGAGGACAAATACTACAGCAAAATTTAAGAACAGAATACAAATAAGAGAAAAAATACTTAATATGGATTTTTGTGCATTTCAGATGCAGTTGATACTAAAGTACTCTCATATAGAATCTTCTAATTTCTGTAAGAGAGTACTTAAGAGAAAAATATTTGGAACCCCTTTGCAACCTTGCACATACATAAAGGTAAAGTAATGAATAACTTACTATTTTCCCTTCATGCTCCAATTTGTGAGCTTCAAATCTTTCAAAGAAAACAAAACTTTTAGTGCACATTTCACATGAATAACGTTTTTTTGTATCAACTGTCTTGATTTTGTGTTTCTTTTTTACTTTTTGTAATTTCTTTTTATAGCTGAAAGAGAAGATGATTTATTAATTCAAATTAAGTACAACTTTCCAAGGATTTCAACACCTTTTTTATAAATATAAATAGAAGTTTATACAAACCTTTTCTTTGACTTTTTCTTATTATTTATGTCATCAGTTGAAAAATTGTGTTCTTCAAGGAAATCTAAAACATGAGCAAAATGTATTAAGGAAAGTTCTACTTTATCTTTAAAAAAATATAATGTTTATCGCTGTCATGATTAGGTATTATGAATTGTACTTAATACTGTCATCTCAGAAGTACTTAGCCAAATACATGTTTATTTAGTAATTACAGAATTGTCATTATAAAATTAATATTTACCATCATCAAAATGAGCACCAAAGTCTTCTGCTTTGACTAATCTATCATTGTGAATAAACCCATTATTGCATATAGCAGAACTTGAAACATCAATTTCAATTTTGACCTTTTCACATTTTAATTCTAGTAGAGAATTATGTGACTGAATACACATGTTTTTGAATTGTATGAACTTGGTGAGTTGTTCATAGCATGAAGTACATAGAGCTTTTGGTAAATCTTCATGTTCAAGCACCTGAAAAACAATACCGAATTTTAGGACCCAACAGTTTACTAAAACTGGGTGTCTTCCGTTTCCGTTCCTGCATTTCTCGGGGTTTATAGTTGTGTGTATTTAGTTATAAAATTATTAAAGCTATGGTAATTATTATTTCGATATTTACCTCCACTGATGTGCAGAAGCTATATTGTTCAGCGGACACATTTTGAAATAGTAAATATGTAAAAGCCTCTTCTGGATTCAAACAAGCACGACATAGTTTCCAGTTAGTCATATTGAAATTATACTTTTACTATGAAATAACTAAAAAAATAATATTTTAGTCCGCTTTAATTTACAAACAAACTAAAACCAAACCAGACCAGACCAAAACAAACAATATATGTATAGATAAATAGATTTAAAATCTTGACTTGACATTTATTTTGACATTGACAGAATGAACTTTTTATCCTTCATCGTTTGGCTGAATGGTGACTAGACAAGCTATGCTAGATTTTAATGTGAAAAGCGCACATCACGGAAATATGAATAAGAGTGGAAGTGTTAAGTAGGCGTGGCGCGGTCGCCACAAGTAAGCAATGCATTGCTAACAAACACGGCTCGTCATTCTAGTTGTGTTCTGACTTCGCGCTGAGTAGTTTGTTCGTGACATTGAATTCTCGTCGAAATTCCCTCGTCAAAATGCCATTTTGTTCTATTTTAGAGTGCAAAAATAACAGTAGCAAAATTAATCTTAAAAATGGAGGTGTTTCGTACCACAGGTGAGTAATATTTCGTTTGTTTTCTTTAAAATAAAAGTTCAATAATGATAATAAAAACTTTAAAATATTATTTGTTAAAAGTTACCTTAATGTCATTTATATAAGGTCGATTTTGTCATTAACGCGTGCTCCTCTGTTCTTCCCGAAACGTCTATGCTACTCGATTAGTGATGTACCTAGTAAGGTAATGTTTTGGATTTTATCGATATATTTTGTTTACATTGTATGAAATATTAATTTTAAGGTTTCCCAAAGATCCTGATTTTAAAGAAAAATGGATAGATGCAACTGGCAGAGTTGTTTGGATGACAACTAATTTAGTACTATATGTTCCGAGCATTTTCGAGGAAAATAATTTCTTGATTTCGACACACTTTTTTTTTATAACAAAATATTACGTTAATTTTTGATTAAAATAATAACACTATAAATCCGCGAAACAATATAGAAGAAAGAAAATCTATTTTATTATTCTGAGTTTGTATGAAAATTTGATCTATCGATATCGATATTGTGTTGCAATAATCAATCCGCTACTGCACTAATCGAGTAGCACTAGGAATACTTTCATTTGACGCTAATTTAAACCCTATTCTCTTTGATTTATGGGTCATAGTTGCTCAAAAGTTTTGAAACGCCATCTATTGTCGAGTGGCGGAATTTTTTCTTCAGTCGACGTTGGACTTTAAAACGTCTTATGTACGTTCTTGTACAGTACAAATTAAGCCATATGTCGAAGACTTAAGGTACTTGTTTGTCCGATATAGTCGCATTGACTTAATACACTTTGATAAAATAAAAATGACCAATAAAGCTCATTGTTCATCTGTAGTGTAGTGTATGATTTATAACTTAAATGTGTGAGTTTGGCGACCACGGTCAAGGACATTATACCCTAAACAGGACTGATAACTATCAAAATGTATATTTACGAAAATGATCACTATGTTAACGCAATAAGCTATTAAATTGAATGCACCATACACAGAAGCAAATCCGAGCCGAGAGAGATAGAAATATCTGAGGCCATGTGTCTCGTTCTTGCATCTTGCCAGCATAAAAATGATTATGATCAACAGTTTTGGCTACTCGAAAATTCCATTGAAACACTTATATTTTTATGTTATTTTAACAATTGTAATTCAACAAATAACAATCAAGGTATTCGTATAAATTCTTAAATCTAAAAGAAAACATAAATTTATATTTCGCTTTTTTATTTTTTATGGTAACCCTGAAAACCATATCATGTCATGGCGTCGGAGTGATTTAGCATCTTTTTTAGCATTTGATGTTTTATAAAGCATATGATAAATTAAAACAATTCCAAGTAGCAAAATGGTTAGAAAGTGTTGCGTTTATACGTGTCCAAGTGGTTGCAACATATCGTTATCGTATCGTCGCCCTATTAAAAAGGGACAGCCGGCCTTCGTACTACCTATCTCGCTCGGCTCGTTTTTTCGCTGTCAGTGATCAGTCCTGTTTAGGGTATAATGTCCTTGACCACGGTTCACTTACTAATTTTATCAAGTGACACTTCCACTCTTATTCATATTTCCGTGGCGCACATCAACGTCAAGTACTCTTTGCGTAATGCGCGCGTGCAAACATACAAAATTTTATCAAAAATAGTTTTGGCTTCTATTGATTCTGGCGAAATTTTAAGAAGATTGGTTCTGTAACAAACTCACTTTCGCATTTTTAATTCAAACTTTATTCTTGCTTTGGTAGGGTAGCAGATCATTGGCGAAATTTTCGTTTTTATGCGAAATAAGCAGTAGACGAGGGGAACAATTTGCAGATATAAATGAAACGTCCATCATTAACAATATGTAAAACTTTATTTCAAAATATAAATTCATTCAATCTCAAGATTCAATCTCTTTGCGAAAGGTTAATTTAATACTGCGGATATTGCTTTGCTTAATGGAATGTCTGACATCCACCACCACAGATTAAACATTACTTTAAATAATTACCAGTCACCATAAAATAATAATATCTACTCAAATTCTTTCTTCCACCCTGTTCTTCACATCAAAAGCGAGAAACGCTTTTCTAACCCTAGAAGTGTTCGGTGTTCACTGTCTAGCATATGGTCTAGCAGTACTAAATATAATTATAAAAAAAGATCTTAAAAATAGACCTAGCATACATCCACCATAATTAATAAAAAAGATATATTAATTCTATAAGTAATAAATTCATTAAGTTAAAATCGAACATCGGTTCGAAACAATCCAAGGGCAACAAACGGATACAACATTTGATATTTAAAAAAATATATTAGAAAAAAAAAAGCGAGCCCAAATTGTTGGCCAGTACTTTTGTGCTTTGAGACTTTAGAGACAATAAGAAACAATAGTAGAAAATGTTACCTCCCGTAACCTTCCCTTAACATTTCTACATTATTAAAAATCAAGTCTCTCTTTCTTTCTGTTGTTGAAAGTGATTTCTCATAAAGGAACTTTTCATCACAATAATGAAAGTATAAACCTACTCATTTTATATTCAATACATCCAATTGCACGGTTCAACGCGAAGCGTTTGAGGTTGTACATAAAGTTCCATTCACACCAGCGGCGCCTGTTGTCATCGGCGTGAATTGCATGCAAATATGAACCTTATATATGGGAGAATAAGGTTCATTTCGAAAATAAGAAATGGATCACATTCCGGTTCATCACAGTGGCCGTTTTAACTTGATTAAGATCTAACTTCCTGAACGTAAATTGTCTCGTATTTATTTTGTTCGGGAACCTGGTTTTTACTGAATTTACAGTGCATTTTTACTGTATTTACATTTGCAATTACAGTTTTCCTTGCATGAAGGGCTTGAGGTACTTGTGGAAGCTGTCATTGACAGGTTTAGCGTTGAGCGGGCTCTTCATAGCTTCGTCCATCAGTCGCTCGTATACACGGCCATCGTACGAACCCAGGGCCGAGTGGAGAATCTGAAACATTAAAAAAGTTTCAATAGCAGAGCCATTGGCGCAAAGTGAATGAATAAAAATTATGTTAGGCAAACTAAAACAATATCAAATAAAAAAAAGATGTTTTAGTATAATCCTACCAACTAATATTATAAGTGTGAAAGTGAGTTTAATATAGTATATTTGTTTGTTACTCTTCAAGCTTTATATACTGCACTAATGTTCCTGAAATTTCGCATACATATAGTTAAGCGTACTGAGAAGGACGGGTAGTTTTTATCCCAAAATTTCCACGCAGCTAGTAAAAAGTAGAAAAAAGTAAAAAAGTAGCGCCCCGCCCAAACTTCACTCGGAAGGTAGCATATGTCACTCAGGAATAATGTAGCTTTCTTTTGGTGAAAGCAAAATGAAATCGGTTCAGTAGTTTCGAAGATACAACCCCCCCCCCCTACAAACAAAATGTATGAATAGAATAGAATCATTTATTTGCATAGATTACATTAAATTTAAACAGATCTTAAGTTTAAATGTAACCAACCTGCATGCAGGCGTGCAAATGTTAATATTTATAGGTAAATACACTAAAATTATATTCTAAATTTAATTAAATAACAATAATTATATTTATATTACAAAAAAAAAACAAAAATTTAGTTAATTTAATAATTAATTAAATTAATTTGATAAGTAATATCATACTTATATAATACAGAGGAAATATTTGCGAGTTTGATATGATATAAGTATGATGGTATATTACCTCGTCTCTAAAGTCGAAGGCGTCAACCAATCCCACAGCGTTGGGCCGCAGTCGGGTCAGCAGGTCTTCGTACCAGTTCTGCAGTTGTTCGATGTCCCTCTCCGATATTGATGTGAACTATAAGAATAATACTCGTATGTAGGCTAATGATCACGCAAATAACAATCATTCACATAGCCGTGTGAATGGCGAACATTTAAGTGTCGAAATATTATGTGCGAAGCATAAAGTTAGAAGAAAAAAGATATGCAAGTAATTTCTTTTCTATTTCTATGGAGCGAAAAATCAGTTTGAAAGACGAACGAATGCGAACATGTGAATGCGGCATTAGTCTTAGTACTGGCAATACATATGAGAATTATTAAAAATATATATTTTTGAATTTAGAATTTGATCTTAAGACGAGGTCCAACCTGGGCTGCAAAAAACAGAATTCATATGCGCTTAACCACGCCGCTTGCGCGTTGCAATAAGATAGTTTTTTGCACAACACAATGTTCTACTTTCGTTGGTAGAATCGAACAGATTTTGTACCGATTTATTTAAAAATATTAGTTTTAAAACAAAAGTGCTCGATTAAGACTTTAATACATATAAACTAATTATATAAAAAAATATATATGTTATCGCTGAAAATTTTAAGTTTCATGACTTGAAAGCTGAAATATTTTCAAAATTTTCGGTGGCTTTATGAATTAATTAAGCCGAAAATATGTATTTTTAATAAAAAGTACACGATTCAAACCTTAATAGAGATCATAATCTATATCCTGTATTATTTTTCTACTTCGTAAATAAACTCTAATTAGGTAAATTTCTTCATGAAAAATTACAATTATTTCGAATGTGGGGTACGAGCTCGCCTTAAATATCTGTATGATTTTGTGAGGAGGTTTGTAACTCAATTACGCGAAATCTACTGGACAGATTTCGACAAAATTTGGTATACGGGTAGCAAAATACCGGTAACAGCACATAGGGTACTTTTTATCCCGAAATTCGCACGGTAGCGAAGCCCCGGGGCGCGGCTAGTTAAAAATAAATATTTTTTTCACTTCTCATGCTCTGAAAGTGCTTATTTGTGCAGGATATAGGCTGCACAAAATCAAATTTTGTGCACAAGGGCATTAACGTATCTACTCATAAATGTATCTATATTAAGGCAAAGAAAATGAGCCATACAGCCAAACACGATAAAAAGTTCATAGATAGAATTTGTTTAATTTATTTGCCTTGTGTGTTTTTTAAGACATAAAAGATATTAAAATTTTAATTCAAGTACGGTATGTTATTTAATAATTTTAAGAATATTATTACAAAATTAATTTAATAGTAGGCTGTATAGGTCTACAGTTAGCCTATCAATGTTAAAAAAAATAAAGCGGCGGGAAACATCTCTTGTTCGTGCGTTTATTAATTTCTTCAATTTTATTTATTTCCTCGCAATTGAAGTGAAAAGCAGAGTTTATAACTCGTCCACAAAACGATTTTTATCCTCGACATTACTATCAGCCCTCGCCTTCTCGGATTAAGATGATCCGTTTTGTGCACTTGTTGTAAAATCTACTATTTATTTGGAACTCACTCTGAGCAAATCGCCGACCCTCTGCAGCGCCCAGTAGACCACGTACAGCTCTACCAGCTGCATCAAAACTTGTTTCAAAGCTGGCGACACCTTCTCTGACAGTTTCTGTGTTTCTGAGTAATATGTTGAGAGGACTATAGAGCGGCAGTGAGCCTGGAAGAAAGATTATTTTTAAGTTTTAGTTCTACATACAGTGTAAACCATAAACTTATAATATAATAGTATATTATAATAGTGTAATCACACAGTGTATTAAATTAAATGAATCGGGTACCTGAACTTTCAAAATATACCTAGGATCAAATTTATTAATTATACTTAATCATTTTAAAAAAGTCTAAATATAAATATTTTTCTGAATCAAAAAAATGTCTTGCCGAAGGAAACTACTAATATTTATTTTTGGATTTTTGAGCATCTCAGATGCAATATTAGTACTAAAGTACTCTCATAATTATAGAAATAAGATATGGTGAAAAAATTCCATGCGAGCAGGGATGCGTACAGTGGGTATTGGTGTTAGGTTACGCATGCCTAATGCGTTTCAATAGAAATTGGATATGGTGAAGATTTTCGATGTGCAGGATTGAAATGCGATAGCTCAGTTGGAAGAGCAAGGTCGTATAAAGTCCTGCTCGCATGGAATTTTTTCACCATATATCTTATTTCTATATGAGAGTACTTTAGAAACTACTAATAACTTTTCGAAATTATATGTTTCTTTACATGTAAAGGAAAAAATGCGTGTATATACCGAATCAATATAAAATGGCGGTTCTAAGATTAGTTACAAGTCGCGTCGCAAGCTAATTTTAGGTGTCAGCGGGGCGTTACAGTGCGGGGGGGAACACACCCCCCGCTGCCCCCGCGGGGACTTGTGTTCGCAGCTTAAGGCCTCTACGTACGGACCGATTTATTTACCCTAAATCGGGAGCAGTGTTGCCAGATCCAATTTTAAAAAATCCGTTAGTCTTCGCTCAAAAATCCGTAGATTGCATCTACTTAAATCCGTAGATCTCTACGGATTTATATGGAGGCAATCTATGGACTTTAATGGATTTTCAAGCAAAGCAGATTTTAAAAAATGCATCTAGCAACACTGCTCCCAATATCAACCCTGTTTAAGGGGCGTAAGTAGAGGCCTTTAGTTCAGAGCCGCCATACTATTTTGTTACCTCTGATGCATTAGCCAGCTGTACAGAAGTCATGTTCCAAGCGTCCTCGTAGCACAGGCCTGCCTTCTGACGCTTCTCGATGTTGGCCACACATAGGCCAATTTTACTGTAAAGTAAAAAATAAATGTTATTAGAGATTACTCGTTATGGCCCGCGTCTTCGCTTCTATGAGAAGTTAGGGATTCCTTAAAGCCGATTGGTTTTCTTGATGAAGAGATTCTTCTAATAAATTGGTAGAATAAACGGAGAAATCCAAAGGCAGCCATGTCCGCCTCACCATCCCATACCATTTCACCATCTCTTTATTTTCATAGACTAAATAGGTACCTAAATTTGACATAGACTATTTTGAAAATAAGCTGAAATGGTCCCAGCATAAGTGGACTGATCACCAGTCTGGTGTTCGCGCTAGCGTCCCCATATAGTAGTAAATCTTGAAAATAAGGGCTCGCATACATCTAATTCGCTTATGGTGCTCCCACACGGGCAGTTATAAAGTTTTAAATAACATTTGCTGTCTCTTTTTTTCACTAACTTGTAACATAAGTGTAACAGAGGCAACATACGTTATATATAACATTTTATAACTGCCAGTGTGGGAGCACTATAAGGCCTAGCGCATACCGCATGCATTGAGATGGCGATAGTGTATCCTGGATCCACTATTGCTGTCTAAGCTCTGTCGCTAAACACCTATAGCCTTCATCACACACTGGAAGCGTTTTAAATATCAGACCTGTATTTCCTGAAATAAGCGCGTTTAAATAGTCTGTCAGTACTGGGCAGTCGTGACAGACTCGGAAAGATGGTCCTAACTCGCCTTGAAAATGACTTCTGTATGAAGTCGAAACCAGTCGGCGGTTCCGGTTAACAACACACGTGAGTATCCGTATTAAAAATCACAAAAACAGTCAGCTTCCTTATCATACCACAGATATAATCCTAATCCTAACTAATATTATAAATGCGAAAGTGAGTTTGTTTGTTACCTCTTCACGATTTATCTACTGAACCAATCATCCTGAAATTTCGCATACACATAGCTGGAAGTACGGAGAAGGACATAGGGCATACCTTTCATCCCGGGAAAAAGCACGGTTCCCGTGGGAAATTCACGCGGGCAAAGCCGCGGGCGAAAGACATATACAGACAAATCACATAGATTGAGTTTGCCCCGAAGTTCGAGACTTGTGGGATACTAACGTGTCGCTTCTTTTCGCGTACTGTATTGTTCTTAGACGATACTATATTTTATAACAAATACATATATAGAACATCTCAGATATACGAGAATACTCACCCTCTAGCAACCCTATGGAATCCATCCATGACACGGAGTTGTCCCAGGGCGGCGATCGGCGGCCCTCAGTTCCGGACAGGTACGATCATTGAGTTTCGAATTCCTTACTAGGGAACGATTTAATAGTCTAGGGGTATGACACTGTCGTCGGCGGCAGAGCGTTCCCGTCCGCCGCCTCGACTTCACTAGGTATCTATAGGACAATGGTACATTGTTACTCACCCACTAGCAACCCTATGGAACCCATCCAGGATATGCGACACGGAGTTGTCCCAAGGCGGCGATCGGCGGCCTCAGTTCGGACAGGTACGACCATTGAGTTTCGAATTCCTTACTGGGAACGATTCAATAGTCTAGGGGTATAACACTGTCGTCGGCGGCAGAGCGTTCCCGTCCGCCGCCTGCTGCCACGCCTTCACTAGGTATCTATAGGACAATAGTGCATTGTTACTCACCCTCTAGCAACCCTGTGAAACCCATCCAGGATATGCGACACGGAGTTGTCCCAGGGCGGCGATCGGCGGCCCTCAGTTCCGGACAGGTACGACCATTGAGTTTCGAATCCCATTAGACGATTCAATAGTCTATAACAACTTCCGCCGCCTTGAACCTTCAGATATACGAAAATAGTGCATTGTTACTCACCCTCTAGCAACCCTATGGAACCCGTCCAGGATATGCGACACGGAGTTGTCCCAGGGCGGCGATCGGCGGCCCTCAGTTCCGGACAGGTACGACCATTGAGTTTCGAATTCCTTACTAGGGAACGATTTAATAGTCTAGGGGTATGACACTGTCGTCGGCGGCAGAGCGGTCCCGTCCGCCGCCTCGCCTTCACTAGGTATCTATAGGACAATAGTGCATTGTTACTCACCCTCTAGCAACCCTATGGAAGCCGTCCAGGATATGCGACACGGAGTTGTCCCAGGGCGGCGATCGGCGGCCCTCAGTTCCGGACAGGTACGACACTGTCGGCGGCAGAGCGTTCCCGCCCGCCGCCTGCTGCCACGCCTTCACTAGGTATCTGAAGGACAATAGTGCATTGTTACCCTCTAAAAGCAATAATGAAAATGGATAAATAATGCTCTTAAATTGTATTAATTAATTGTAGGTAGTATAGTACAGAACAATGTATCGTACGCTGCAGTGGTCGTATGACGACTAGGGGTGGAAGTAACTTATTTAGTCTCGAGACGGAATAGTTTGAAGGACTAAATAAGTCTTTAACCCGAGGTAAACACTGTGCTTTTCATTACGAATACTAGAAAAGTACCTGAGGAGCGGGTTGAAAGTAATACTTTTCAACCCTAGGGAGAATCGTTTTCTACTAACAGCTGTCGAATTATTAAAAAATGAGCTGTTTGGATATGTTTAAAAAACGCGAAAATAGCATTAAAACGTATGGAAATCCTGAAACTTAAAAAGCTGAGCTGCGCAGCTCTTACAATGCTGATCTAATCATTTGGGTGTGTATAGCGATTTGGATGTCCTCCATTCTATCCCTGGATGGCCATCATCAGATCAATCCTGACGTTAAACCAAGGCTTCAAAGTAACCTCGTTTGTATGAAAATCGACGAGTGACTTCCAACGGCCCCGGCGGGCCGGCCCCGGCGACGGGGCCGTTGGTAAAAAAAATTCCAACGGCAGCGGTGGTCAGATAATTAAGGACACCAGTCCTTAATTATCTGACCACCACTGTATTAAACAAGCCATCTACATTACTACTCACCTAGCAGTCTGCAGCAGCAGCACAGTGTTCTCCCCCTCGTACGTGCAGGCGGCGGTGACCATCCCGTACGTGGTGGGCAGGTTTGAGGCCAGCATGTACCCGTGGCCGCCACAAGCAAGGCGACATCGCTCTACGCATTCTGCTGCGTCTGATGTTGTTACTGCTTTGATGCAGCAGGATAAGGCGTGGAGCTGTTGTGGTAAAAAAAACATGTTTTTATTTTATAGGAAGACTAACAGCTACAATTTTTTATTTTAAATGTTAAATAGATTAGAATAGATTTTCAGAATATAATGGCGGCGAAGTCTGGATATTTTCTGAAGGACACAAGGGACAGACGGGCAATTAAATCAACACTAGAAATAAACTTGTTACAAACAATAACTGTTAAAATCCACTAATGGCGGCTGACCGCAAAAACACGATTTGGAATTCAAATGTACAAACGCTAATACTATAGCACAGAATTAATATAAGTACTACGTAACTATAGTGCTTTGGCTTTGTAGTAATAGTACATTGTTACCCTAGAGATGAAAGTAACTTATTTAGTTCCGAGACAGGATTTGGCGCCCGAGCGTAACGAGGGCACCAAAAGTTCGAGGACATACACATAAGTCTTTAACCCGAGGTAAACACTGTGCTTTTCATTATGTATACTAGGAAAGTACCTGAGCGGGTTGAAAGTAATACTTTTCAACCCTAGGAAGAATCCTTTCGTTTTCGAAGACTGTCTCACCTCAGGCAGTCTCTCCAAATCGCCGGAGTCCAACTCGGCAATGACGTTGTTGTACATTGTCCACAGCCAGTTGGCGCTGAGACGGAACGCATGAACGGTCGCTATTCCGATCATGAGTTTGTGCTGTTGTGTCACGTAGTCTAGGATTTGAGGTTCGGGCTCGCTGTATAATAAAAAAAAAAATAACGTAATTTTTTTTTCAAGTATTTACTTAAGACCTGTGAATGATTAATCACAATCCTTGTTCTACATCATCAATCAATACGAGTATAGTTGCCGTCACGTAATTTGGCCGCTGGCGGTTAAGCTGCGCAGTAGGCGATATGGGTCTATGCGGTGAGCGGGGGTTGGGCGGGGCTCGACCGGCGCGCGCGATTGGTTCGTCAGTCGTACCCATGCGCAAGTTTCACCTCCTCCTCACCCTCCCAGCGACCTTTTCACGTGATGGAAAGTATACATATAATAAAAGTGTAACTGGCCTGTGTCTGTACATAGAAGACTCTTAAGAAAAAAAACTACGAGAAGTCTTCATGGGGTCAATAAAAACCAAAACCATTTTTTGTAGAATTTTTGTCAGTCTGTCTTTCTGTCTGTATGTTTGTATGCGTATCAGGCAAACACTACTGGACCAAATTTGATGCGGATTTCACTGCTGCGTTGTTGAAGGTCTAACTTAAAATCTGGCGTAGGTTTCATCTTGAAACGTCACTTAGAACCTGAGATATACCCAATTGTAAATTTCACGCGAACGAAGTTTGCGAGCACACGCTAGTCGCAAATAAATTCGTTCTTTCATTCATTCATTTAATAATATAAATTATTACTCTTAAATGGCTAAACCGATTTTCGAACTCCCGTAAGAATTTTGAGACTATAAGCAAAGCAACCTATGTCCTTCTCAGTTCATATGTATGCGTTTCAGGAAGATTTGTTCAGTGATAAGCCTTGAAGAGGTAACTCATTTTCGCTTCTCGACTCATAGAGCCAGTTTCGAAACATAAATTGTTTTATAACACATGGGATTGCTCGTAAAGTGTCATTTAGTTCACCTATTTCAATATTGTATCGTATCTCATTACGAATTGTGCGTTATTGTAAAGATAAAACGCACGTTCCTACTAAAAACGAACGATACTTTTTTATTTTGTAGCCTCAACGCGATCTTAAGCATAAAAAACACTTTTTATGAATAAATTAACTTTAGTGAGATAAAATAAATAAATTTTTACTTTAGAATGTTTAATTTTGACAATAAATTACAACCATTTATCTGTAGCAAAACACAAAAATATTAATTCCCGGGATTAGTAAGTACTGGCTGTTTTTAAGATTTGTGACTCACCAAAAAAGCGCTGATGCGCGCGCATCGCATTTTGGTGAACAAGTAGCAGCAGATTATACCGCGCTTTTTTTTGAATTGTCGTCTAGTTTTAGTCGAATATTTCCTCGCAACGATGTTATAGACCACGTCGTATGATTTGGTGGCTTTGAAAATTTTTACAGCCTCAAAATTTCATGAATGACATAGACGGCTCGGACTACAATATAGATGGAATTTTCAAGAAACTTTTAATTTATCACAATGTACTATTAATATTAGCCGTTCTCTTTGGGATTGAAATCGTATACGAGTTCTGAGTCATTCAGAATGACCTCATTTTTCACCGATAAAGGGTTTTCGTTGCGTAGAATGGAGCAGAAAGAAATTATTTCTCGCATTTATTTTCATATCACTGGCAACATTGCTATAAGAATAATCGAAAACACTTCGCGTATGAAGTTATTAGTTAGTACCTATCAAAATATTGCGATATCAATACTAGCTTTTGCCCGCGGCTTCTGTATGCGTGAATTGCTTAAATGAAAGGTACCATAAGTCCTTCTCAGTACTTCTAACTATGTGTATGCGAAATTTTAGGAAGATTGGTTCAGTAGATAAAGCGTGAAGAGGTAACAAACTCACTTTTGCATTTATTATATTAGTCGGGGTAGTACATTCAGACGATGCTTTTAGCATTAAGTCCACCTTTTGTACTGTACTTTTGTATGTGTGTACAATAAAGTTTAAATAAATCCATACTAATATTATAAATGCGAAAGTTTGGATGTGAGTTTGTGAGTTTGTGAGTTTGTGAAGGATGTTTGTTACTCAATCACGCAAAATCTACTGGACGGATTTCGATGAAATTTGGTACAGAGGTAGATAATGACTTGTGTATCCCGGGAAAAGCACTGTTCCCGTGGAAATTTAATTTAGCTAGTAAATACATATTTTCTAAACAAAACCATTATAAAAGTTATATTTTATAACTTTATGTGGGGAAATGTGTTAAGTAAACTAAATACTCATCACTATTGCTTATAATAATATAGAATTAGATGACAAAGTTATCATTCAATGAGGTGACTCGCGAAAATTGAATTTTCATTAAGTTTTTGTTAGTGACGTGAGATGCATGCATATTCATAGTTATATAGTATTGACTAATGTTTAAACATATTGCATATAATTATAACCTTTTTCATGAGCCACATCATCCATTGGTATTCAGTTGTTTTTGAGGTTATTTCAAACAGACGCGGCCTTTATTTTCAAACCGGAGGGCCCGGATTCGACTCCCGGTCGGGCAAGATGGAAAATGAGTTTATTAAGATTAGCCTTGGTCTTGGATGTTCATCTACATATATATTTGTGACTAGCACATGCATATTCGCTATATAGTGGCTATTTAAACATTTCATCGAAATCCGTCATCAGATTTTTCTTGATTGAGTTTGTTACTCACAAACTCACATACAAACTTTCGTATTTAAAATATCTGTCATAGACTGTATAGACTAAATCCGCCACTGCCTTAGTGGCGGACTATGCGAGCCCCGGGTCGGGCAAGATGGAAAATGAGTTTGCACGCCTTGACAAAAAGGGGAATGTTACCGCTCTGCTAATTTTACTTTAACAACTCTTTATCTTAATTTGATGAAGCGATGGTGGCCGAGTGGTTAGGACACCCGCCTTTGGCTGCAAAGGTCCCGGGTTCGAATCCTGCCCGTACTGAGTGTGTATACCAATCTGACTAGTTAGTTTCCATCGACCACCACTTGCTTCCGGTGGAGGAAAACATCGTGAGGAAACCTGCACTCTAGTTGATGATTATCAGCTAGTGTGTGAAATGGAGAAGGCAATGGCAACCCACTCCCTTAAAATTGCCAAGAGAGTCGTGTGCCATATAATGACTACGATCCTCAATCATGAGGAAATACGACTAAAGAGAGAGAGAGAGAGAGAGAGAGATCTTAATTTCATCATCATCAGGAGGTGCCATCTTCAAAATGAAGTTTGGAGACTAAAGGGCCATTTAGACGGTGCAAGTTTCTTGAACATACAAGAGCAATAATTGAATTGAATGCAACAGTGCAAGAATTAACTTTCAATAATTGAAAGTTTACATACCTAAATAAAAAACTTTAATACAATAATTGAATGCAAATCTTGACATACAATAATTGCCAATGTGTTCTGTTTACACGTATACAATTGTTTAGGCAATTATTGCATTCCATTTTTGAAACACAGATTTGTATGGGCACGTGCCATTTTTTAGCGACTTGCTTCAAGAATTGCACGTATTTGCGTTGGCAAATTTTTCATGCAAGAATTGAATGACATTTTCTGGCATGTATTGTTTACACCAAGAAAAGTTTTGAATCCAAACTTGCATACCAGTTCAAGAATGTTACGTGTTGTTTAGACTATGCAAGAAAATATTGCTTCAATTTAATAGTATTCAACAGGCAAGAAACTTGTACAGTCTAAATGGCCCTTAAAACTGTTATGCAACCTCCCTCCACAGTAGGTACAGAAAATAGCAGTCTGGGGTATTTTAGCAGTAAATCCTGGTACTCACTCTGGCTTAGGCTGCGACTGTCTCCTTACAGCCGAGTATCGCGTGGCGATGGTGACCGCCTTGGCCATGAACGAACACATGTCCTGCACCAACACGACCCGAACGAACATCATCGTGCCGTACGTCAGCTTCGAGCTGAGAGAGTGGACGTACGTGCCGTCCTGCACGACAAATAAGTCATTTAGACCAAAGAGAATTTAATCACTACGTTATAAGATACGGGATGGTTTGGACATGTCATGAGGAGAGAAGACGAACATCTAGGTAAGAAGACATTAAATAAGAAGGTGGAGGGCTACAGGGGAAGAGGGAGACCAAAGAAGAGATGGTTGGACTGTGAAGGACGATATGAAGGGGTTGGGAGTGGATGTTGGTATGACGGGAAACAGAGACATGTGGAAGGATAAGACATATTGCGCCGACCCCAGATGATGGGATAAGGTGAGGAATATGATGTTATAAGATACGGGACTCCCATACAAAAAGCGTGTAGTGTATTGGTGCTCCCACACTGGCAGTTATAAAATGTTAATAACATCGGTTGTTACTGTTACACTTATGTTACAAAGTTAATGAAAAAAGAGACAGCAAATGTTATATAACATTTTATAACTGCCAGTGTTGAGCACCTTATGAAACGCAGCAGGCGAAAAATATACAAAATTCTATGAAACGAAGGGAATTTTTGTGTCACTCGTGAGCGTCGCTGATTTAAGACATCTCAATAGAAAATAGAAGAGGGTACAGATACAGTGTCACTTCAGTGTCCCTTATAGAGGAGACAAGGCCAAGAGTCGTGAGACTCGAAGGCCACGCTTAGCTGAATTGCTTATTGGTGGATGAACGTCGTGTCCTATAAATATAATGAAAGAGTTAGCAATGGAAAAAGAAAAATGGAAGGAACTCCACCGACAAGAGCCTCGCTAGCTTAAATTTTATGATGATGATGGTGGAATGGAGATTCAGATATAGTGACAAACTGCTAGCCCATCGCCTATTGGAAATTTTGTTAGCTGCAAGTCGCGGCTTCGTCGGAATTTTGGGATACAAATGATTCTATAATCTATTCCAGGTTTTCCTCTGCACCTGTACTAAATTTCATTAAAATCCGTCCAGTAGCTTTTGCGTAAAAAGTAAACATCATAAAAGATGCTAGTAAACTCCGTTTATTCCTAATTGCCCTATTATGTAAACAATCTTACAATGTCTTTTTATGAATTTACAACAATATAAATTAAAATAGACGTTTTAGGAAATTACTTTCGTGGTTAATAAATGTTGTACTTTTGGATGTTTAGGTTTGAACTAATATTTGATTTATTTTCAACAAAAAGTACTGTGAAGATTGTTTACATAATAGGACAAGTAAGAAAAAATGGAGTTTACGTGATAATTCATTTTCACGTTTATAATATTTCTGTTGATTGATACAACTTTGAATAAAAGCAATGGGGGGCAAAGTAAATGCTGTAATCTATATATTTGGGTCATTTAATGAACTGAGATAACATTTTATCTACATATCACTATTTGTTATTTAGGACTGGCATCAAATTAATCTTATCATAATGAATTATGTCAACATACGCATAATAAATCGATGCTTGATTGATAATTGTTAAGAACAATAAATAACAGCCAAAAGTATCAAACTTACCTCAAGCACTTTAGAATTCTTCATCAGCATATGTTCTCTAGGGATCCTTACATGTTCAAAGCCAAGGAACCCATTGTTGGTTCCGTTCATGCCCAATTTGGCTCCGATCTCGCCAATCTTGATGCCTTTGAGTGGCATATGGGTTTCTTCGTCACGCAATTGGACTATGAATGGGTGGAGGCCGTGGCACTGACCGTTGGTGTATAGTTGGGCCATGACGATGCAGTAATTTGCGGTGTGGGCCACTGTGAACGATTTCAATAGTCATTTTGGTACAGTCTTCGAATCGACGAATGATAAAAAGATGGTGGTGAAAACAAAAAGGGTAAATTTACCGCCATGCTAATTTATGGAATTTTTTTGACCAGTGGAGAATGAAAATAAACAATTACTGTTAGAAATAAACTTATCAGAAACAGACTAGTGTAGTTGTCGGTCTGTCTGTAAGTTATACGTCAACACAATAAAAAAGATATGAATATGACCGTAAATATCGTTAATTGTCGTTTATTTTGCGATTTCAAAAGGAATTCTAGTGGTTCTGATAAAAAGCGTATTGACAGGCAGACAGACGGAAAATGTGTCCTTATGAACTCTTGTATGGAACTCTCGGGATGCAGTCCAACTCGCACTTGACCGGTTTTTTATAATTGAGTTTCTAATCGAATCTTACATTGTCATCTAATCATCTAATATTTATACAGGAAAATTTTCGACCTGATTGAAAACAGCTATTGTAATTTCGTAATTCGTAACAGAAGAATAAACTCCATATTTAAATGAATCTATTGATTATCATATATTTATATGCAATGTCGGCAGTGCCATCACTAATACATCTATCTTGTCATTAATTTCTATCTTTGCAGCAACTTGATAACAATAAGTATTAAAACAAACTGTAAATAGCGTGGTTGGTTACAAAATTATTTTTACTTTTGATTTAAGTCTTATTTTTACAACCTATTTTGTAACTGTTTGTTGTTCCATAATAAATAAACAAAATAAAATCTTTTTATGAATTTTCTGTTCACACAGAAAACAGATTTGGCCCATATTATCACTCTATTGGAAAGGGTCGAAACTCAATGGTAGTAGTACTTACGTCCACCAGGCCACCATTTGTAAGATGTGAGTGTAGGGCTGTGCAACACAAACTCTTTAGTGCTGGGGTCGTATGTGGCTGTCGTTTCTAGCCCGCGGATGAATGTACCATGTCCTAATTCCGTCTGAAAAAAACGTATTTTTAAATGACTGTCCGAAAATGCTGAAAAATTAAAATGAAAAAATATTTATTCAGTATCTTGGTTTGAGTTACAAATCTAATGGTTGGAGTATAAGCACAGGGCGGTCGCTTCATAGAAACGGCGCGTCAAATATACTTACTACTACTACAAATGAAACTGTTTATCCGTACACACGTCAGTAACACGTCAATGTGTGCGTTTTCATAGTCAAACGTCCTACAACCACACAAGAACGGGGGAGAAGTGCGGGAGGTGCAGGGGGGTGCCATATTGCGGGAGGGGCAGGGAGTTTCCTTTCTGTACGTAGTACTTATATTAATTCTGTGGTATAAGTAAGAAATACTTGTGTTAGATGAATGGTGTGTTGATTTTGGTGGCTCTGAAGTTTGAGTAGTGTGTGCTGGACTGTAACTAAATAGCCGCTGTGTCTTCAGAAGAACTTTATCGCTATAATTCTTGTGACAAGTTATATTATCGCGAGGGGCTCGTAAGTGAGCAAGGGAAGGTCGTGGCTGTGTATTTCCGTTGCGCATCGCATCGCACCGCAACCGGTTCGGTACTATACTACCTTATGTTTTACAAATCTTGACTTCCATGCTGGTCTGGGAGTGATGAAAAAACAGAATGTGCCAGCTGCTTCTCTTCCCGCGCAGTTTGTAAAAGTCAATCGAGGGAAAGGGCTTTAAACTGGGGATTCCTCCACTCATAGGCGATGGGCTAGCAACCTGTCACTATACCTGAATCTCCATTCCATCAGAGAGCCCACTATTCAGCTAAGCGTGGCCTCCGAGTCGCACGACTCTTGGCTCTGTCTACCCCGTAAGGGATAAAGACGTGATTCTATGTATGTATGTTTTACAAATAAAGTTTTTGATTGATTGATTGTTGTTCATGACCTAGCCGGTTCCCCATACATTTGTAACAACCCCTTTAACACTCAGACAAAGGAAAAAAGAATAGACATGACATATCTACAAAAAATCGTGCATACTTAAAGCCGGCGCCGACAAAGGGTTTGGCACAAAGATGGCGGCAGGCGCATACTAATAAATAATAGTGACAAAACATGGCGACCGGTCACATAACTAATATTTGTATATAGATTGTTATACCGGGTCTATTATTTTTTACTTAGTCTATGATTTAACACCATTTTCTAAAGAAAGGTCTAAATCTAGCATTCCTTGTTGCTTTGAACTAACCTGAGCATAAGTACCAATGATGTCCAGATTGAAAGCCCTTCCGATCCAGTACGCCTGCTGCTCCACCGTAGCTTGACCCAAAAGAGTGGGGATGAACATCACATAATGCAGGGTCAAGGGGGACCCATCTGAGAGGATGGCCGAACCCAGGGTGCCGCCAAGAACAGACCTATGACATAATAGCCAAAAATAGATCAAATGATTAAAATTCAAGGTTAACTCATTAACGGACATTGAACTATGTAAATGATAGACACTAGTTATCTATTATACAAATAAATTCTAAACTTATGCAGAGCTTACAAAAAGTTAGCTGTTACGCCACAACCAGAAGATGTAAAACAAATGAACATTGTGCCACAACATACATGCCATTTTCAAGCCATTCAAGCCGATTGTACTGACAAGTTGTGCCAACAGATGTTTTACATGAAAAGGAGAATTTTCTACGTACTTAAAGAAAAGCTATAATATAAATTACTCATATATTTTTTATGTTTCTTACACAAAATTTTCCATGCCAGTGCTTTCTTCCTCCTGCATTCTTCTGATGACTTTGAATAGTAGGCATGCTTTCTTAACGGCCAGTTCATATTTCTCTTTGTGGCTCAGATACTCTGATGGTACCTCTTCAAGGTGAATGCCCTCTTTTAGCAATAGGTCCTCTGTGAATAATATAAAAAAATTAAAAATCAGAAGAAAGTGTAATTTCAAAATAATATTTATTGCTAAACCTTATTTTTGTATGGAAATTTCTCTTGGTTTTATTTAGTCATATATGTCTTATCACAAAGAAACACATAAATATAACAATAAATAATAATCTGTATAAAATATGTTAAATATAAAATAATATGTACTTTTTGGATTTTTGAGCATCTCAGATGCAATATTAGTACTAAAGTACTCTCATATAGTACCTTACTCGTATTGTGGGTATTGGTGTTAGGTGACGCATGCCTAATGCGTTTCAATAGAAATTGGATATGGTGAAGATTTTCGATGTGCAGGATTGAAATGCGATAGCTCAGTTGGAAGAGCAAGGTCGTATAAAGACCTGGTCGCGGGTTCAAGTCCTGCTCGCATGGAATTTTTTCACCATATCTTATTTCTATATGAGAGTACTTTAGTATAAAATAATATGTATTGTAAAATATAAAATTGTATGCTGACTGATTTGTATATCAACACAGTGAGAAAATGAATGGATGTAGAAATTTTAACTTTTGTAGGCAGCACTTTATATGTATAGAGGAATGGAGCAGTAAGAAAGGAATTTAGGAAATTCCACCCCTAAGGGTCAAAAACTAAACGCAGGCGAAGCCTGGGGCAAAAGCTAGTACAAAATAAATAAAGCTAAGTTGTAGGTATGTGATTGTGTCTATAAGTACTAACTACCATCAATCAAGTTCTGATAGGAGCTGAACTTTGAAACCACATGGCTAAGACTCGACAACACTGATATGAGAATTAATTACCTCTGTGTCAGATATCAAAACAATAATACATTAATTGTATAAATAAATATACTAATATAGTAAGACTTCTTTATTGATCTGATACCTACTTTCTTAGTTAGTGGAAGGAATTTAAACCACTAAAAGACAACATTTCCGTACCCTTATTTTGCAGAGTATTTGTTGTTGTCGGAATGTTTCCATTCTTTTTAATACCTATTTTTATTGTTTTTGTTGTGTTGTGTTTTTAATCTATGAAATAAACATATTCTATTCTATTTCTATTCAATTCTAAAAGATAATTTAAACCAGCCAAGTGGGAGTTAAACTGGCGCACTAAGGGTTCCATACACGCAAAGCATTCATGTTATGGCTAACTAAAAGACAAACTAGTTTTAAAAACAAACAACTTGAGAAAACGTGTTTGACAGACAACAAAGTGAAGAGTTCCGTTTTTGGCTTTTAAAGTATGGAACCCTAAAAATAACAGTCAATCAATGAATTCAAAGAGCTCAAGGGTCAATATATTTCTAGTTATGTGCTACTACCATTCGGTAACTCACTGTAGCGTTGCAAGAAGTTTATCAGGAGTTAGGCAATAAAGTGATAATTTTCTAACTTTTTTTGGGAGTACCGTTATCTACGAGTTTATTAAAACTTAAAAGAAATAATGAATAAGTAGATACCTAGGTAGAAAGTCTTTGTAGTTACTTCTCATCCTAGGTACCCACTTAAAGTTTTTTACGACACGAGTAGTTCATAAAAACACGTAAACTTAAGCAAAAAACAAAAAAATACGGTAAATAGGACCAGCACTAATTAGTTCAACTAATAAATAATTAAAATAATAGTAAACCTCGTTTCTTTCGCTCCTCTGTATTTGTTACACCTCCGTCAATAAAATTTGTTAATTCAGTCACAGTAAATGTGCACTTATCCCTTTCTCTTTGTAAATCAGGGTTTACTTTACTGGTAGTCATATTTTTTAATTAAATTGCGATATAATACAGAACACCACCACTCTCTTCGATCCCGTTAAATTGACATACCACAAACTAAAATAGAAGAGAACTAGGTTTTGGTGACATACTTAGGGTTGCCAGATGGAATTTTCTATTTCTCCCCAAAATTGAAATTATATTTCTCCAAAACGATACTATTTTCTTTAATTTTACCCAAAGGCCCAACCGGTTTTTTGCCCGTGTTCCTAACGGCTGATGAGCTTTTTTTTTTTCAACAACAACATTGAAGGAATTCAAGGAATCGAACCAGAAACGTACGAATGATAGTCTACGTTCGAAAACGATTATTATATTAAACGTCCTGCACGTTTGTAAGATGCATGTTCGTTTCATTACAATAAGAAAGGATGCGTCCCAAACCGAAAAAAAAAATACTCAAAATTCTCCACGAGATTTATTTTTTCTCCAAACTTTTCTCCAAAAATTCCATTTCTCCAAAATTTCTCCAAGAGTCAAATTTTTTTGACTCTTGGAGAAATTGAAGAAGATTGAAGAATTGCGAAAAAAATACCCAATCTGGCAACCCTGGACATACTATGACGTCTATGACGTGACGTGACGTGACATACTTAGAAAATGAATGAACAGCTGATGATGACATGTTGAGTTAACATGTAACTCATTCACGTGAAGCTAGGTTACAACCTAGTCTAGCTTGTCTATACCTGGATGTGGAAGTGGAACGGAATTAACAGAATCGATGAAATCGAGAATCCAATATGCGCGTCCCTACGGTAGGGATTCTATCTGGCAAAGTGGCAATACTGATTTTAGGCGGCCATATTTTTCTTTCTTGTATGCGTTGGATCTCACCGTGTCACGATGAGGTTAGTTTTATCGAAAAGTAGTTATTTTCCATTAAAAATGTGAACAAAATAGTGTTTATAATAAGTTTTAAGCGTGATAATTATGTATTTTATAAATTGATGATTATTCTATTTACTTTGGACGCTGTGTAAAAATGTGTTATCGGCACGTCTAAAAACCATGTGGTCAGCTTTACTTTTTCGATATTTACAGTTCCCTAAAGCTGCAGAAGAGGCTTGCAGCCTCTGTTATGCGATGTGGCAAAAAGAAGGTGTGGTTGGATCCAAATGAAATCAGCGAAATCGCTAATACAAACTCCAGTAAGTGCAATGTCTCGTCAATCAAGTATCTGTTGAACAAATCCTAAGCTATAAACAAAAATCATTGCTAAAAATCTGCATCTACTTTCAGGACAGAACATCCGTAAAATGATCAAGGATGGTCTTGTCATCAAGAAACCCGTAGCAGTCCACTCGCGCGCCCGTGTCCGCAAGAACACAGAGGCTAGGAGAAAAGGTCGTCACTGTGGTTTTGGTAAAAGAAGAGGTACAGCCAATGCTCGTATGCCACAAAAGGTAAGGTTCAATAATGTAAACAGAAATCTTAAATTTAATTAGGACAATATTTTTTTCACTGTAGGTACATAGGTTAAATTTATGAGACTAATAGGTATTATAAAATTGGATCAAAAGTAATCTGCTTCTGTACACAATGGTTTTTGGCAGATCATTATATGCTAAAACTAGATACATAGGTACTCATATTGACATACTTATTGTATATACATACTCATTGTAAACAAAGAAAACATTTAAACGCTGTTGGTTTTTTTAATAATATAAAGAATTTCATAACATTGAGAAATTGCTTACAATCTGTCTTGTTCTGTTTGTAATCTGATAATTTTTTTTATTTTACACTAGCTGTCGCCCGCGGCTTCGCCCGCGTGAGTTTCGCTTAGATGAAAAGTATTTTTGTGTTCCAAACAGTTTCAGATGTTTCGGATTTTCGATTTTTATACGTCTACAGAAAATGCTCATCAGATTAATCAAGTTTTGCTAAAGCGCCATTTCCATATATGTTATAGTGTAGCTGGTCTCTTGGAGTTATTCATCAGATGTTCCAGATCTTCAATTTTTATACGTCAGCAGAAAATGCTCATCAGGTTGAACGATTTTTGTTAAGGCGCCATTTCCATATATGTTATAGTGTAGCTGGTCTCTTGCAGTTCCTCATCAGATGTTCCAGATCTTCAATTTTTATACGTCAGCAGAAAATGCTCATCAGGTTGAACGACTTTTGTTAAGGCACCATTTCCATATTTCTTATGGTTTAGCTGTTCTGTTATGGTTCTTCATCAGGTGTTCCAGTTTTCAAAATGAATTATAGCCTATATGTTGCCCAGGCTTAATAGCTATACAACAAAAAATGTTTCATTCAAATCCGTCCAGTAGTTTTTGCGTGAAACGCGTACATACATACAGACAGACAGACAGACAGACAGACAGACAGACAGACAGACAGACAGACAAGAAATTCCAAAAAAATTTTTTTGCTTTCTATTGTTCTTTTTAGGTGTCCCTCTATCCATTTTAGTCAAAAATACTAAATGTACAGACAAAATATTTTTACTGTTTTATTATATGTATAGATAAAAATAATTTTACATAAAAATAAGCTACATGATTAACATAGGTATTAGTGCGTCGTCGATCGGTGCACTTGCCCATGCAGGATGCACCTTTGCAGCGATGCTAGAGTGTGACACGGAACCAGCTAGCAGCGGTTCATACCGCACCGCTTTCCTAGATACCGTGCTACAAACAAACTAGGTATATTCAGCTAACTCTGCAATAGTAGCACTTTCCTTATTTCTTAGATAACTGGTTTTTTAATCATTGCTAATTCTGGTGTCAGTTTTCCAAACTAAAAAAAAATACAAACTTTAATTTTTCAGGAACTTTGGGTTCAACGGCAAAGGGTACTGCGTAAATTGCTGCTCAAGTACAGAACGGCCAAGAAAATCGACAGACATCTGTACCACGCCCTGTACATGAAGGCGAAGGGTAATGTTTTCAAGAACAAACGTGTGCTCATGGAGTACATCCACAGGAAGAAGGCTGAGAAGGCTAGGACTAAGATGCTTAGGTATGTTTCTGTTCTTGCTTCTAAAATATGACTAGTATCTAAACTTTTGATTACAATTGATGTCACCAGGCATCATTATATCTTTGTTAGAGCAATGAAAGGGTTCAAAAAGATTTGCCTTATGTTCATATTTATAATATGTTCATATTTATAATATGAACATAATGTTCTAACTAAGAATTTTTGGAATATATTTTCATGCAGTTTTCTCCAATGTATAGGGTGTTTACAAGGAATAATTCATGTGAACAGAGGGCAAATTGTTAATAAACCCCATATCTAAAATTCTTCTCTTGTATGAGCTAAGCTGTTGTAAGAAACAATGTTTTATGTAAAGCTAAATGGACATCTATATGATTGCTGCAACTGCAATTATAAGGAAATTTAAGAGAATATACTGCTACTCTAGTATTCCTAATGCACCCAATAGCCAATGATTATAAACTACGGATCCAATTTCTGAATAGTCATGTGGATTATGTTGATATATGAGGCTATTTAACTGGATATAATATAACCTGAGCAAATAAGAGCAAACCCATCCGGAACAGGTCACCACAGGGTGCTATCATTTTCAAAATATTTATGGCTATGCCAGACTGTTGTGGTCTGGTCTTACTCCAACTCCTCTCAAGCAGTAGTTAACTTTCATGACTATATCAATATTTTACCTATATTGAGCAACTTAAAAGAAAAATAGGGCACAGTATTTTTTTCTTATAATGAAATTGTTGATATTCCTCTTATCTAATTCACACCAAGATTTAAACATGTTTTATGCTAAGTCATATTTTTCGAGTTATAAAGTACCCTATGTGCTATTCCCGGTATTTTTCTACCCGTATACCGCATTTCATCGAAATCCGTCCAGTAAATTTTGTGTTATTGAGAAATCTTGACAAATTCACAAACTCACATCCAAACCGTCTCATTTATAATATTAGTAGGATGTATCCTAACTAATATTATAAATGCGAAAGTGAGTTTGTTAGTTTGTTTGTTACCTTTCACGTTTTATCTACTGAACCAATCTTCCTGAAATTTCGCATACATAGCTGGAAGTACGGAGAAGGACATAGGACCTTTCATCCCGGACAAAAGCACAGTTCCCGTGGGAAATTCAGGCGGGAGAAGCCGCGGGCAAAAGCTAGTAACTTTAATAAATGATAGCAAAATCGTTTATTAAAGTTACACATGATGATTTTGCTTTGAAAAAAGACATTTTATTGTAAGTCCCTGTCACGATGTTTTGCGTCTGAGCTGATGATTGATAGCAACAATGTACAATGACTTTTTTATAACAACTGTATCCTACATATACCTATGTTTGACAAATAAATGTATTGATTGATTGATTGATTGAGCAATATTTGTGTGCAGCGACCAAGCGGAGGCGCGGCGTAACAAGGTGAAGGAAGCGCGCAAGCGACGCGAGGAGCGCATCGCCGCCAAGAAGGAGGAGCTGCTGCAGAGCTTCGCCAGGGAGGACGAGGCCGCCGTCACCGCCAAGAAGTGAACCTTACCAGCCAATAAACATTATTAACTCCAATGCGTCTTTTATTTAGTTAGGCTACGGCATTGGGAGGGGACTTCATAGAAACGGGGCGTCAATATACCTAAACTCTGTTTTTTCTTGTCCCATTATGTAAACAATCTTAAAAAGTACTGTGAATATTGTTTACATAATAGGACAAGTTAGAATAAACGGAGTTTATCTATTACTACCACAAATGAAACTACATCCGTGACGTGAACACGTCGTCAATGTGCGTTTTCATAGTCATAGCGTCCTAATCCGTAAAAAAATACACACTACGTTCAGAAAGGAAGCTCCCTGCTGCCTCTTCCATAATATGGCGTACCTCTCACTTCTCAGAGGTACGCCATATTGTGGAAAAGGCAGCAGGGAGCTTCCTTTCTGAACGTTGTGGTGAGTGTATTTTTTCTTTGACCTGGGACCATCTGTCGACCACCACAGCTAGAGTTTATATATTTGATTTTGCTCAAATAATAAAAAAATAAGGTTTACCATAAAAATAATATAAGGGATCAATCAATATACAATACAATACATATAATAAAATTATACCTAACTGGTCTGTGTCTGTACATAGGAGATACATAATAAAAATAAAAAAATGACAAGTCTATAGGGCCAATAGAAGCCAAAATCATTTTTTTTAGAATTTATGTCTATATTTCTGTCTGTATGTTTGTACGCGCATCACGCAAAAACTACTGGACTAAATTTGATGCGGTTTTCACTGATATATTGTTAAAGATCTAACTTAAAACTAGTGTAGGTTTCATCTCGATACACCGTCGCCGCTTAGACCTGAGACATAAACAATAGTTAATTACGCGCGGATGAAGTCGCGGGTATAGGTTAGTTACCAAATAAGGTTTTTAATGAATCGTGTTCCGGGCCGTGATACGAAACTAACATGACAAACAGTTTTAAAATACATAGTCATTAATACCTTCCATTTAATTACTAGCGATCGATTCATTAAAGAGGTCACGGCTAGTTTAGTCTCCGATTATAACCATTTATAATAGGAGACTGACTATATTAAAACAGTAATTATTTCTAGTGCCTGCCTTGGTATTCGTTTTGTTCAAAAAAATCATGTGAGATCATTTGAGAGAAAAAAGTTTGACAGACAGACGGACAACAAAGTGATCTTTTTTGCCTTTTGAGGTACGGAACCCTAAAAATTATGGTTTTGTTGATATTATTATGTTAAGGGTGAACGCATATAGAACTTTGTCATTTCAAAATTATTTCTGTGACAAGCAAAAAGTTTTTAAATATGTACCAATAATTTTTAATCTTTAAATAGAAATAGGTCTAATAAGACCTTTTTGTTTAACAATGAGATGAATACTACTGCTGGAGCACCTTACGAACCATCATTGGTTCGATAACAGCAGCAGATTACTAGGCAAGTTGCAAAGTGTGTAGGTAGGCGCTTTTACTAACTATACTATATGTTGATAACTTGACTAAAATTTTTATGTAAGGAGCCTTAAACTTTGTAACATCAAAGTAAGTACCTAGATACTTAAGTAAATAAAGATATAATTTAGCTTATTTAATGTCATAAAGATTTATGATTCAAATAATAAAATTAACAAGGACGAAGCCGGATAGATTAGCCAATATTAAATACAAGCTGTACGAACTCACCTTTACTTACGAAGTAACTATTTAGTCATCGGTGCCTTTACTACATCTAAGAATGTCTTACCTGGCCGATTCTACTAATTACAAACGTAGATGTCGTGTCGCAGTTGTGTCACAAAATCCTAAGAAATTGAACTAAAACAACAAGACCTCTGTAAGATTTCTATGCTTTATTACGATTTATTTGGCTTTTGAGACACAACTGAGGCACGACATAGTACGTTTGTAAATTGTAGAATCAAGGGCCAAGGTACCTACTACAGAAAACATACTTGTTTTATCTCTTACGCATAGTTAAGTACCTACCTACCGTAACGTAATTATATAGCACTAGCCGCGCCCCGAGGCTTCGCTCCCGTGGGAATTTCGGGATGAAAAGTACCTTATGTGCTATTTCCTGTATTTATCTACCAGTATACCAAATTTCATCGAAATCCGTCCAGTAGATTTTGCGTGATTGAGTAACAAACATCTTTACAAACTCACAAATTCACAGACTCTCAACCAAACTTTCGCATTTATATATATGTAGTAGGGATAGTAAAGTCATAGCTACAGATTTAAACGCAAGCATACTTATATTAATTCTGTGACGCAAGTAGAACATAGAACAATTAAAATCAAAACCTGGTAGTTATTCTCTATTCTATAAAAAAAAAACTTGGAAACCGCATCGCCTCTTGGTGTGTGTAAGTCGACCCTAAGGTTCAACTATCGAGCATCGTAGCGGTTTCCATATTTATTGTCCAGTCAAGAACCAGTAGTGAGTGGTCTTCGAATGAGAGCGCTTGTGTCGGTATTAAAAATGATAGAAGTGAATAAAGATTTACAGAATGAGAGAGATAAATGCACGTTTGATGTGAAGGAGTTGACCACGATTATTGACGGGAGTGTAGAAAGAACGTTGAAGAGGAAGGAAAGGGGTGAGTGACCTGTGGCTATCGTATGGAGCTTGGACTTTGATTAGAGGAGAAATAGTTTAAAACAGATATAACTGTTTTCGTCATTTTATAGAGCGGCAGACAGACGGGCAGACATAACGAAACTATATCGAATTGTAGTCAACTTTCCATTAACTTTTTTATATTAACTCATTTTACTAAAATTTTGAGTTGAAAAATTTGGATAAAATAGATAATAATTTTGAAGGGATAGGTACTTAAATATTAATTAACATACCCTTATGCTAATTGAAAAAGTACTTGTTATTGTATGGTAATTAGCTAACTATGATTAAATTTCTTTTTTCATGACGCTACTATAGTTTTACTATTAGTTTATAATATACAGATGAATGTTAATAATAGCTTTTAACTGGGGATTCCTCTACTCATAGGCGATGGGCTAGCAACCTGTCACTATACCTGAATCTCCATTCCATCAGAGAGCCCACTATTCAGCTAAGCGTGGCCTTCGAGTCTCACGACTCTTGGCTCTGTCTACCCCGTAAGGGATAAAGACGTGATTCTATGTATGTATGTTAATTATATAGGTAATTATGTACCAAAAAGTTATACTTATGAAATAAATTAAACATTTTTTTCTTTGTCTGTAAATGAAATGAATTTTGTTTTTGAAACCATTTTGATAGATTTTACCAAGGGTTGAGTAATGTTTTCTCTCTCTTCAGCAAGAAGAATGCTGAGCAGGAACCATGAGTTTGCAGAAGATGTGCCAGAAGACTACCTGAGTAATAAGGAGGTTTATGAGAACGGCATCAAGAAATCTGTGGTCGCCTTCAGCATAGTACGGGATATGCAGGCGGAGGGCAAAAGCACCATCGAAGACTATAGGTCAGAGGTTCCCAAAATTTTAAAAATTTACTACATACACAGAGCACAGAATAGAAGCGCCGCGCCACCTTTGGGATTCGGTGACCCTTTTTGACCCTTTTTGTTAGACAACAAACAAAAGATTACATAAAATTATGGCCCATAGATTCTATGGGTACCTATCTTCTTAATTTATGGGACTCAGTAAACTTTTACATATTAAATACAAAAATCTTGGGCCTCACTTACAAACTTCTAGACCCTCAAATTTTTCCCCACCAACGTAGTCTCTCGTAGCGTGGACCCCAGGAGCCTTCCTGGACTATAGGTAACACGAGATCGGTTCTTATGGTTCCTACTTATTATATTTGAGGTTCTAGCAGCTAGTAAAATGCGAGATTCTCGATTACTGATCAATACTGTCCGTGAGGGTCTAAATAAACATTTTGAATTTGTTTTCGTTACGCCCTGCCTATTGATAGGGCGTAGAAAATGCAAATTGATCATCACAATAACGGTTACCAATACCGACTCGTCTTTTGCCATTTAAGTTTAACGTTTAGCTGAACATTGGGCTTATTCATAAAAACAAGAATAATGATGACAGATGATGCTTATTATTTAGACAATCCGTAGTTTGAGACTCGTTCCCTTGAGTGGCTTTAAAAATCTGCCAGGGAAGATGTAGCATATGGTACTCTGTATATCGCTCTAATGATATTGATATATATTGATATAACTGTAGCTACACCGTTTGGCAAGTTTATTAACAGTTTTTATGAGAACGGCATCAAGAAGTCTGTGGTCGCCTTCAGCATAGTACGGGATATGCAGGCGGGGAGGGCAAAAGCACCATCGAAGACTATAGACATTAATTTCACTGTTGCAGGCCTGCCTCCCATTGCCAAATGGCTCAGGTCATCTAAGGGCCCCGTAATATTGATACATCCTGACTCAGACACTATAGCTACGCCACTGAATGACCATCACAATTTACAGAGACGTAATCTCCTCTCTCCTGCAAACGTCTACGCTCCGGGATGGGTCGGCGTTCGTGCTGCACTACATGATGTTTATGCCCGCGATCCTGTCCCAGGGCTCCGAGGAGCAGCAGGCAGAGTGGATGCCCAGGGCGTGGAACTGCAGCATCATTGGTAGTTACGCTCAAGTACGTCTTCTTCTTAGCGTGTCGACTCGGCGGGTCAAATTAGCGTACAGGTAGTAGGGCACGCTGGGCAAGATAGTAAATGTGCCATAGTTTGGGGAGAGATACCACACAGACAGGCGGTTTCCGAGCTATATCCCCACCTGGACATATTTTCTTTGCTTCGGCCGACTTGTGTCCGGAGTCTGTTTAGCGTGCTCAAGTACGTTAACGCTGTACGTTAACACTAATCGCTAGTCTCTGCCTACCACGGGAAAAAGGCGTGTATATGTACGTTAACACTAGAAAATGTTACAATGCATTGTAACCTTTTCTAGGGTTAACATTGCAATGGTCTCACAACTAAGGATGCCGAAGACCGTGCGAAGTGGAGAAGACAAAGTAGGAAAGCAGATCCTGGGCTCAGACGCGTATACTGAGGATGCAACCGGGAAGGCGCTCAGATGAGACAGAGAGAGTTAACACTAAAGTAGCCTGGTGGCGCAATATATAAATGAGACCAAATTTTGTTTTATAGTCATCGTAACACACAACCAAATTAAATTCCCGTTCGAATTTGAATTTTAAATTACGCATTGCTGTATTTTAGTGAGTGATTCCAACGTTTCTCAGACGGAGTTGGGTCACGGAACCTTCATCCGCGGCCTGGAGACCACCGCGACCTATGACCCTGACACCAAGGAGTTTATCCTCAACACCCCCACTCTATCCTCTTACAAGTGGTGGCCAGGGGGCTGTAAGTAAATTTTTAATCCTACAAATATTATACATGCGAAAGTTTGGATGTTATGGATCTTTGGATCACGTGGAAAAATATCAAGAATAGCATGTAGGGTACTTTTTATACCGAAATTGACTACAGGTGCGAAGCCTCGAGGCACAAGTAGTAATATAATAAAATCTGGCAACATACCTACCGTCGCAGTCATAGTTCCCTAAGCATCACATAAATCATCTTTACTATCAGCAATTTAAATAGAATGAACAATGTTGCTATGAAAATTATGTGTAATTTTGCGTTTGGGTAATAAGCATACAAATTAATTTCAATAGGTTTCAATTACTTCAAACACTTTATCCAACTAAAACTTAAACCTAAACTTAAACTTATTGGTAAATTCGATTTTATTATGTTTAGCCTGGCGAGGCCGAGGTAGGTAAAAAAAAAATCGTGGAAAAAATAGAGGAGTATCTAGGACTTTAACGTTTTGTAAGTACTTACCTATGTTTTTATTATTTCAGTGGGACACACTGCCAACTACTGCATTGTCGTAGCTCAGTTATACACGAAAGGAGAATGTCACGGCATCCACTCTTTTATGGTTCAGATCAGGTATTCCAATTTATGGATCTTGAAACGGTGGTGGTCGAGTGGTTCGAATCCTACTCTATTCGTTCATCATCTATATCTATACATCTATACATATAATAAAACAGTAAAAATATTTTGTCTGTACATTTAGTATTTTTGACTGAAATAGATAGAGGGACACCTAAAAAGAATAATAGAAAGCAAAAATATTTTTTGGAATTTCTTGTCTGTCTGTCTGTCTGTCTTTCTGTCTGTCTGTCTGTATATATGTACGCGTTTCACGCAAAAACTACCGGACGGATTTGAATGAAACTTTTTTGTTGTATAGCTATTAAGCCTGGGCAACATATAGGCTATAATTGATTTTGAAAACTTCAACACCTGATGAAGAACCTTAACAGAACAGCTAAACTATAAGAAGTATGGAAATGGCGCCTTAGCAAAAGTCGTTCAACCTGATGAGCATTTTCTACTGACGTATAAATATTGAAGATCTTGAACATCTATTCCCGATTACCGCGGGACACGTTTTTTTTTATTTGGGACAATAAACAACAGTACAATGTAACTTAATCTAGTTTACAATTTTATATAAAGAGATTTTTTAATTGTACGTCTACAACACTGTCCACAGATTAAATACAAGAAAGTGTCTGTGAGGACTTACAATATTGTGCAATCAACATTAGTTCCTTCCTACTTATATCAAGACATTGCGTTATTATTGATTTTGCGATTGTACGATATACCCAAATGGCTGAAATTTTGAGTACTGGAGTTACTACAGTTTGGAATACAAAAGATTTTTCATCTAAGCGAAACTCACGCGGGCGAAGCCGCGGGTAACAGCTAGTAAGCTCTATGAAAACTACCGTACGGTACGGTACGTACATGTACTCGTGAGGAAACCTCTCTAGTGGAGACCATTTAGCAAGCAATGGCAAAACTAACCACTCCATTAAATAAAATTGACAAAAAGTCGTTGCGTGTTTTATATTTCACGTTATGACGTTATGAAAAAAAAGATAACAAAAAAAATTTACTTGTGTGCAAGCGTTTTACAAATAGGTGACGACGATAATGAATGATGATAATGAATTTCAGAGAGCACGACACCCACATGCCGCTGCCTGGCATCAAGGTCGGGGACATCGGCGTGAAGCTGGGTCTAAACGCGGTCAACAACGGCTTCCTGGGGCTTGACAACGTTAGGATCCCCAGGAACCAGATGTTCATGAAACATGCACAAGTTTTGGAGGTTTGTACCCTTATGTATATCCTTTTGACAACCTCCGTGGCCTAATGGCCATCACGCCGGACTGTCACACATTACCCGAGTCGATCCCCGGTCGGGTCAACATGGAAAATGATCTATGCCGCTGCCTGGCATCAAGCTCGGGGACATCGGCGTGAAGCTGGGTCTAAACGCGGTCAACAACGGCTTTCTGGGGTTCGACAACGTCAGGATCCCCAGGAACCAGATGTTCATGAAACATGCCCAAGTTTTGGAGGTGTGTACCTAATCTATATGTCGCAGCCAACTAGTTAAATACCCGTTCAATTTAACTTCCTAGTCTCTTCACTAAACGGCGACGCTGAACTAGCCGCCTGAATGAATATCGTTCAAATCAGCCAGATGCGTCGACACGTTTATTATGTTTAAATATGTCTTTATGTTTATGTTTAAATATGTCAGTCTGTTTGTGTGTTTCTAGGACGGCACGTACGTGAGATCCCGTCACAGCAAGCTAAACTATGGCGCAATGGTGTTCGTCCGAGTGGTGATCGTCTTCGACAGCGTCAACTACCTGTCCAAAGCCGTCACCATCGCCACGCGCTACTCCGCGGTGAGGAGGCAGTCGCAAATCAAAGAGAGGTCTGCCTTCAACATGTCTTCCTAGTACTATCTCTAGCGATGGTGTTTGTCCGTATGGTAATGCAATTTTTAAGAAAATTAAATATATAAATATAATATATACGGAAAAATCACACATATTGAGCTAGCCCCAAAGTAAGTTCGAGACTTCTGTTATGGGATACCAACTCAACGATACCATATTTTATAACATATAAATATATAGATAAACATCCAAGACGCAGGTCAATCTGAAAAATATCATTTTCCATCTTGAACCGACCGGGGATCGAACCCGGGACCTCCGGTGTGGCAGTCCGGCGTGATAACCGTACGGAGGTCGTCAAAACAAAAAAAAATAATAACAAACAACATTTCAGTGAACCAGAAGTTCAGATCCTGGACTATCTGACGCAGCAACACAAGATCTTTATCGGGATAGCAGCCAGCCACGCCCAGAGGGTAACCGGGAGCAAACTATGGGAAACTTACCACGATATCACGAAACAATTGAGTGACGGTAACATGGACAGACTTTCTGAGGTAAGTATTTGGAACCTGACTATCATCATGCCTTGGATTCAGTCTAATGATGATCTGACCTGTGCCTATCTAGTCTGAATCAAGTTACATAGCCCAAGACAGATTACGATGGTGAAGTACTAAATACCCTAATTCATCAATGAAGGAAGATAGGTAGGATAGATTCTGGTATAATTTTTTTAAGAATACAAAAAAAGATCAGTTTTTATTAGGTACGAATCTTGGACATCTTTCTCACATTAGTATTTCGCTAAAAACATTATAACAGACTTGAAATAAGCATTCCCTTTCACGCCTTTGGTTCTTCTCATCTTTCAATTCATCAATGGAAAGAAGCTCCTTCACTGAAAGACATGTTTTTCAGTTGCACGCTCTAGCTTGCTGCCTCAAAGCCATCAGCACATCAGACGCAGCAAACTACGTGGAGAGCTGCCGCCTGGCGTGCGGCGGACACGGCTACATGCAGTCCTCCAACCTGCCTGTGACGTATGGCCTGGTGACTGCTGCATGCACTTATGAGGGGGAGAATACTGTGCTGCTCTTGCAAACTGCTAGGTTAGTGAATCTATTGGTGCTCCCACACGGGCAGTTAAAGAATGTTGTATTATGGTGCTCCCACACTGGCAGTTATAAAATGTTATTTTGGTGTCTTGTTTTTTTTAATTAACTTGTAACACAACATTTGCTATTTCTTTTTTTCAGTTACTTGTAACATAAGTGTAACAGAGACAACAGATGTTATAAAACATTCTATAACTGTATCTATCAGAGTCTGTTGCAGTATATTTTTGAACAAAGAGTTTGGTCAACTCCGATGGGACGTTACTAATTTGGAAAGAGTATGCCTATGACTATGAGATTTATTATCCTTTGGTGACTAATTGGCAACGCACAGTGGGTCTTCATCTAGCAATTGTATTTTATTACGGTCAGGTAAAACTACGTCCATCCCATTACAGTCTCTCCTCGGGCAACTCAAGCAATCAAACCAAATTATTAAACTCATCCCACGTGGGGCCAGAACTGCCGTGGCTGAGGCACTCACAGAAGTAATTTCAAATTGCGTGAGTGCCAACAGCATTTACTCATGGCGTAATGTCTTAACTTTCGCTTTCCTAATTTTACACGTATCAGACCAAACAAAAAATAATGTTTCGCTCACACAAAAAATCAAAAATAATATTTTAACACCAACATTCGATCAAAATTGTAGCAATTTTCGGAAAAATTCAACTCAGAGAAAACATTTCGATTTGCTTGGGAAGGTCGAGGAGAAAATTCATGACGGTGACCTCAAAGGAGCGACCCGACTCCTTTTCTCCAATGACTCCCTCGCTCCTGATACACCGGAGACTGCAGCTGCATTACAATCCAAACATCCCCCAGGCCCTTCTAAACCCTTTTTTGTAGATCCCCCATTAGAAAATTCCTCGTGCCTGCAAGCCTCTGACAAGGACAGTGGCTGGTCAAAAATTAATTTCTTGTATAACTAAGCTGGTTAACCTGATGCTGCGTGGAGATGTCTGCCAGGACGTGACGCCGATTCTCTATGGGGCGAACCTCATAGCCCTGACAAAGAAGGACGGTGGCGTCTGTCTTATTTGCTGTAGGCACAACATTTCGAAGTTTAGCAGCCAAAATTTGCGTGCGTATTACCCGCCAAAAACTTCAAGACCTGTTTGAACCCGTACAGGTTGGTTTTGGCACACGTGGCGGGTGTGAGGCAGCAGTACACGCCGTGCGCACGTTTGCCCAGAGCAACCTGTGCGAAGTTATTTTAAAATTAGACGTGAAAAATGCTTTTAATTCGGTCAACAGAGACACCCTGCTGAATGAAATAAAGTATCACATACCCGAAATTTACAATTTTATGATTCAGTGTTATCATAGTCCATCGAAATTGATGCATAAAAATAATGAAATTCTTTCGGCAGTAGGTTGTCAGCAGGGTGATCCCCTCGGTCCAGCAATTTTTAGTTTGGCTATCAATTCCATAATTCATAGTCTAAATTCCAAATTAAATGTATGGTATCTCGACGATGGAACACTAGGTGGAGACTTACAAACCGTTCTGAACGATTTAACACAAATAATAAACAAATTTCAAGAAATTGGTTTAGATTTAAATCTAAATAAATGTGAATTATCCGTTAACATAAATGATAATACTTTGGCATCAAAAATTATTCAGAATTTCAACATCATCGCCCCAAATTTAAAAAATTATAACAAAAGAGAATTTTCATCTACTGGGTTCATCAATCTTTGAAGATGCCATACCTTCCCTCCTAAGAAATTCATTTTCAAAATTTAGCGACTATTCGGACCGCCTTGTTAAAATTAGTAGTCATTCAGCTTTATTTATTTTAAAATTTTGTTTAATAATGCCAAAATTCACCTACCTGCTTCGCTGCTGTCCTATCTGGAAATTCCCTGATCTGTTGCAACCTATTGACTTACTTCTGAAATCCCAAATTGAAGCTATTTTAAACATTCACTTAAGCGAGCAGGCATGGGCTCAAGCTTCTTTGCCTATAAGGCTTGGTGGCTTGGGTTGGGAACCCGCAAAATTTCAAGTGTTGCTTTACTAGCATTCCTGTCCTCAATTCATAGCACTTCCAATCTCGCAGGTAAAATACTTAAGACCACTTCGGTAACAAACTGCGAGATTGCATGCTTGGATGAGGCCTCGAATGCATGGTTAGCTGGACCGGGTCAAAATTTACCATCCAAATTAAATAAACAAAGAGCCTGGGACACCATTTCATCCACAAATTCTTTTCAATCAATTCTAAATTCTACCTCAGGGAGGGAGCGGGCAAGACTTTTGGCTGTATCCAGGCCAGAGTCTGGTCATTGGCTCCATGCCTACCCCTCGCCTGCACTCGGAACCTTCATAGACCCACTAACACTCCGTATAGCTGTATGTCTCCGACTCGGAACTGATGTATGCGTAAGTCACAACTGTGCCTCCTGTGGTGCTGCCGTTGATGGTCTCGGTCACCACGGACTCGCCGGCCGTCAGTCCCGTCATGCTGCCCTGAATGACATCCTCAGAAGGGCGCTCGTCAGTGCCAAAGTCCCCGTAGCTCTCGAGCCCCGGATTGCACGGGACGATGGTAAGCGCCCCGATGGGATGTCTTTAATCCCATGGAATATGGGTAGAGCGCTAGTCTGGGATGCCACTTGCGCAGATACCCTGGCTGCGTCCTACCTCCCGCAACAAGCAGACAAGCCGGGGCGGCGGCAGATACTCGTGAACGCTTAAGAGTGTATCACGTCCGCGCGCCCGACCGAGTTTAGGTATTTGATAGACCGCAGCTGGCTGTGTGCAAGTCACACGCACACATCGACGTGAGATTGCCGCCAACCCGAAGTAATAAGTGACAGGGATCCGGCAAAGAATTTGTTGGTACCTATATAATTATTTTTTCTTGCTTTACGGTAATAAATACTAAAAATAAAATTACGACCATATTTTTATGTAAAACATACTTGGCGTGACTTGGCGGTAAAATGGACACGAATGCCGCGACAGAAAATAGCATGACCGTCGTGCCAGGATGCTAAGATGTTAAATATCTGCCTGGCATCCCATGAAGGCCAATTTTTCGGGATAAGGTTTACAAAAATAGTATTTTTGGATCCAAGATGGCGGACAACTTTTTTTTAATTTTGCAATATGGGTATGGTTTTATAAGTTTTTCAGTGCGCTGATTACGAAAATAACATTTATTTTGAGATCCAAGATGGCGGACAACTTTTTTTTCAATTTTACAATATGGGTATGGTTTTATAAATTTTTCAGTGCGCTGATTACGAAAATTACATTTATTTTGAGATCCAAGATGGCGGACAACTTTTTTTTCAATTTTACAATATGGGTATGGTTTTATAAGTTTTTCAGTGCGCTGATTACGAAAATAACATTTATTTTGAGATCCAAGATGGCGGACAACTTTTTTTTCAATTTTACAATATGGTTATGCTTTTATAAGTTTTTCAGTGCGCTGATTACGAAAATAACATTTATTTTGAGATCCAAAATGGCGGACAACATTTTTTTTCTATTTTACAATATGGGTATGGTTTTATAAGTTTTTTAGTGCGCTGATTACGAAAATAACATTTATTTTGAGATCCAAGATGGCGGACAACTTTTTTCTCAATTTTACAATATGGGTATGGTTATATAGGTTTTTCGGTGCGCTGATGACAAAAATAACATTTATTTTGAGATCCAAGATGGCGGACAATTTTTTTTTCAATTTTGCAATATGGTTAACGTGTTGTGGGTTTTTGGGGACGCTGATGACGAAAATAACATTTATTTTGAGATCCAAGATGGCGGACAACGTTTTTTAAAATTTTACAATATTGGTATCATTTTATAAGTTTTTCGGTGCGTTGATTACGAAAATAACATTTATTTTGAGATCCAAGATGGCGGGCAGTTTTTTATTTTATTTTACAATATGGGTATCGTTTTATGGGTTTTTGGGGACGCTGATGACCAAAATAACATTAATTTTAAGATCAGCGTCCCCAAAAACCTATAAAACGATACCCATAGTGAAAAATAAAAATAAAAAACTGTCAGTCATCTTGGATCTCGAAATAAATGTTATTTTCGTCATCAGCGTCCCCAAAAACCTGTAAAATGATACCCATTTTGTAAAATAAAATAGAAAACTGTCCGCCATCTTGGATCTCAAAATAAATGTTATTTTCGTCATCTGCGTCCCTAAAAACCTTTAAAATGATACCCATATTGTAAAATTGAAAAAAAAGTTGTCCGCCATCTTGGATCTCAAAATAAATGTTATTTTCGTAATCACCGCACTGAAAAACTTATAAAGCCATACCCATATTGTAAAATTGAAAAAAAAGTTGTCCGCCATCTTGGATCTCAAAATAAATGTTATTTTTGTCATCAGCGCACCGAAATACCTATAAAACCATACCCATATTGTAAAATTGAAAAAAAAGTTGTCCGCCATCTTGGATCTCAAAATAAATGTTATTTTCGTAATCAGCGCACTGAAAAACTTATAAAACCATACCCATATTGTAAAATTGAAAAAAAAGTTGTCCGCCATCTTGGATCTCAAAATAAATGTTATTTTTGTCATCAGCGCACCGAAATACCTATAAAACCATACCCATATTGTAAAATTGAAAAAAAAAGTTGTCCGCTATCTTTTATCTCAAAATAAATGTTATTTTTGTCATCAGCGCACCGAAAAACCTATACTGATGAACCTATAACTGATTACAAAAACTTATAACTTAAACTTATTGTAAAATTGAAAAAAAAGTTGTCCGCCATCTTGGATCTCAAAATAAATGTTATTTTCGTAATCTGCGCACTGAAAAACTTATAAAACCATACCCATATTGTAAAATTGAAAAAAAAGTTGTCCGCCATCTTGGATCTCAAAATAAATGTTATTTTTGTCATCAGCGCACCGAAATACCTATAAAACCATACCCATATTGTAAAATTGAAAAAAAAAGTTGTCCGCTATCTTTTATCTCAAAATAAATGTTATTTTTGTCATCAGCGCACCGAAAAACCTATACTGATGAACCTATAACTGATTACAAAAACTTATAACTTAAACTTATTGTAAAATTGAAAAAAAAGTTGTCCGCCATCTTGGATCTCAAAATAAATGTTATTTTCGTAATCACCGCACTGAAAAACTTATAAAGCCATACCCATATTGCAAAATTAAAAAAAAAAAAAGCTGTCCGCCATCTTGGATCTCAAAATAAATGTTGTTTTCGTAATCATCGCACTGAAAAACTTATAAAGCCATACCCATATTGCAAAATTAAAAAAAAAAAAAGCTGTCCGCCATCTTGGATCTTGATTTGGATTTATTTTGATTTTTATGATTTCGATTTATTACGATTTCTATGATTGCGATTTATTACGATTTCTATTTCATTAAAAATTGTCGGCCATCATGAGTATGAAAATGGTACCTATATAAATTTATAAAAGATTAAAATTAATAAATATGCAACTCTGATCTACATTACTCTCTGCTGTCTGCGAATACACGAACACGCGAAAATTAAAGGCCTCCCGAGCAGCAGAGCGACGTGGATTCCCTTTGACTTCTTACGGCAGACTGATTTTTCGTGGCTTTGGAACTCTTATATATTGAGCGTTTCGCTGCCATAGTAAAAATGTATGGGGGATTTCTTTGTGAATTGCTACGATTTTTAACATTTTTTCTGAGTAATTTTTCAAAAATCTAAAACCAGCAACTTGTAGCTAGTTTAATAAACTCGCGATTTAACATTATGTAGAAATTATGATTTGTGTTTTACATAACGATTTCGTTAAAGCCGTGAACCTTGTTTTTCGTGTTTTCCGTTTTTTCTGGAAGGTATAGACGCAAAAATAACAGGCAAATTATTTTTTTCTGTCTCGTACATGTAGTAGCAGTTATTTGAGAAGCCTATTGTACTATTTTTATTATCATTAATGATCTAGATTTAGCACCAGGATCAATTCAGTAACTCCTGTTTTGGCTAAAAACGTGTGATGCAGGCTTAAAGACCAACAAATATAGATGTCTCGGCGCACAATACCAGTTTGTGGCTTTTGGCGTCGAGACTCTAGGCTCATGGGGCAGTGGCGCACGGGGGCTCCATAGGGAGCTCAGTAAACGCCTGAGGGAGGTAACAGGTGAACCTCGTGAGGGCAGCTTTCTCGCCCAGCGATTAGCTATTGCTATTCAGCGCGGGAATGCTGCCTGTGTGATGGGCACCTTTCCAACGACACCAAATTTAGAGTTAGATTTTTAATATATAGTATTTATTTATAGGTAGTATTAGTATAGTAGTACCTATTTAATTTATTAATTATTAAGATAAACTAAATTAAAACTTGTAATAATTTAAGTTGTAGTAATTGAAGACCAAATTGCTCATGCCTGGCAGTGAGACCTATTGAAAAAGATAGATAAATGTGTTACAATACAAGTCGTTGCGTATGTTACATTCCACTATGTAATGACACCGGCAAGGGTATAATAGCATAATAAGAAGAAGGAGATATAATGATGTGATTTTTTCCCCTACTCGTAGATTTCTGGTGAAGACCTGGCAAACCATGGACACGCAGGAGCTGACACCCACAGTCACGTACATGAAGAGCGCTCAGAAGAATACCAACAAATGGGAAAACACTGTCGAAGGAATTATAGAAGGCTTAGAGATAGTTGCAATGAGGTAACTGTTTCTTACAATGTAACTTACAATGCGCTGCGTGTCTAGTTGTGTTATTCAATAGGTATGTGGCCTTACCTTAATTTTTGATTTCGAATAATAATTCGATAAAATCGGTAAGCCAAGTGTAAATTTATTTATTTTTTATTCACAACTTACAGCTATTATTCATCTATTCAGTTTCGTATGCTAGATACGTCTTACTGTTTTCAAGTGTGCCATATTTGCGTTTTATAAAATTAAATTTTTCTGCAGAAATGTGTCAGCATGCGTGGACAGCATTAAAAAGAGGATGGCTTCAGGGTTCTGCTATGAAGAGGCGTGGAACCTGACGTCCATACAGCTGGTTGCTGCAGCCGAGGTACACGTAACTAAAGGATATCAAATATTAAAGTACTCTCATATAGAAATAAGATATGGTGAAAAAATAGTACTAATATTGCATCTGAGATGCTCAAAAATCCAAAAAATTGATATCAAATATTTCCTAAAAAGCAAATAGAAGTGGCCAAATACTGGTCAAAAAAAATATTATTTCTGCCATTTCAAGATGATGATGATTGCCGCAGTGATTACATGCTCTTTGATATTGCCTGTCTCGCGGTTTCAACATGAAATTAAATAGCAATTTTTTTTATCTTCAGCTTAGCTCGTTTACTTGAAAAGTGTGACCAGCAATATGATTCATACATGAAAGATTTAGGAAACTTTAAAATATTTATTATGCACTTTAATAAAGATAAAGAAGGTTTCACTAATTTATATATTATATATCGAGAATTGCAGGGACAATGATCGTCATATAAATCTAAATGGGCCTAGCTAGAGGAAAAATTAAATGTTTGAAGGATAAATTATTTGATATTTATTACGATAATCTTAAAGAAAATATTGTAGAAATAAAAATAACATGCCCATGCATGCATGTTAAAAATGTTTTTATTTCTAAATATCTAATAGTTCATCCTTCAAACATTTTATTTTTCCTCTAGGCTCATTGCAGAGTCATAATCATATCAACATTCTACGAGGAAATGAGGAAGGTGTCTGCTAACGTGTCGGAGTCTTTGAAGCCGGTGCTGATGCTGCTTGTGGAGCTGTACGCCGTCTACTGGGCGCTGAAGAAGGTCAACGACCTGCTGAGGGTATGCTTACTATAAATAACTTTTTTTTTTAACAGGGCGGCAAACAAGCTAGCGGGTCACCTGATGGCAAGTGATCACCGCTGCCCATGGACAACTGGAACACCAGGGGTGTCACAAGAGTGTTGCCTTTCAAGAAGACGTAGACTCGTTTTTTGGTTCCAATGTCGTATCGGTTCGGAAACACCGCCGCAGGAAGTTGATTCCATAGATTGTCGTACGTGCAGATAACTAGCAGTTCAACGTGAACCCAGACCGCTACTATAACTTTTGCCAGTAAATCAAAAAGTACTTCTATGCTAATCTGGGAGCCTCAAAATAACATAAAAAGCTGCTTCTCTTTCCGCACTGATTGTAAACTTCAATCAAGGAAAAGGGCTTCAAAATAAAATAAATACATGTTCTTTCAGTATACCCGTATAACAAGTAGCGACGTGGACGGGCTACAGGCCTGGTATGAAGACCTGCTGATCCGGATGAGACCCAACGCGGTGGGATTGGTAGATGCCTTCGACATCACGGATGACGTACGTTTGATCTCTTAAATAAATAATAAACAAAGATTCGGTACGGACAAATCAGTTAGTCCAAATAATCAGCATTTTTCAATGTGAAGTCTGAGGTTTTTGTAAAGTGAATTATTTTACAGCTAGCTTTCGCCCGCGTTTATGTTGATCCCTCAGGAACCGTACTTTTTTTTTGGGACAAAGCCTATGTCGTTCTCTGGACCCCTGACTACAAAAAAATTATGACAATCGGTTCAGTTAGTTTTTATGTCAGTTTGTTCAGTATAAAGCGTGAAGAGGTAACAAACAAACAAACTCACTTTCGCATTTATAATATTAGTTAGGGACAACAAATGTTACATTACATTTTTTACCATCGACATCACCAATTACGTAAGTTTGATATTACAAGATGCTCCTACACTTTTATTGTTGCCTTTGTTACACTCTTGTTACGAATACAATTAAAAAAGGAAACAACCAATTCATAGGTAACATTTTGTAATCACTGTTTGGGAGCACCTGTAGAATTTTATTCCGACGTTTATGTCTAAGAGTACGTAATGAGTAAATTTTTCTACGATACAATCTTTTTTTTGTCCATCGATAAGACTACTATTCAGCTAAGCGTGGCCTTCGAGTCTCACGACCCTTGGCTCTGTTTACCTCGTGCCCTCACGGGGACATACAATAAATAAAGACATAAAGACGAACGGATGCATATTTTCATTGATTCAAAGGATGTGGCCCTTGTCGGTTACGGTCGTTCGAGGAATATGGCCACTCAGGGTATGGCCCATATGGTCATTTCAAGTTATGTGGCCTTTCAACTATGTGGTCGTTTGAACGAAATGCCCGTTTAGGGATGTGGCCGTTCAAGGGATGTGGTCTTTCGGGGGTAATGGACGTTCAAACCCTAATTCATACTTATCAAATCAACCGAGCGTGAGTTACATTTCAAGAATTTTCCATTTTGCTCTGAACGGATCCTTACAGAACTTTGTACACGTGTTCATTGATTTATTTGTAATCTTTTGTCCTCAGCATTTGTCGATTTAGGAACTCTGTTTGCGAGGTCTGTTCACAGGACTACTAATTTATATTATTACGCTTGTTCTAGATGTTATGTTCAACCCTGGGTTCCTACGACGGCCGTGTGTACGAGCGGCTGATGGCCGAGGCTCTGAAGAGCCCGCTCAACGCTAAACCTGTTAATGACAGCTTCCATAAATACCTCAAGCCCTTCATGCAAGGAAAACTATGATATATATATATTTTTAATAGTAATAAAAGAAAAATATCAGTTGAAAGAAAAAATGCGGGAGATGACACAAGTGCACAACTGCTGCTAGACAACTGTTGCTAGAATATACAGATGCTCTCGAATTTCGAACTTATGTACTGATAGTTCCTGTGAATATTTGCGTTTGATCGTATCGTCACGTCAAATTATATGGAAAAAGAATAGGCACTTACTTTTACGTACGATAGAGGCACTGTTCATTTTCCATATAAATTTTTTACGTTACGTTTATGATAAAATAAAATGAATTTCGGCAAAATATAATAGTATAAGTAGTTAATAAATAGGAATCCTTGTGTGGCCCGAATGATTTTTGTAAATCTGTTCTGTAGTCAATTAATTTTTTTGTTAAAGTTAAAGATATTTAAACTTTATTTAATTTATATATTAGTATGTAAGTCAAAGACTGTGATGGTATTAGAATAAGTTGTTAAAAGGGTTGTTTTAATAAATGAGGTTAAATACTTCCAATGAATTTTATTCTTTATGATGACTTTCATAATGTAGAGATGGTGGATTTATTTTTATCATCTCCGCGGATCCACTATTCTCTTACGACAATTATTTGTCCGAGCCAGCAATCGAAGCCGTATGGTCATTAAAATTGCTGTACCTACGAATTTCTTGTAGTTACACTAGTAGATATATTCATCTTATCTCTAAGATGAATCTTTTTTTTGTTGTATAGCTATTAAGCCTGGGAAACATTTAGGCTATAATTGATTTTGAAAACTGGAACACCTGATGAAGAACCAAAACAGAACAGTTAAACTATAAGAAATATGGAAATGGTGCCTTATCAAAAGTCTGCTGATAGTTCCTGTGAATATTTTCGTTTGATCGTATCGTCACGTCAAATTATATGGAAAAAGAATAGGTAGTTACTTTTACGTACGATAGAGGCGCTGTTTATTTTCCATATAAATCTTTGACGTTACGTTTATATTCGTGCTCACCCTATGTAAGATAAAATAATATGAATTTCGGCAAAATATAATAGTATAAGTAGTTAATAAATAGGAATCCTTGTGTGGCCCGAATGATTTTTGTAAATCTGCTCTGTAGTCAATTAAATTTTATGTCAAAGTTAAAGATATTTAAACTTTATTTAATTTATATATTAGTATGTAAGTCAAAGACTGTGATGGTATTAGAATAAGTTGTTGAAAGGGTTGTTTTAATAAATGAGGTTAAGTACTTCCAATAATGAATGTCTTTTATTCTTTATGATGACTTTCATAATGTAGAGATGGTGGATTTATTTTTATCATCTCCGCGGATCCACTATTCTCTTACGACAATTATTTGTCCGAGCCAGCAATCGAAGCCGTATGGTCATTAAAATTGCTGTACCTACGAATTTCTTGTAGTTACACTAGTAGATATATTCATCTTATCTCTAAGTACTTATCTAGTGTGCTGAATATTTCATGATGTAATGGGAAGTTAACAACAGGCTGACTAAAGAATCGAAGGTTACAACGCATTGCTACACTACACTACATAAGTATATTTTTAGCTAGTAGTACCTATCTACGTTAGTTTACAAAATCCTCAAAGCTTAGTCATTATCAACTCATGGACTAAACAGTCGAAATTGCGCTGGACTTTGTATCTGGTTATTCATTGGAAGACTACAGTTAACAGACGTCACAACAGTGATCTAATCATGAGTTCTGTCAAAGTAAACTGTCAGAATAGTCAGTAGTATTCTACGAGCGAAGTGGGACGAGCGTTGGCTCTCAACGCGTTGTGAATTCAAGGTGATTTTAATTTACTCTGCCATCGGTTTATCGATCTTTTAGTGCTGTTCAGTGTCGATAGATGACGTTGTGATAAGTGAGTATTGTTGATGAACATGTTGATTAGTACATGTTTACAAACTTTAAATTAGTCCATGTGTGTCTATTTTAGCATGTGTTGTGAGGTTTGTAACGTCATTTACTAACAAAACACTTTAGTTCTGGGTCTGTTAAAGGAATGTTTCACTTTTAATTGTTAAAAGTTATAGATATCTTATCAAATGTTATTATTCTTACAAACAAACTTTTATTTAATTAAGAAATTTTGAAAAAAACGTTAATAGATATCTCTATATCCGTACAATCATATCCATAGCCTTTCTTAAACTTTCGCGATTTTAACACATTTTGAACTACCTATGGTACCTATTAACGAGATTTATCACGAACCGTCAGCCACTATAAATAAATATATTATAATAAATAATAATAAAGTTTATTTATTTTTCTCCACAAAACAAGAAAAACCAGGTACAATTATATAGTACAAATATAGGGGATCTATATTAGTAGTTGTGGAGACTGATGCCCGTGCTAGGCTCCGAAGATCCTGTGTTACGGGTCGCCAGGTCTCGCCCAGTAATTAAATCTAAGACTAATCTATATAAGTACTTATATACAAATATTCTAAATGTTGTGGAGTGTGTGCAAGTGTATGTGTATGTGTATGACAAGGAGGTATATTTGCATTTATGACAGTTATTGCGTACAGGAGTGTAAGAACAGATTTTGGAAATATCAACATTCATACTTCATATCATACAAATCAATATAATTGTTGTGTCTCTGGAATTTTCAAGATAACAGCAAATTTTAAATTGCACTGTGTTTATCCGTTATTAGAACACACTTTTTTGTATTCCTGTTTGTCCAGTCTAGGGTAAGATTATCCTATTTTATATCAGACTAGCTTTTGCCCGCGGCTTCACCCGCGTGAATTTCCCTCAGGAACAGTGTTTTTTCCCGGGATAAAATGTACCCTACTTATATCCTTCTCAGTACTTCTAACTATGTGTATGTCAAATTTCAGGAAGATTAGTTAAGTAAATAAAGCGTGAAGAGGTAACAAACAAATAAACTTACTTTTGCATTTATAATATTAGTTAGGATAGGATTATTGGAGAGTTATAGAGTTAGGTACGTTATAGAGTTAGTTACGTCTCTCTACGACATGTCTCCAGAGACTTCTCATGTTCTTTGACTTCTTTGGCCACATAGCGCGCCGTGAACCCGATAGCCTTGAGAACATTATCCCGCTTGGTTATCCCAGGGCGTCGAAGTCAGGGAAGAGCACCGACCTAGGGATATGATAAGATCAACTACGCGCAAGAAACTCCATCTGACCTTATTAAAATATGCACAGGACCGCGTTGCCTACAAAGTCAAGAGAGCCATAATAGCTACTGCCAGCAGGTCATCAGTCATGAGGATACGATTTATTCACACCCACATGAACTCTCTGCTCAACCCTAAGATTTGACAGACCATGTGACAATTAAGCTTTTAGCTTTAAAAGCCCACCTTTTGTACTGTACTTTTGTAAGTTCAAATAAATAAATAAGAATTTTTGTAGTTTAAATCTTGCGCTTCGAGGAATAAAATGATATTTTAACTGATTACCGATAGTCACCTATTTCTTTAATTTCTTATAGTTTAGGTGCACTGGGAAATGGGTCCAAAGAAGTGCTATAACGCCTCTTTGCTGGAGGTTACTAAAACAAGATAGGGTGAATCCAACTATCAATAACTTTACTTAGACCGAACCAATAAACGGACAATCGTCAGGTGTCTTCTGTGCGAGGCCTTTAATAACCTATGCGGTTATTATGGCATCATGTTGATGTTATCTTTCGTAATGCTGAATACCCGTGGCTAGTTGTTGGCCAATGACTAACGATGACCGCTTTCTCTCTTTCGCACTTGGATTTCCACAACATTATACATGGTTCGGAATCTGGATTAGATGAATATTATTCTAAAACTAGCTATTGCCAGCGGCTTCGCCCGCGTTTATTTCCCACGGGAACAGTGCTTTTTTCCGGGATGAAAGGTACCCTATGTCCTTCTCTATACTTCTAACTATGTGTATGCGAAATTTCAGGAAGATTCCGGGATGAAAGGTACCCTATGTCCTTCTCTATACTTCTAACTATGTGTAAGCGAAATTTCAGGAAGATTAGTTGTTAGATAAAGCGTGAAGAAGTAACAAACAAACAAACTCACTTTCGCATTTATAATATTAGTTAGGATTAGGATGTGTGATTGAATTAATCCTACTATTATAAATGCGAAGGTTTGGACGTGAGTTTGTGAGGATGTTTGTTACTCAATCACGCAAAATCGACTGGACGGATTTCGACGTTTGGTATACGGGTAGAAAAATACCGGGAATAGCACATAGGGTACTATTCATCCCGAAAATCCCACGGGAGCGAAACTCTGGGGCGCGGCTAGTATGCAAATAAATAAGTTTGTAGTGTAGGGTTGGCCCAAAATGAAAGTTCGAATTGTTGAAACGAAATTGAAAGTACATCCAAATTATGTATGTTGGCTTGCATTTTGTATGACGTAGAGCAGTGCTCCGATTCAGAGGGATTTTAAACTACAGTCGCCTACTACTTACAATATTTTTTTCTTATGGAACTCTAAAAAAGGTTCAATATTCTTGTCAGTATTTGTTTGTTTGTTTGTAAACTCTTTATTGCACATACACATAACAAAAATACAAAAGTAGCGAAAATCCCAATTAAAAAAAGAAAAAAAGTTATCCCAACTTCATCATTCTCTTTAGTTACTTCTGTGAGGTGTACTTGGCTGGTAACAAGGTACGTCAATGACCTGTGACTTCCTTTTTTGTTTGTAAATCTGTTGAATTGTTGAATTGTTTTATGTAAATCAATTGTAATCATAAATTCTTTCACACGTTCACATCTTTAAACAATCGAAAATCCGGCCAAGCATGACTGAGATTTGTCACCGGCACTTTTGGACATCACAGTACCTATTTAAATAATAAATACTTATTTTCGGAACAACCACTGCTGAGAAGAAACGCCGAAAGAATCCTCACCGTCACTTTTCATCATCACAGTATTTGTAATAATAACATGAAGTATGTTATTTTTCAAGCAACAAACAAATTACCTACTGAAATTTCGGAATGACCACTGTTGAGAAGAAACGCCGAATGAAAATTATATTTTAGTCATTAAAGTAATTGAATAGGTACTTACATACATCGACTTATAATACTTTACCATGTTTCTTGCGTTGCGATCGACTGACCAAATGAAAGCTTTGAAAATGTAATAAACTGCGATTTAAATAAGACACCGTGCACAAGTTGAAGTATCCACTTCAACTTCAAATAGATCTATACTATACATATAATAAGACAGTAAAAATATTTTGTCTGTACATTTAGTATTTTTGACTGAAATGGATAGAGGGACACTTAAAAAGAATAATAGAAAGCAAAAATATTTTTTTGGAATTTCTTGTCTGTCTGTATGTATGATCACGATAATCTCCGAAAATACTGAACCGATTTGAATGAAACTTTTTTGTTGTATAGCTATTAAGCCTGGACAACATTTAGTCTATAATTTATTTTGAAAACTGGAACACCTGATGAAGAACCTTAACAGAACAGCTAAACTATAAGAAATATGGAAATGGTGCCTTAACAAGAGTCGTTCAAACTGATGAGCATTGTCTAATGACGTATAATAATTTAAGATCTGGAACTTCTGATGAAGAACTGCAAGAGACCAGCTACACTATAACATATATGGAAACGGCGCCTTATTAAAAGTCGTTCAACCTGATGAGCATTTTTTGCTGACGTATAAAATTTGAAGATCTGGAACATCTGGACAGACAGACAGCTGTCTGTCTGTCTGTATGTATGATCACGCTAATCGAAAGTACTGAACCGATTTGAATGAATCTTTTTTTGTTGTATAGCTATTAAGCCTGGGAAACATTTAGGCTATAATTGATTTTGAAAACTGGAACACCTGATGAAGAACCAAAACAGAACAGTTAAACTATAAGAAATATGGAAATGGTGCCTTAACAAAAGTCGTTCAACCTGATGAGCATTTTCTGCTGACGTATAAAAATTTAAGATCTGGAACATCTGATGAAAAGCTCCAAGAGAACATATATGAAAATGGCGCCTTAGCAAAAATCGTTCAACCTGATAAGCATTTTCTGCTGACGTAGGTATAAAAATTGAAGATTATGGAACATCTGATGAAGAACTCCAAGAGACCAGCTACTCTATAAAATAAATGGAAATGGGGCCTTAGCAAAAGTCCTTCAATCTGATGAGCATTTTCTACTAACGTATAAATAGACAGGACACGGGATAGAACAAAGAGGGACTCGGGGTGGGAGTGGTGGTACACGGGAAGATCGTTTATTGTAAGAAATACTACGAGTATCTAATAACCAAATGGCTGAAATTTTGAGTACTGGAGTTTAGGTTACTACAGTTTGGAACACGAAAAGATTTTTCATCTACGCGAAACTTACGCGGGCGAAGCCGCGGGCAACAGCTAGTATATCAATATTAAAGCTACATTCATGCCAAGTTTCATGCTTTCTTCCGGATGGGATCATAAAATTGATTTTTGTTAGGACATGGAGCCGTACTAATTATATAGAACGAAGTCAAAGTTCGTACAATAATCTTTGTCCGCCACCTACCATTGACACTGAAATTTGACGCGAAGATAACTGTATCTTATCATTGTGATACGAAGGTATGTAGATACGTGCATCCTGATAGGTTGGTACTGAGTACGTCTGTCTACGCGAAGATTAGTGTGATAAGAGTTAATTTCGATAAAGACCACTATGCGAGACTAATCTGAATGTAATTAAAATAAATAATGAACTTTATATTTACCATGCTCTCTTTATTTTTTAAATAAAATAATAACAATAAAATAAAATTGCTTTTGGGGCGGGTTTCATCCCTTTCAAGGCGTGGAAGACGACATTCACCCGGGACGATACGACATTTTAATACATTACAGTTATGCAAATTATAAATGCGAAAGTTTGTATGTGAATTCATGAGTTTGTTACTAAATCACGCAAAATCTACTGGACGGATTTCAATGAAATTTGGTACACGGGTAGAAAAGTAGCGGGAATCGTACACAGGATACTTTTTATCCCGAAATTCCTACGGGAGCGAAGTCCCGGGGCGCAGCTAGTAATATTATAACTATTGCGCTAGAATTAAAAAAAAAACAACTGTATATCTAAGTGCCTAATATGTTAAATATTAGTTAATTTAAAATATGACTTTACAAACAAAACGCCACATCAACTGTATTATCAGTATATTGACAAAAATGTATACGGTTACGGATATGCCTAAGCTAAAGGATTATACGTCATTTAAGCGAAGATAACCATCAAGCCAAACAAATTTATTTTTAATTTATCAGTCAAAATTGTCGTAAAGGTTGATAAAAGCAAAACAGTTTATTTGATGTGTCTGTGCAGAGCTGACGCGTCGACATGGCTGAGGGCAAAGTCAATGCGGATCTGGTCAGGGAGAGGAAGAAATGTAACTTTGATGTGCAGGAGTTGATATACTTCATCGATGGGGGGGAACAGGCGACCAAGGACAGGAAGGAAGTTGGTAAGTCAGTGTTACATCTGGCGATGTGCTCGAGAAATTTCCTGTTCCCAAAAATTTCTACCCTTGAAAATTTCCGAAAATTCTCAGATATTTCTCGGGTTTTTAGGAAAATATCCGCTCTGTTTCTTTGAAAATTTCGGGAGCGGTACATCACTAGTTACATCCCTATGTCATATCCATGCAACGGGGCTCAAAGCCACGAAAGAACGTTGAATCTATAGCATCTTTGGCCCTATAAGTATGTAAATTTATAAGCATATAATTTTTTTATTGTGCTATCTTTTGACATATTCTACCTATTACGTTTAAAAATAATTCTACAACTGATAACTCATTCTAAAACTAAACTTATAGACATAGATGTTTGCTGTAACCATCAACGTCAAAAGCATTACAATATGCACAGACATGTTTGGACAGTTGGCAAAAATAAATTGTACATGAATTTTAAATACGAAGTTTCTATTTTGTTTCAAATGAGGTAAATATTGCTTATTTTTAAATAATTCATTAACAGATGAGATTTTCATGTAAACTGTTGCCAAGACGAGACCAATGAAAACTCAATCTCATGTAGAGCCGACCTTCAAACTTCACAAACTCTACTTAAACTTTTACTTGGCCGTTTATATTATAGGCTTTACTTACAGCCAATGTTATCCGGGATAATGGAAGGACCTCAAACACAAAACTATCATTAAGGCATAGAGATAAAGAAAAAAACATGAAACAACATACCTACACAAACCCTACAAAATTATTCCATCCCTTTGTTATTAGTATAGACATTATAAATATATCCATATTTCCAGAAAACATAGTGCTGAGCGTGAAGGAGCTCAGAGACGAGGTGCCAGAGGAGTACTTGAGCCACAAGGAGCGCTACGCGAACGCGGTCCGCAAGAGCTGCATCATGACGGAGCTGCTGAAGGACCACGCGCTCAGGCATTCCTCCTTCGACGCCTACAAGTGAGTGTCTATGGACTGGTGAGGGTGAGGAGGTCAGAGACGAGGTGCCAGAGGAGTACCTGAGTCACAAGGAGCGCTACGCGAGCGCGGTCCGCAAGAGCTGCATCATGACGGAGCTGCTGAAGGACCACGCGCTCAGGCATTCCTCCTTCGACGCCTACAAGTGAGTGTCTATGGACTGGTGAGGGTGAGGAGGTCAGAGACGAGGTGCCAGAGGAGTACCTGAGCCACAAGGAGCGCTACGCGAGCGCGGTCCGCAAGAGCTGCATCATGACGGAGCTGCTGAAGGACCACGCGCTCAGGCATTCCTCCTTCGACGCCTACAAGTGAGTGTCTATGGACTGGTGAGGGTGAGGAGGTCAGAGACGAGGTGCCAGAGGAGTACCTGAGTCACAAGGAGCGCTACGCGAGCGCGGTCCGCAAGAGCTGCATCATGACGGAGCTGCTGAAGGACCACGCGCTCAGGCATTCCTCCTTCGACGCCTACAAGTGAGTGTCTATAGACTGTGAGGATGAGGAGCTCGGAGACGAGGTGCCAGAGGAGTACCTGAGCCACAAGGAGCGCTACGCGAACGCGGTCCGCAAGAGCTGCATCATGACGGAGCTGCTGAAGGACCACGCGCTCAGGCATTCCTCCTTCGACGCCTACAAGTGAGTGTCTATGGACTGTTTAGTGTGAGGAGCTCAGAGACGAGGTGCCAGAGGAGTACCTGAGTCACAAGGAGCGCTACGCGAACGCGGTCCGCAAGAGCTGCATCACGACGGAGCTGCTGAAGGACCACACGCTCAGGCCTTCCTCCTTCGACGCCTGCAAGTGAGTGTCTATGGACTGGTGAGGGTGAGGAGGTCAGAGACGAGGTGCCAGAGGAGTACCTGAGTCACAAGGAGCGCTACGCGAGCGCGGTCCGCAAGAGCTGCATCATGACGGAGCTGCTGAAGGACCACGCGCTCAGGCATTCCTCCTTCGACGCCTACAAGTGAGTGTCTATGGACTGGTGAGGGTGAGGAGGTCAGAGACGAGGTGCCAGAGGAGTACCTGAGTCACAAGGAGCGCTACGCGAGCGCGGTCCGCAAGAGCTGCATCATGACGGAGCTGCTGAAGGACCACGCGCTCAGGCATTTCTCTTTCGACGCCTACAAGTGAGTGTCTATGGACTGTGAGGGTGAGGAGCTAGGAGACGAAGTGCCTGAGGAGTACCTGAGCCACAAGGAGTGGTACGAGAACACGGTCCACAAGAGCTGCATCATGACGGAGCTGCTGAAGGACCACGCGCTCAGGCATTCCTCCTTCGACGCCTACAAGTGAGTGTCTATGGACTGGTAAAGGTGAGGAGCTCAGAGACGTGGTACCAGAGGAGTGCTCATCATCGAAAAATAGAGTCAATGCAGGGTGTCCTCGTCTCACTTAATTTTCTTTGCTGAAAACAATTTAAGTTTATCTAACGCGTTTTGTCATTAAGTTGGCTATATATACATATAATAGATACTTGTTGCCAAGTTATAAATTCGAGTACATCCGGACAAACCTTCGTGGTTTTTGGTTTGCATAAATTGTTTTTTGTTTGAAAATAAATAAATTTATAAAAAAACATAACTATTGTGTTTAAATTAAATGTATAGCGAAATCTATACGAATAAATAAGAAAAACTATTTTTTCCTCATTCTTGCAAAAATAACATACCTACTTGAAAGTTATTTATTTGAAATAGACAAATATATTCATATTTATTTATTTGCCAATTAAGTGTACAATAATAAAAAATACGATAATAAATATAAATACGACGAAGATTACATTTTTAAACAATGATTAATGGGGCATATAAGTTTATTTTTACTTATTCGTTTTTATCTAAATATAGGCATATTTACAATATGAATATTGTTGTTACTAGTTACTATATGTTCTATACCTTATACTAGATCTATGTTCTATGTTTTATTAGGTCAATAGTTCCTTGACATAAAATAGATATCGATTTTCGATAGCAAAGTTTGCTTTAATTATGAGAAACGCAATTATTATAATTATCTTTCGATTATATTATTGCGACGGCCTACAAATCTGGTTATCTGGTGAAAGATTAACAAATAACTCTAGTTTAAAACAAGACATAGATTGATGATTTTATTGTTGGGCATGGATTTGGATATCTGACTTTTTGGGAGTAGCATATAGTTAGTCTTTGATTGAACGTAGCATATCTTGCATGTCGTAAAATGTCGACAGCTGAAGAATTCAATGCCTAACCTTCATTATACCTAATTGTATCCTCGAGGTCTCTGTAATGAGAGTGAATACTAATCGATTTAGAAGGCCCAGACCATTAATCTATGACTAAATCTAATAATTCGATTTAAATGCTCTATCGTTGAGTGATTCTTCACTAATTTCATTCATGTTTGTATTTAATAAGTAAATAAGTACATTTCCATTTCAATATCACTCATCTTTCTGCTCACTAAAGTAATTGTACCTACTGATAGATTTTGAATCAAAGTTTATTTTTGAAGCAAGAATATCACTACACTTTATTAATTGATTGGTCTTCCTGAACCCCTACTTCCTTTTACTTTTCCATCTATGATATTTTTGAGGAGATATCGTGTTGTATCAAGTGACCTAATATTTTCCTTCTTCTACATTCAATAGACATACCAAGATACTTCTTCGTTGTCGTTACTTCTTGGCTGAGGAGCCACAATCCTGTCTTGAGCCAGATGTATTGCTTTCTGTAAGGTGGACTCGGTGGCCTCCTGTACTGTGTCCGTCCATCAAAGTCAATTGTTTTTCTTTAAATATATTCTTGTCTATTAGTAAGTTGACGTCATAAAATTACTTAAAGCTAAGTTTACCACCGCCTCCAAAGCGCAAGTGGAGAAGAGGCGGCGCAACAAACTCCACTGCTGCACTTTCTCCCAATCTTACAGTTGGTCGTCCTTTTCCCCTTTTTCTTTTGTATAGATAAAATTAATCAGTAAATGACTTTTGCAGGCCATCAAACATGTACCGCGTCCAGAGCGGCATAATCAAGGACGTGTCTCCCTTCTTGCTGCATATGGGCATGTTCGTACCCACCATCTTCGGACAGGCCTCGGATGACCAGCTCGCGGAGTGGCTGCAGAAGGCATTATCCATGCAAATATTGGGGACATACGCACAGGTAGTTTTCTAGCTGGCTTTATTGTGATAACAGACAAAGAGTGATGGTAGAGTCATAAATGCTGGGGATCACACAGCAGCATCGCAAAAAATAGAAAATCTTTCTAGTTTTTACCACCAACATGCAATGCTAAATAAGTTAGAGATAGTTGGAGGGTTATAGAGGCTAATTTTGGCCGTTGCTTTACCAACGGCCAAATCGTGGGCAACTAGAGGAGTTTTAGGTGTTTTTTACAAACCATTCGGTACTACTTTCAGACTGAACTCGGCCATGGCACATTCCTCAGAGGTTTGGAGACCACGGCCACCTACGACCCCAGCACAGAGGAGTTTATCCTGGACACACCCACAATTACCGGCTACAAGTGGTGGCCTGGCGGCTGTAAGTTACTTTTCACTTTTGCTTGAATACATATTCAAGCACTTGATTTGATAATATTATGAAATAACTGCTTCGCTCCCTTGCACCTTTTGTGCTAACCCAGGTTTAACCCGTGTTCGCATCAAAGTCTGTCCAGCAGATTTTGCGTGATTGAGTTACAAACATAAAGTGTAGATAAGTATCTACACACATTATCTAAATTTTCGCATTAATAGTGGGAAATATAAAATATAAAACATATAAAAATGAGGTCTATCTTAAAGGCTGCAAGGACAGATTGCCTCTATTTGACGCAATGTTGTGACAGACACATACCGTGCTGCAAACCAGAGAGGCAATGGTAATTTAATGTAATTAATAATTTATTTCATTTTAAATCAATTTAATATATTTAATGATTTTTTTTTGGAATCTTGACATTATAATTTTATCTCGAGCGACTGTATTCAATTAATGTATTTTATGGGTCATTGTATTGTAACCTGAAATAAACGGATTTTATTATTTATTTAAAATTCTATTGAAATGAAGAGATAGAATATAGTTCCTAGTCAGTCATTGGATCTTCATCATGTCTGGTGGCGATATTTACCAATAAAAACTCCCAGTCTGGTACTGCAAAAAAAAATGTTTCATGGACCTTCATCATTATCTTTCCAGTGGCACATACTGCCAACCACTGCATAGTGGTAGCACAGCTGTTCACCCAAGGGAAATGCTATGGAGTCCATCCCTTCTTCGTCCAGATCAGAGATACGGAGACCCACGTGCCTTTGCCCGGGGTTAAGGTTGGGGAGATCGGCCCCAAGCTTGGATTCTCCACGGCTAACAACGGCTTCTTGGGTTTTGAGAAGGTCCGCATACCCAGGGAGAGCATGTTGATGAAGAACGCTCAAGTTTTGAAGGTAAGGGATCTGCCATTCTAAACAGACATATTTGAGTGAATACGAATCATATATGCGTGCCAATGGTTTCACAACTAAGGATGCTGACGACCGTGCGAAGTGGAGAAGAAAAAGTAGGAGAGCGGACCTTGGGCTCCGACGCGTATGCTGAGGATGAGGATCATCATCATCAGGGGGTGCCATCTTCAAAATGAAGTTTGGAGGTCAGCATGCGGTATCTCTCCCGGTTAAGTCCTGTCCAGGTTGTGAAGTCATCCATCCACTTCCTCCGCGGTCGACCTGGTGCCCTCTTGCCTGGTATCTTCCCTTCTTGGAGCAACCTCAGGAACGCGTGCTGAGGGCCCCTTTGTATGTGCCCCAAGAAGGCCACTTTCCTTTTTGCAATGTTGGACATCAGTTCCCGTTTGCACTTAGCTCGCTCAAGCACTTTGACGTTGGATATAAAGCTAGTCCACGGTATTTTGAACATTCTGCGCAATAACCACTGCTGATGCTGCTAAGAATGCAACCGGGAAAGTGCTCAAATAGGAGAGAGAGAAAGAGATATTACTTTGAGACAATCATATTTGTGAGAGACTGCGCCTCCACTGACTATAATACCACAGCATAATAAGATGATACTTATTCGTATTGTCGTTGTTTTTATAAGTATAAATTAATCATGGAAGTAATAGGTACATACGATTAATGTATTGTCCTGTCATTGATGTGGCATATGAGTAATTGGCAAACGAGGCATTGACAAAGAAAAAATACACTAGCATTGAGCCAGTGTAATTTTAAGTTGATATATGTACCATAGAGATATTATGTACTAACGCACTGTATTTCGATGTATGCTACATAAATCTTCTATCTATACATATATACCTCAGAGTACTGAATTGGTATATTTTGGTATATTAGCGCAGAGACGAAATCGCTGAACGTAGAAACTTGTAATTTCGCAAAGAGTGTAAGTCCAGGTAGCGTAAGTAAGCTAAAGAAATTCAGCCACACAGCCGAAGCCAAGGGCAAAAGCAAGTCCTAACTAATATTATAAATGCGAAAGTGAGTTTGTTTGTTTATTTGTTTGTTACCTCTTCACGCTTTACCTACTGAACCAATCTTCCTGAAAGGCATACACAAAGTTAGAAGTACTGAGAAGGATAGGGTATATTTCAACCCGGGAAAAAGCACTGTTACCGAGGGAAGTTCATGCAGGCGAAGGCGTGAGCAAAAGCTAGTAATATACATAAATTTTGATTTTTAATTTTGTTATTGATACGAAACCAACTTATAGATAATTCGTGTATTTGAACCCAAAGTTATGCCACCCGAGCAGATTTGTGTGGAAACCGCTACGCCCTCAGAATATATTATTCGTTAATTGGTTTAGAACGTTGTATTTGTATATTCATATCATGTGAGTGAGCGATACGCGTATGGGCCAATATACCTATATCCGAAATTATCTTTCTTTTTTATTTTCTAACTACTGTAGGGTAGGTACCTGATGGACAAATGGTTTTCCTTATATAGACACTTTCGACAAAAAGCATAGGTACCTATGTCGTTCGTTAACACAGTAGGTACCTACTTGGAAACAATCCGTGCTCGATCAGAAATATACTCGTACTTATAACTAGCCACTCCCCGGGGCTTCGCTCCCGAGGGAATTTCTCGACCCGTATACCAAATTTCATCGAAATCCGTCCAGTAGATTTTGCATGATTGAGTAACAAACATCCTCACAAACTCGCAGACATCACAATCTCACATCCAAACTTTTGCATTTATAATATTACTAGCTTTCGTCCGTGGCTTCGCCCGCGTGAATTTCTCACGGGAACAGTGCTTTTTCCCGGGATGAAAGATACCCTATGTCCTTCTCTGTACTTCCAGCTATGTGTATGCGAAATTTCAGAAAGATTGGTTCAGTAGTTAAAGCGTGAAGAGGTCACAAACAAACAAACAAACCAACAAACAAACAAACTCACTTTCGCATTTATAATATTAGTTAGGAAGGATTAGGATATTAGGATTAGGATTGCATACAATATATCTTGAATAACTCAAGCAATCATTTTATTACGATTAGCTGAATAGTCTAGCCTTTATTTCGCTACGTATCAATAACTGGATTTTATAAAAGCATTTATTAGCGAAGTCTTGTCATCAGCAAACTTTGTGTTAAATATATGATGTAAGACTTACTGTAATTATACTGTAAGACTTCATAAATAAAATAGTTCCTAGAGAGAGATCATATGGAATGTGGTACGAACACGTGATTATCACATCGTATTCGCGCATGGCCGCAACATCGTTAAAGCGGATAGATTGCAATTTCCACTTGTGTAATGATGGATTCACAGCAAGCAATAAAGTCAATGTACGAGTATGTACTAGAAGTACCTAAATTTATTTTTCTCGTAGACCACTTCAAAATGTTACTAGTTTTAGTGAACCCCATGTTTTTAGGCAAGAAAAGTTTACATAAAATAAACGATCATGGCCCCTGGGTTCTGTTGGGACTTTATGTTTACTTTTGTTTGTTGCCTTTACATAACTTTGTGGACGAACGTTTCTGGTGGTGATTGGCAGGAAAAAAATGGGGTTTCACTAAGTCGACTTACAATTAGTGAGGCTCAATTTTTGAGTCTGCCATGGTCTCTCCCTAATAGAACCATCCAATCTCACAATCTGTCACGTTTATAATATAAGTAGGATTAATAAGACTAAGTTCTAAGTACCTATTAATTCAATTAGATTTTTTTTTTCTGTGAAAAATATAGCAGACTTTTGAATTTTGAAGTGCCCAGAGAGCATATCAAAATAATGTGACATGGAAAATCAGGTATTTAAGGTAACATTATTTAGAAGTGCGTTCTGTTGTGTCAAGATCGACACACCCATGTATTTTACGGTAGTAAGGTGTTATATTCTTTGAGCGTATTGTATTTTTTTAACATTTGCTAAGTACTTATTTTATTTTTAGTTTTCAGTTACTAATCAGCATGACTAGTAATTTTAAAACTAAAAATTCAACAAGGCGTGACTGGTATAGGATTTGGATACAAATTGATCTTTAACCCTTAGTTGACTGACATGTATATGAGAACGGAATGACTGAATGTTTTGGTCGTAGAGCCTAGGTACATGGATTTGGTAGTAACTCAATAGTTATTTCTAAATAAAACACGCTTAACCTAAGGCACATGCTAAGGCCGTTGACAAAATTGGTACATTCTATGCAAACGACGCTGAAATAGATGCAGGAATTTGAGCTTTTAAGGCATTAGTCTTATTCGATGGCTCAGCAAACTGCGACTAAAACAGTATCATGGTCTATATAAGTTCTCCTTTTTCCTATTTAACCCACTATTCCCAGCTTTGGAGGGCATCCAGGTCAGGCACTTCTTTACTCCTGCAGTACTTTGACGATCTACGGTCGAATCGCGTTTGTCTTTTGTTCACCCCTTTGATTGATTGAATCGTAGAATTTTCGGCATCATCGTAGTCTTTATTTATTTATTTACAGGACGGCACATACGTAAAATCGAAGAACGACAAGCTCACGTATGGCACCATGGTGCTGATCCGCGTGATGATAGTCACAGATGTGGCGTACGAGATCTCCAGGGCCGCCACCATTGCCGTCCGGTATTCTGCCGTCCGGCACCAGTCGAAACCCAAACCTGAGTAAGAAACTGATCATTGATCTAGCTAAGTTGATAAGGAATAAAAGTTATTGACAAAAACAATTAATTACTTTCATGGACTTCAACTTTGGCTTCTTGAGAGCGTAGTTTAAATCCCACTGGAAGCATTCTTAGTTATTTCTAGTATTGTTAGGACATTCAAGGTCGAATCACCTGATTGTCCGGATGCACCTTTAAGGAGTGGACTCCTCGGCATCTGGTAGTCGATATTTTCAAATAATACACCTTACAACCCCTGGGCCATGAGGTGGTTTAGAATCTCTGTCTTAAGGCTGTACTACAGATCGATAAATCTAGCAATATCAAAGAAATAGGAATGATACTAGAGAAAGTTGAACTAGATGATAAAACCAAAGTTCAATTATATTGTATTTTGAACTTTCAGTCAACCAGAGCCCCAGATCATAGACTACGTGACACAGCAGCACAAGCTCTTCATCTCAATCGCGACCAGCCACGCCTTCAGGATGACTGGGACCTGGCTGTGGGACAGCTACTCCAAGGTTGTTCACGACATGGGCAAAGGAAACTTGGAACAACTGCCAGAGGTGATTCTTATGAGTTTTGTTATTGTATTCCCCACTTTTATGTGTTAATGTGTTAATTCCCTGCATGTTGATCTGTTGCTTCTTATTTTATTTAATACTCCCATGCTATCTTTGATACAATCTATCCATATTTTTTTGGGTTTTCCTCTATTGCTTTTTCTACTACTTCCATATTTAAGGGCCTTCTTGTGATATGATTTTCATTCCTTCTTACCTACACATAGATATTATCCGGATCACCCTAATCTTTTTTCAACTATTCATTCGCTAGTGCTACTTTCATGATTCCTGCAAATTATGTCTGCATTATTAAAAATTTCTTGTCATCATTTGATTCTTCCAGTTCCACGCCTTAGCTTGCTGCCTCAAGGCGGTCTGCAGTCGTGATGCTGGCATCTGCGTGGAGCAGCTGCGCATGGCCTGCGGCGGCCACGGGTACATGCAGTCCTCCAACCTGCCTACCATCTACGGGCTCGTCACCGCCACCGTCACCTACGAGGGAGAGTACACTGTCATGCACTTGCAAACTGCCAGGTATGGCTTGAAGAATTTTTATTATACTGCTAAGTGGGCAACTGATGGAAAGTGCTCACCGCAGCCTTATGGACGCTTGAAACATCAAGTTCTCTGATTTCTAAAGTCTTTGTCTAAATCTAATTTACCTAAGTGTTTGGCGATGTTACTAAGCAAAATATGTTCTTTTTTTGCACATGACACTGTAATCTTATGATAATTCAATCATAAGTGATTTTCAAATTATAGAGATAATCATTTGATGCTATTTAAGGGTAACCTGAAGGAGTCTGTGTAAAGTCAGAATTCAACGTTTTTTTTTCCAGATACCTTATAAAAGCTTGGAAACAGGCAGTGGAAGGCAAGTCGGCGTTGACGCCGACCGTAGCGTACATGGTTCGATTCCTGAAGAATAAAGTTCCCAAGTGGAAGAACAACGCTGATGGAATCATCGCCGGCCTCCAAGCTGTCGCTGCTGGGTAATCTAAGTTTATTTATAGTTTTACTAGCGATACCCCGCTACTCTAACTGTCTAAACACAAAAATGACATCAATCCTTTGCTTCGCTGACGTGAAGGTTGGAAAAACAAGTCAACACACTTTCACATTTAAACAAATGCATTTTTATTAGTATAAATAAATTGAGGCCTTAGTGGAAGGCTAGATGTAGAGTAAAAAGTGCAACTATACAAAAAAAAAAGAGAAATAAACAAACAACGGACCTAGAACGCGTCCTTGAGGAACACCTAACCAAGTTACATTACAACGGCCCTTGAAAATCGTTTTCTGATAATTAAGATTTTTTGTCGGTTTTACCAATTAGTTTTTCATTAAATCGATGGTTATGTCACACGTTTTGCAATATTTTTTATATAATTTCAGCAAAGTGAAGGCTGCGTATGAGGCTATACAGAGGTACGAGAAGTCTGGTAACGATTACGAAGGTGCTTGGAACTTGGCCTCCGTACAACTTGTCAACGCTAGTGAGGTACCTACGTATATTTTTATCTACTTATATGGTTTCATAAATTATTGCGCTAAGGCTACATGTTTTACTACACACGAGACGTAGAAGAAATATTTACTCTCATTATAATAAACAAGTACTTTCATTGAAGTCAATCGAATGAAAATTTGCCTATCCAAATAATAAAGAATTGGTTACTGTAATGTTTATGTATTATAATACTAATAGTCACTAGTTAAATGACCTGACTCATCATAAAACTAGCAGGTTTGTTTAACCTTTCAAAATAAAATCTTCTTCAGGCTCATTGCCGTGCGATCCTGTGCGAAGTGTTCTGGAAGGAAGTCCAGCGTTTCTCGCCAACCCTATCAACCAACTTGGCGGTGGTGCTGCAACAACTGGCTGAGCTGTATTTGGTGTATTGGACGCTGGAGAAGTCTGGAGATCTTCTCGTGGTACGCTACTTGAAATGCTTGAGTCTTGAGCGCTATTAACTTCTTGTCTTAACCATTCCATTGTGGTTACTCGATCACAAACATAACATGTTTTATTATATTTGTTTCTTATATTTTATTTTTGACTGCACACAATCTAGTGTATGTATAAAGATAATAAATAGCCCCTCTAGCATGTTAGGCGACCAAGAATGTTTCATGAGTTTCTTTCGGCATTTCTTCTCAGCAGTGGCCGTTCCGAAATGCTAGTAGTTTGTAGCTTTGGGACATAATATACTATGATTAAATAATTAGTTTTGACGTGAAAATGAGTCTTCTTTGAAGGCCAAGTTTCAATAAAGAATTTTTGATTTTGTGGAATGACATTGTTTATTTAGAAAAATACAGGCACTCAATACTAGGATTTATAATCATTCATTCTAAAAATGCTTAGGTTCTATTCATGCCTAAAGCTAGCATTAGATAGTATACAGGTATAATCTGTACCTAAGGTGTACCTGTGGTAAGATTATCATTATATTTTTTTAAAGTATGATGATAACTTACCTTCTTAAGTTCTCATTGGCATCTCTTCGGCTCGGAAGATTATGTGTAAAGATATCAATTTATTTGTTCCAGTATTCTTCGATATCCAAGAACGATCTAACAGTATTGCAGCAGAGATACGAACAGTTACTGGGTCTGATCAGACCCAACGCTGTGGGTCTGGTGGACGCATTTGACGTCAGAGACGAGGTACGGACAACTAACAATCAATTTTCTTCTAGTATCATATGAGTATAGTAAGGCGTGAGGAATGTCCGCCTGTTAATGTACGCATAATGCTAAATCATAAGGTTAAAGTGGGATTGGGCGGGCCACGTCTGCCGTATGCACTCCACTGCACACAGAAAGATGGACTCAAAATCTAACTCACTGGATTCCACCCGATGGTTATAGAAGAGACCCAGAACGAGGTGGACTGATGATTTAAAGGGATTCGATGAGAACTGGAAGGAAAAGACGAAGGACAGAGATGGGTGGAGAGATTTAGGGGAGGCTTTTGCCCAGCAGCGGAACATGAATCCTAACTAATATTATAAATGCGAAAGTGAGTTTGTTTGTTTGTTTGTTACCTCTTCACGCTTTATCTACTGAACCAATCTTCCTGAAATTTCGCATACACATAGCTGGAAGTACGGAGAAGGACATAGGGTACCTTTCATCCCGGGAAAAAGCACTTCAGTAGACGAAGCGTGAAGAGGTAACAAACAAACGAACAAATAAATAAATAAACAAACAAACAAACTCACTTTCGCCTTTATAATATTAGTTAGGATATAAACCATCATGGCAGACGTGGTTTCATGGATGTTTTTTTTCTTATGCAGATTTTAAATTCAACATTGGGAGCTAACGACGGCAACGTGTACGAGCGGCTGATGGCCGAGGCTCTGAAGAGCCCGCTCAACGCTAAACCTGTCGACGACAGTTTCCACAAGTACCTTAAGCCCTTTATGGCAAATTCCAAACTGTGATGTATATTGTAGATAGGATAATTGGCTAATGGATAATATGTTAAAAATTGTAAATAAACTATATTTTTTACCTTTAAGTTTGTTTTTATTTTACTCAAAAATGCATGTAATGTGGTCATTATTTTGATAACCTTGTTTGAGCAAAGGCGACCTTGCCGTTCTGTTTTCAAATAGCGGCCGACAAAGTTTTGCAGGCCGCTATTTTACCATTTCAACATTTTAAAAATCGAATGCAAAAAGATTTTATTCAAAACACAGCTGTTTGTATTTTATAGAGATAGCATAGAGATAGGTACAAAAAGATTTTATTCCATATTTGGCTGTATAGTTCCAACTACCATTGCTTATTGAAGTAACAAAAGAGCGGTTCAGCAAAAATGTTGTTTTTATTTTTTGGCTAAAAATGAGCTCTCAAAGCGAAAATTCTTCCGATTCAATGTGTTTAACACCGCCAGACATTAAAGATGAAGCTAAATTAGTGGTTGAAAATTGGATACCGCGAAACTCAAGGAAAAATATAAGCTTGCACATGAAAAAATTGTGCATCAATCCGGGAACGTCGGTGTTGAATTTTTAGTAACTGTACTTTTCATAATTGTCAATTTAATTAAATTTCTAGTTAATTAATATATTTTTATTTAAATTACTTGCTGGTTTTATTTAGATTTGGTACTTGCATTTTTAAGTAAAGCACTATACAAGCCTTGGCCCACAATGACTGCTTCGCTGGTCACGCTTTGATTGCCTCGGCCTTTATCTCAGCTCGTCCATCAAGTGCTGCACGATGACCGCGCTGTGTCGGCCTGGAGCTGCGCTACGCTGCGCTCTCGGCCATCATCAGCGCGACCAGCAAAGTAGTCATTATAGGCCGCGGCAGTAATGTACTATAAAAAGTCATCCGAATGCAAATCTGCTGCTGGGGAGAGAAAAAATTGTCACTTTTAGCTATAGATTTTTTTGGAAACCTACTCAGTTTTATTATCCAAACTTGCTGTCAAAATTTAGCTTGTGGATAAAAAGTACTCTGTAAAGAAAATAGTAAGTAAGTGTGAGGGTCGAAAGGAATCTTAATTCCCATTAAGTTTACCACCTACCCTTCAAGACAATAGTAGTATGGGACTACTATTGTCTTGAAAGGTACTTTTGGGTGGGCCAACTTTTAAATACTCTTCATTTAAAATATAAAGAAAGTAAAAACATATAATATATTCATTTTATTTCTTCATCTACAGGGTTACTGGTACATCGACCGACATCCGGTGAGAGGTGTTAGTATTGGTCAAAACGAACTATTTTCACCCCCTATTGCCTTATCCAAAAGTTAACCCTTTCAGAGATATTTCACATTTTAGATGTTTTGAGAAAAAAGGCACTTTTGCGTAGATTTTGTCTTGTATTTCTTTTTTTTTTTAAATCCTACCTGGTTTTTATAAATGATTTTATTTTTACAAATGTTTGATCTAAACTATTTTGTAAAGAAAACCAAAATCTTTAACAAGGAAATGGAAAATTTAGCTTCATAATCCGTATTTTGTTAATATTTTTTTCTATGACTTTCAACTTTAGACACAATTTTCTCGAAAAAACCTCATATAAAATATTCGTGCAGATATTACAGAAAACATCCTTGCTTTATTAACTTTACAAAAAGGTATAATAATCAGGTAAAACATTTGTGATTCTTAAAAAAAACTTTGACAAAGTAGGTAAGGGAGGGGTCTCGAAGGATAAGGTGAATAGAGTAAAGTGTGAAAAAATGAATGAAAGAGTAATTAATTAACCTTAATCGTTCTACCACGTCACTCTTCAGCTGTCTTCTAATTTTTTGAGTCGTTTTTTTATAATAATCCTTTATTTAAAGGTTTCTTTATTTAGTATGGATTGAATAATTTGAAGTGTGAAATGTGTAATTGGATATGGTTCCAACAGTCCAACACGATGGCTGTCCTGGTATTGTATAATCTGTGGTCCTGCGTACTACATAAGATGCGTTCGAGATTAGCTGGATGAGAATTACCTACCTAGTACACACACAGAAGAGGTACTACGTACTCTAATGCTAAAGTACTCAATGTCTAAGTACGCGAGTACGATGTATGTTAGTTCTAAAGTATCCGAGTTCTACGTATTCCAGTGCTAAAGTATACGAGAGCGAAGTATGAAATGCCGATGTATGGTAGGTCTAAAGTATCCGAGTACTATTCATTCCAGTACGAAAATATATGAGAGCGAAGTATTACATTTCGATGTGGAATAGTTTGAATGTATGAGAGTACGACGTTTTTGACTTTTATTTTACCAGCTAGTATCTGTATACCAAATTTCCAACGGATGTAGGTCGACTTACCAGTAACCCTGTATACATATAATAAAACAGTAAAAATATTTTGTCTGTACATTTAGTATTTTTGACTGAAATGGATAGAGGGACACCTAAAAAGAATAATAGAAAGCAAAAATATTTTTTTGGAATGTTTTGTCTGTCTGTACGCGTTTCACGCAAAAACTACTGGACGGATGTGAATGAAACTTTTTTTGTTGTATAACTATTAAGCCTGGGCAACATATAGGCTATAATTGATTTTGAAAACTGGAACACCTGATGAAGAACCTTAACAGAACAGCTAAACTATAAGAAATATGGAAATGGTACCTTTGCTAAAGTTTATCAATCTGACGAGCATTTTCTGTTGACATACCTATAAAAATTGAAGATCAGGATCATCTGATGAAGAACTCCAAGAGACCAGCTACACTATTTACATATATGGAAATGGCGCCTTAACAAAAGTCGTTCAACCTGATGAGCATTTTCTGCTGACGTATAAAAATTGAAGATTATGGAACATCTGATGAAGAACTCCAAGAGACCAGCTACTCTATAAAATAAATGGAAATGGGGCCTTAGCAAAAGTCGTTCACCCTGATGAGCATTTTCTACTGACGTATAAATAGACAGGACACGGGATAGGACAAGGAAGGACTCTGGGTGAGAGTGGTGGTACACGGGAAATTGTAGATATCGAGCAGACGAAGATCGTTTATTGAATGAAATATCACTTTTGATTCATTTTAACACCGCGACTGTACTACGAGTAACTAATATATTCCCGCGGGACACAGGATAACCAAATGGCTGAAATTTTGAGTACTGGAGTTTAGGTTCACAAAAAGATTTTTCATCTAAGCGAAACTTACGCGGGCGAAGCCGCGGGCAACAGCTAGTTTAAAATATAAAGAAAGTAAATAAAAAATGTTATATATTTATTTTATTGACAACAAAATCAAGATTTCAAATTTCGGTACAACTTACAATGTTATCCTGACTAGCTGGCGCCCGCGGCTTCGCTCGCGTTAATCCTTTCTATTTTATTTTATTCTTAGCGGATGCCTACTTCATAACATCTACATGCATGCCCGATCATTATTTCAGCCCGATCCGTCCAGTGGTTTGGGCTGTGCGTTGATAGATCACTATGTCAGTCAGTCAGTCACCTTTGAGTATATATATATAGATAAATTTATTTTAAAGAATATGGAAGTCATCGTGATACTGCAATTCACATAGGCTGTTTATACACTCACATATTGCTGTATTTTATTATATTTTATCGATATTTTAAATGTTTCTATCTACTATCTACGCAAATTAGTTGTATTTTTAAATTTTATTCACTAGGAAAGTACCTACTAACAGTAATAAATTCAAAATTTGTTTTTTCCTCTCATAAAACTAAAACTACCAATATTTTGGAACGACCACTGCTAAGAAATGTCGCAAGAAACTCATTTAACTGCATTGACCAAGTTTTGGTCAGTTGTTTCTCCATAAACGCCTGTCTGCCTGCAGACTTAAAGTTCATATTTAAGTACATGTACCTATACATAGCTACTTGTAGGTACTTTCCGATTCCAGTTGTAGGAGGAAAGTCGTCGTGCAACACCGGTCACGCACCACAGTCCACAGTCCAACATACACCTCAAGATGCGAAAACAAACAGTGCAAATATTCTCATGCGAACATTGGACTTATATTATCTATATCAATTTAATATAAACGCCTACGACGCAGACCTTCATTGTGATAACGGTGTTAGAGGAAGTTACACACAAAATGACAGGGACAGTGAACGCTGATTTAGTGAAAGAAAGAAATACATGCACATTTGATGTCGAAGAATTGATTAATTTTGTGGATGGTGGAAAAGAAAATACTATAGAAAGGAGAGAACTAGGTAAGTTAGATAAAACTAATTCACCGGTAGAAAAATCGTCGGTTCAATGCGGAAAGACCCAAACTTTTACTTACTTTGTTTTAAGAGAAAGTGTAAATTTATGATAATTATGATAACATTTGATAGAAAATTATGGTATTAAACATACGAAATTAATTATAGCGATTAAAAATACAAAATCAAGGTAACGAAACAGAAAACAAACAAAACCACTGATTTCAACATGTGTGCATGAATGCTTAAAGGAGACGAGATTATATTGCGATCTCAGTGAGAAGAAAAGAGCCAACGATAGTTGACACGATGACACTTTAAAGTGACCGATCCAATCGTGGAATTCGTGGAGCAACAGCAGTCATAGGCGCGAAGTTTGAATTAAGTATATTAAAATTCTGGGTGCACATTAGATATTTCATGGATTGCAGTAAATTAACAAAAAAAGAAAGCAACCTATTGAAATTTCAATAACCCTCTCTGCATTGAGAGGTTTTAAATTTTTATGAGAGACCAATCAGTTAATAATGAAAAATTGTAAGAATTTTCAACACGGTAACAAAATAATTTTATTTTCCAGAGGAAAAACTAGTTTCCGCAAAGGAACTGAAAGATGATATACCAGTAGACTACTTGAGCCACAAGGAGAAGTATGAAAACGCCATAAAGAAAGCCTGTATAGTCACTGACATAATAAACAAGCACAGGGAAAAGTATCCTTATAATCTTATAAAGTAAGAAAGAGTTTCAGTAATATAAAGTTTAAAATGATTTGTAAATAATAAAGTTTAATGAATTTCATTTTATTTATCTTATGAAAGATAGAAATGAAGTTTTATAAACCATTGTAATTTAAGTATGATGTATCGAAGAAGTAAATAACTTATAGAGTAATATAACTAAAATGGCCGATGTATAAGTTATATCTAAGGTCCATCCTAGATATGGTCCATTTATTTATAATTGTCCTATTATGTAAACAATCTTCACAGTACTTTTTGTTGAATTTTGTTGAAAATAAATCAAATAAGTATTAGTTCAAACCTAAACATTCTAAAGTAAAACATTTATTAACCACGAAAGTAATTTCCTAAAAAGTCTATTTTATTCTATTTATATTGTTGTAAAATTATAAAAAGACATGGTAAGATTGTTTACATGATAGGACAATTATTAATAAATGGATTTTAGATTAGATATTTGTAAAAATTTCAGGATTTTCATAATTTCTTGTTATAAATAGATTCCAATGTATTATTATGATGAGCATATTCAGATGCAGGGAACTATCAATAGTTAACTGCACGGACATAAATTTTCGTGAAAATTTTCATTTCAGATTGAACAACGTAGTCAGGCCAGCATACTATGGAGTCCTCAAGCATGTCTCCCCATTCCTGCTACACGGAGGTATGTTCGTACCCACGATCATGGGGCAGGGAACTCCTGAGCAGCAGAATGAATGGCTGCCCAAAGCCACAGCCATGAAAGTCATAGGAACTTATGCACAGGTAAACAAAATACTTCTGATTTCGAGCTCTACTCTTATGTTTTTGTAGAAATCGCGCAAGCAATCAGCCATAAACTTATTTTGCAAAGTTAAAATGAGAACTTGAGTTTTCAGATTTTCCAAGAAAGATGAATGCTTTCTTCAACCATAAGTTCCAATAGGAATTTAGGATGTCGATCCGACTAACGCCGAGTGATAAAATTGTCTAAATTGTATTTCAAAAGTAGTGTTTTTTTCACACAACTCGGAACAGTGTAAAAAAGTATATTTGTTTGTAATCATCGTCAATCAATACATATAATAAAACTGTAACTGGTCTGTGTCTGTATATAAGAGATATCTAAGGAAAAGCATTATGAGGGATCTTTATAAGGCTAATAGAAGCCAAAACAATTTTTATTTTTGTGTGTCTGTCTTTCTGTCTTTCTATCTGTATGTTTATATGCGCATCACGCAAAAGCTATTGGATCAAATTTGATGCGGTTTTCACTGTTGTATTATTAGAGGTCTAACTTAAAATCTGACGAAGGTTTAATTTTGATACACAGCTTAGAACCGGAGAAATTAACAATAGTAAATTACGCGCGGACGAAGTTTGCGGGCACAAGATAGTATCTTTATAAAACACGGATACAACACACGGATATACATAAAATATTTAAAGAAATATGTACACTATGGCGGACGTATCCCAGGAAGGGATCTCTTCCAGTCAACCGAGTATATAAAAGATGAGAGTCTGGATGAGCCATGAATATGACTTCATATTAGCAGAATCGATATATGTATAGGATCCATCATACATCATCGATCGGTTGACTTTGCAATCCCCTTTAACTTATCAAGTCATGACTCAATTTCGTTGCATGTTTGATTCCATTGAGATTGACAAACAATGTAGCAGGTATAATAATGTGCCAGACATGAGAAGATTGACACAAAACTGTAAATATACTGGCCCAAAAAAAATTGGGAGGTTTTTCTAAAAGTCAATGGATTCATTATTATCAATATTATTGTTTAAATTACTTAGAAACATTAATACCTACCTATCTTTCAGGATTTTATTACACCTAGTTTTATTATCTAGAAGTCACTTTCATGTACTTTACTAAGCTATAAGTAGTTAATACATATATTCAACTTCAAAAAAGATCAATATTAGGCCACTCCTGTAATCACTAACAAATAACATATTTTCAATTTTCAGACTGAATTGGGACACGGAACCTTCTTGAGGGGTTTGGAAACCACGGCTACCTATGATGAAAAGACTGAAGAGTTTGTAATAAACACTCCCACATTAACTGCTAATAAATGGTGGCCTGGAGGATGTGAGTAAAAAAACCGTTTAAAAACAATATTCCGTAAATGTTGTGGAAAGTTTACCCTGTCTTGCCTTGATTTTGTTACTTTAAATTTATGTAATCTAAAACTAGTAGGCAGTTCAGAAAAATATTTTTACTACGGATAACCCTTTTCGCAAGAAATATAGTCCACAAGAGAGTGTCATACCATCATTCCAATTCCAATACAGATTGTAACCTTTTTACTTTAATAAATCGCGTCACCAGTCATCAGTGCATCTCCTTCCGACTACTGCCAGTCCGCATAATACTCTTTCTTCTTTGCTATTAATTGTTTAAACACATAATATCATTGACACACTTAATAAGTGAGTAATAGTTAATGCCTTTCAGTGGCCAACACGGTGAATCACTGTATCGTCGTGGCCCAACTCTATATCAAAGACAAGTGCTATGGGGTCCACCCCTTCATCGTTCAACTCCGAGACCTGGAGACCCATCAACCCTTACCCGGAGTCAGTTTGGGAGAGATCGGACCCAAACTGGGTTTTCAGACTGCCAATAATGGTTTCCTGGCTTTTAATAACTTCAGGATACCCAGGAAAAATATGTTGATGAAGAACTCTCAAGTGTTGAAGGTAATATATTGGAATTCGCGAATTAAATATCACGAAATAACACATTATTAGATCTTTATCGATAGAATGAGCTGTAATATATAATTTGTACTTATAAAAGTAATGTTATCGGACCTTCCTTAATGATATTGTTAATGTTTTCGTTCAGCAACAAGATAAATTTATATTAAACTCTATTGGAAATTTTATATTTACTGCTAAGATATTTGTTATCTTTTGAATACTGGGGGTATTATGATAATATTAATCCTTTAACGACGAAGAGATCTCATGCTGAATTGCGTTTATAGTAAAACAATTGTTACCTACAACGCCATTTCAGGACTAATATTTCTAAATCACAATCCAGCTAAATGTGGTTTTGAGTCTCGCAACTCTTGGCTCTGTCTGCCCCGTAAGAGATAAAGACATGAGTCTCTGTATTACAGGATGGGACGTACGTGAAGTCTAAGAATGACAAGCTGACGTATGGCACGATGGTGATGGTTCGAGTGACCATAGTTCGAGATGCGGCGTACTTCCTCTCGTTGGCTGCCACCACGGCCGTGAGATATGCAGCTGTCCGCCACCAGTCGCGGCCTAAACCTAAGTAAACTATGATCACCATCTTTTTTTTCCTTTCCGTGATAATACGTGAAATACACGCAATTTTCTTCGCAATATTAGGTAACGAAGTGGTTTTGCCATTTGCTTTCTCCATTTCACACAAGATTTTGATAAATCATCAGCTAAAGCGCAGGTTACTCACGATGTTTTCTTTCGTCAACTTTTACAATAATACATCTTATTTTTGGAACTATAATTCATTTTAGACGTAAGTAGATTCATGAGGATGTATATCTATATCCAGAAATTCGTCCAGGAAAGCCTGTCCGAAGTCAAGTTGTCAAGTTTTTATTGAATTTGATTTTGACGCTAAGGATTATCGACGATTGCAATCGTCTCGTTATAATAAGTGCTAATAAACCAGAGCGTTCTGGCTCATCAAGAATCATCATTCAAGAATCATGAATCATTCATTTATTTGTAAGAATACCGTTCATAATACGAGTAGGTGTATAAAACAAAATTAGTGACAAATAAGTATTCTGCCTTATAGCCAGGCGTACAAATCGTAATTATTTTTTCTAATTATTTGCAGTCAACCAGAACCTCAGATATTGGACTACGTGACTCAACAACACAAACTGTTCATCCACATAGCGACCAGCCACGCCTGCAGGATCGTGGGTGATTGGCTGTGGGCTACCTTTGTTCAGGTCAACTTGGACATGAGGAAAGGAAATATGGACCAGTTGCCTGAGGTATCTACTCTTTTGATAAGGGAGAAATATTTTTTAAATACTAGGTCAGCTAAAAGATTTCGATGAAAACAATACTTTGAAAGAAATAGATTTATGAAAAAAGGGCCACGTTTAAATCAGGGTCCGGTTGCCATCTGTTGGTCGATAATCAGATCACGCCAGATCCAATTGTTTTTAAAACTCTTTATACTATAGTGAATAGGTCTTTTGATCCACTCGGTCTATAAGAAAGAGAAATATCATAACTAAGTATTTTTTCCTAGCTCTTTGTTTCCCACTGCTGGGCAAAAGCCTCTCCTAATTTACTCCACGTGTATCTATCTGTGGTATTTTCCTTCTATTTTCTGTCAAACACTCTCAAGTCGTCCACCAATCTCGTCTTTGGCCTTCCTTTGGTTGGAACCCAGTTGGTTAAAATTTGAGTCCATCTCTCCGGGTGCATGCGACACACGTGACCTGCCCAGTTCCTACTTTTTTGACACATCAACGATTATTAGCTAAGTATATGTTTGCATATTTTTCAGCTGCACGCCTTGGCCTGCTGCCTGAAAGCGGTGTGCAGCCTCGACGCTCAGCTGGGAGTGGAGCAGTGCCGGCTGGCGTGCGGCGGGCACGGCTACATGGCGTCCTCCAGCTTCCCCGTGCTGTACGGCGTCACCACCGCCACCGTCACGTACGAGGGGGAGTACACGGTGCTGCTGCTGCAGACTGCTAGGTTAGTAAATATGAAATAAAAGACCAATTTTTTTCTAATTTCCATGCTGGTCTGGGAGCGAAGAAAAAACATAGAATAAGCCAGTTACGAGGGATTTTCCGAGACTCAAATAAAAAAAATTGTTCCAGATGACTTCATAGATGGCGCTTAAGCAAAGGCGAGAGAAAAAGTTCCAAACAAAAAGCAAAAATTCACGAGATTGGCATTTTTATAAAAATAAAACTTAGGAAAAAAAAACATCGAAAAGTATCAATATTGTGATTTGTGCAACTGTGATTTTTTTTTCTGTCGCTGGCTGACAAAAAAAGCGCACAATATCGGTACAGCCATTATTACGACTCGGCTTTCATAAAACGCCATCTGTTGAGACTTTTTTATACTGATTTTTTTTTTCTTAATGCAATGTCAGAAAAATCGAAAAACAAAGGGCTTTAAACTGGGGATTCCTATCATAATATAATGAGCTGGCAAGATGGCAACTTGTGTCTGAATCGCCGTTCCATCAATAAATAAGCCCACTACCCAGCTAAACGTGGTCCCACAACTCTTGGCTCTGTCTATTGGGTAAATACGTAATACTGTGTGTGCACTTAATTATTTCTTTCATCAATATAAGACGGTAGAAAATTATGGAGTTGTCTTTATGATAGAGTCGTCTATAGACCCGGAGGTCATTGGTATAAAATTCATTACAAAAGTAACGGGGAAATCGTTATTATTTCAGGTATTTAGTCAAAGCATGGAAGCAGACACTAGAGGGTAAAGCAATGACTCCGACGGTGTCCTACTTACTTGATTACCTCAAGTCCAACAGGAGACAATGGGAGAACACTCCACAGGGCATCATCAGGGGATTCCAAGAAGTTGCTGCAGGGTAAGCCTGTTCTAATTTATACCGGATATATTCTAAAGATACTGAGATACTGATTATAACTTGCTGTGTCCCGTGGCTCGACCTAGCACACATGGGGAACCTTTCTCAGTTATGGGCTATCAAAATCAAAGAAAATATCACGAAAGACTATGATAAAATATTTCCAGAGTAAATACTATTTCGATGATATACTACGATGGGTAAAATTTATATGGGTATTTTTTAAACAGAAATTTAGTTTAAAATGTGAAGTTTAACTTTGGTTCAGTATAAATTTTTGGTGTCTTTTACAGGAAAACCAAAGCGGCATGCGAAACTATTGAAAAATATATGAAAGCTGGCAATGACTACGAAGACGCGTGGAATTTGGCATCAGTACAACTAGTTAATGCTAGTGAGGTAAGAAATTAATTGCATAAATTCATATTATATAGGCCTAAAAATATTTAAATCATCATATAGATTAGTCGACGTTAAAAATTTACTTAAAACTAAGGTTACTACCGCTTCCAAAGAGCAAGTTGAGAAGTGAAATCTTTGTATGCAGAAAATCAGAAAACTCAAAATACTCTACTGTCAAGAATATAATGTACTAGTATTATATAATCTGTGATACCTATACTGTAATGCAACTAAAATTTTTGCACAAATATTAATAAAACGTAATAAATTAATCATTATTTTTCCAGGCGCATTGCAGAGCAATAATATGCGACACATTCACGAAGGAAATTCAGCGCCTGTCCAGCTCGCTGTCCCCAGCGCTGGCGCGCGCGCTGCAGCAGCTGGTGGAGCTGTACCTGGTGTACTGGACGCTGCAAAAGACCGGGGACTTACTGGAGGTAAACATGAATATCTGTTGTCATTGGAAAAATAATTGTAGAAGAAGAACTGAACTAAAGAAGTATTTGTAGCAAAACTTTAGTAACTTAAGAATAGGCATAATTAATAGAAAGTACAATCTCATATCTGACCCAAAGGTTCCCATAACCCCAGCAGCATTGACTCGCTGGATGGTCCGAGCAATCCTTTGGATCACATATGAAAAATATGCCAATAAACATGATATGCACCTGGTACTCAGCCCGTAGGTATTCTTATTGAACCTGGAAACTTTTTCTAATTCAACTGGTTCCATTTATATGTGTGTTGTAAATAAACCGAAAATCAAAAATAGAACAGATAATTTTGGTAAATATGTCTAGGCGGGAGATAGTTACAGATATATAAATACGAGTATTCGTAGTTATCTTTGGAGAATTTTGTGAGGTTGCCAATATTTACAATCTTGGTAACCAAACCATTAAAATAAATGATAACTTAGGTATATGTTTGTTCCAGTATTCTACAATTTCTAAAGCAGACATTGTTGCTTTGAGATCCAGATATGAAGAACTACTGGCACTGATCAGACCCAATGCTGTTGGACTCGTCGACGGATTTGGCATCATAGATGAGGTAGTTTTAAGAACCTTGTTTTTCTTTTAACCATTAGAATCATTAACAATTGAATAATATTAAGTGGATCAATGTCACTGATATTTAACTCTTATAGTTGTAGCTTTGCCTTCATCAGCAAGTGTTTGTTCTTATCAACGTCATGGACTCAAATTACTAATAAGCTAATAAAACTTCCATTATTGGAGTGCAGCAAGGAGGTGTACCAGGTCCTTTAACTTTATTATTTTCTTTCAAAACTAAAAATAAAATAGTAATATTTTTTTTATATTTTTTGACAGACTTTGGATTCAACCCTGGGTTCCTATGACGGCAACGTGTATGAGCGGCTAATGGCCGAGGCTCTGAAGAGCCCGCTCAACGCTAAACCCGTCGACGACAGCTTCCACAAGTACCTCAAGCCCTTCATGTCGAAAGCCAAACTGTGATTCTTATACTTAAAATAATAACGAATTTAATAAAAAGATTTATTTATATGATTTATAAGACGCATCATTATGAATAGTGATTTTTATTGTTATTTTTGAGATTTTTTTAAATAAAGAGTATTATTTTTTTGTACCTAATTGATTTTGATATCTAAACCTGTGATCTACGAGCACCATAACAGCTATTAGAGATTTAAACAACCTTAAACCTCATCTGAAAATGCACAAACAGTAACCGTTTTTGCATTTAAAAATAACTTTTATCTAAGCACTTCATTGTTTAGATTTTCATTTACTACATGTAAATACGTTTGGAAATTGAAAACGTGTCTCCTAGTAGGTAGTAATGGTTATAGTAGTGGCAATCAATTAATGAAGAAACAGGATTTGACTTACAAAGTTCTCTTACTACAGAAATAAAAAGTAATGTATCTATATGAACATCTGTAGAGTGAATGGTAGATGCAGTTGCAGCAAATCCAGCTTACATAAATAATCTGATAAAAACGATAACCGAACCGATAACAATCCGTCTAAATAATGTCTAAAACATTTTAAAACTGTTTTTACAAGTAACCTTCATTGTAATTGGAAATTTGATCGTAATTTCGTTATCAACAGCCCGAAATAAAATAGTTAAATATTCATTAATCATTGTTTAGTCCAGTCTTTAATAGGAATTTCCAACGAAAGGTACTCTAGTTTAAAGATCAAATTATTTGTGAATAAATATAAAAAAAAAAAGAAATGGCGTTAATAAAAATCAATCCTGATTTATTGAAAGAACGAGCAAGATGCAACTTTAATGTTCAGGAAGTTACGTACATCCTGGATGGCGGAGAGAAGAATACAGAGAGTAGGAAAACTATAGGTGAGCGTTTTTCTTTTTGTTTTGGTGGGAAGACCGTTTAGGTTTTATTACCAGTAAATCTATAAATAATTATAATAAAACTGTGTCTCTACATAGTAGATAATAAAAAAAAACAAATGGGCTATCTATATCCTTGTACGCGCATCACGCATATACTACTGAATTAAATTTAATGCCGTTTTCACAGTTGAATAGCTGAATATTTAACTAGCGCTTTCATAATCATGATACGTCGTCGCTTAGAACCTGAGATATTAACAATAGTTAATTCCGCAACGACGAAATTGCGGGCAAAATCTAGTAATAAAATAGAAACTTCAGGCACATAACCATCAACAGTAGCGATGGGAAGAAAAATAAATGTCTACAAAGTAGTAGGTAAACAGGCACGTGAAATTGGCAACCAACCCTATGGAAAGCGGTCACCGCAGCCTGTAGACGCACGAGCGTTGTCGACCTTGAATAAATCCGGGCCTTTTTGAAGAACTCCATGTCGTAGTCTCATCAAAACCATGTCTGGATAATACTGGATATGATATGATCTTGTATGTTGGTACCCCAATGCTCTTAAGCCAACAGTGTCATCTTTTGGTTTATCGTAACAAATACACAGGCATAATTGATTGCTACAAAACTACTAACTGTAAATATCATCAAAATACACTGTCTCATTTGAACATTTTAATTTTGGTCTTAACCCCTCTGACCCTATTGTTACTGTGTTTGTAAAACCGGAATTAAGACAGGAATACGCACCAACTAACTTATGTAGTTAGGTATAAGCATTTACTTATACTAGTATTAGAGTACCTATAGAGTACCTCTTTATATTTTAATCTCTCCATTCTGTTATAGAATATCGTCAATAGATACAAAACTGTAACCATCTAAGATTTTCCTTTAAAATGTAATTGCATCAAAAAAAAAATATTACAACTGGAGTAGGATGGCCCAGGACCGAGAAGGTTGGCGTAGACAGAAGGAGGCCTATACCCAGCAGTGGGTCACGGAAGGCTGTGGATGATGATGATGATAGAGTACCTCTTTTTATTCTAATCTCTCCATTCTGTTATAGAATATCGTCAATAGATACAAAACTGTAACCATCTAAGATTTTCCTTTAAAATGTAATAGCATAAAAAAAAATATTATCTTCACAGAGCGAATAACCCTAGAAGACGGGCACCACCTGGACAAGATCCCAGAGGAATGTTTGAGCCGTCAGGAGCGCTACGAGAACGCTGTGCGCAAGTCATGCGTGTACGCAAACATTGTCAAGAGCAAGATGACAGACATCACTGCTTTGGAGAATATTGGGTAGGTATCATCATCATCTGCATTTTAAATGTCTCCACTGGTGGGGCACTGGCCATAGGCCATGTCCCAACGATGATGATGACCATGTCCCACCACGCGGGCCTAATGGGAGGATTGGTTGGTGTTGTTTGATGACTGCAAATCTGATGGGACCAATGGTTTAACGTGCCTTACGAAGCACGGACCTTGGGTAGTTTTTAATAGAAAGTATTTTTGCAAAGAAAGTTTAGAGACAATAACAGAAGCGGAAAATAAATAACGAACTCAACAGATGATCAATCTAGGAAATAGAATGCTGAGGTCGATATAAATGAGAAATTTGTTTCTAAACCTAATAAACAGAAAAACAATACATCGTTGTTTATTATATAAAAACATCTTGTTAATTACAGACAACATTCAGCGGTACTCCGGCGCACATCTGACGCATTCTTCAAGGAGATATCTCCGTTCCTGCTGCATTTGGGCATGTTCCTGCCGACCATCATGGGTCAGTGCACCCCGGAGCAGATGGCGCACTGGCTGCCTCTCGCGCTGGACATGAAGATCATTGGGACATATGCTCAGGTAAAGTTTAGAATGTAGATTTATATGGATAGCCAAGAAAACCGTTATGATTTTTCAATAAACAAACACAAAACAGTACCAATTCATCAGTAGATGTATTGATACTTAATTGAGTCAAGAAAGTATCTCTCTCTCTCTCTCTCTCAGCCGAAAGACGTCCACTGCTGGACAAAGGCCTCCCCCAAGGATTTCAAGAAAGTATCAATCATAGACAATTTGGATAAGTTACCCTTACTATACTTGCCAGGAGATAATCTACGTCCAAAATATGTGTCAGATTGTGTGCACTGCACTATATTACCGATGACTCTGAATAGGTTCTTGAAACTCTGAATTTATCTGAAATCAGCCTGCCAGGAATTGCCTTAGATTGATTTTCTGTTTACCATGTGTTTACAGACGGAGCTAGGTCATGGAACTTTTATTCGAGGGTTAGAGACGACTGCTACATACGACCCTGAAACTGAGGAGTTTGTACTGCACAGCCCAACCCTGTCTTCTTACAAGTGGTGGGCTGGAGGACGTAAGTAAACATTATAAATCTATATCGGAATGCATCTCTACAAAATAAATAATAAGTTGAAGAGAGATTTGGTGAAATATTCACAGGTCATTTTCACACGCACACACACACGAAGAGACAGACAGAGGGAGAAAGCGATCATTGTGATTTTAATTAATAAATAATTAAATTTTAAAGATTTTAATAACAGAATTTAAAAATTAATCCATTATTTGTGCTTGTGGTATTTTCTCATTTTCATTCATTTTCATTTCCAGTTGGCAAAACGGTCAATCACTGCATAGTAGTAGCTCAGTTATACACAAAAGGGGTTTGCTATGGAGTTCATCCCTTCATAGTTCAGATTCGTGACATGGAAACCCACATGCCACTGCCCGGAATAAAAGTAGGAGAAATTGGACCAAAAATGGGCTTCAATACGGCAGATAACGGTTTTCTGATCTTCAATAACTACAGAATACCCAGGGAGAACCTGATGATGAAGAATGCTCAAGTATTGAAAGTAAGTAGATTACTTATTAAAATCATTTCTGAAACTTTAAGTATTGATGTATTATTGTGTACATATACCAATCACTCATTAAGTTTTGTACGATCTTCTTAATAGACTTGACGTAAAGAAAGAAAGAGAGAAAGGCTTTCAGTATCTATTGTTTAATTTTGGAGAATCAATTTTGCAGGATGGAACGTATGTAAAAGTGGCCAGACACGAGAAGCTGACGTACGGAACCATGGTGTTTGTGCGCGTGATGCTGGTCAGTGAGATGGCGTTCAACCTCGCGAAGGCTGTCACTATAGCCGTGCGGTACTCGGCAGTCCGAAGGCAATCTCAACCCAGACCAAAGTATGTTATCATTATTTCAAGGAACAAACAGCTCGAGATTTGACAGCACGTCTTTTTTCATTGTAATGTATAGTGTACTATAGAAGTAGACACCTAAAATTCACATTATGTCCCATTCTCTGAGCGTTATCCCCTCAACATGTATCCTCAGCTATATTGAGTCGGAGTCCATGGTTAATTTTTCGCAATTTTCTTTTTGATTTATAAATCAAGTAAAATTTACTGTACACACATATTTACATGACATCTTCCATTAGTTATTACTGAAAGTATTGTTTGTTTCTTCTTCAGTCAGCCAGAGCCCCAAGTGCTGGACTACCTAACGCAACAGCACAAGCTCTTCATTTGCATCGCTACCACTCACGCACTGCAATTCACCAGCGACTGGCTCTGGTGTACCTTCACAGCTGTCCTGCAGGAAATGAATCATGGAAATACGGACAAACTGCCTGAGGTTCTACTTTTACTCTCGTTTTCTCTGAACCTGGCTGATAAAGATCTAGGAAAAGGAACTAATAAAGTAACACTAAGTACATAATATTGACATAAAGACACGAATGAAGTCGTCCTTATAAAAAAAAGATCAGCAACAACAAAAAAATCTTGCAAATTAGCAACTTTGCGAACATACTTACAGTATCTTATTATTTTGCCAGAATTTATTTTGTTTACCACACAAAATCGCTGATGTACTCATAATGCTTCCTGTTTCAGCTCCACGCTCTATCAAGCTGCCTGAAAGCCATCAGCACGTCTGACTGCTCGTCGCTCATCGAGCAGTGTCGGTTCGCGTGCGGCGGGCACGGCTACATGCTGTCTTCCAACCTACCTCTGTTGTACTCCTTTGTTACTGCTACTAGGACTTACGAGGGAGACTACACTGTTCTTCTACTGCAGACTGCTAGGTAACACTAATACCCCGCGATATGTATCTTATCCTAGTATATATCAACTTTGGGTATACATTTTATCACGTTTTCTTACAGATTTTTGGTGAAAACATGGGAACAAGCGGAAGAAGGAAAACCAGTCACGCCAACGCTATCGTATATTCCACGAGCGATCAAAGGTGAAAGGGTGCCATGGGATAGTTCTCCCGAGGGCATTGTAAGGGCTATGGAGGGAGTCGCTGCTGGGTAAGTGACGTATGTAAGTAGTATTTACTCGTGCCTCGTTGGAATTCTTTTCAAATTAAAAATAATGTTGGGACAGCTGGCAAATTCTTACATTTTCAATAATGTAACTAGTAGAATGGTGTGATGATGATTTCGCGATACAAGTTCTCATTAGTTCGAGACTTTTTTAGAACTGTGTTAAGGAAATAAATCCTATTCTAGATCGACCGCTACACCACATTATAATATAGGAAGGAATGTATTTTGCTGGCATTTTACAGGAAAGTATCAGCGTGTGTGAAAAGTATGCGAAGACATATGAAGTCTGGCAAAGATTACGAAGACGCTTGGCAACTCACAACAGTCCAACTTGTAGCAGCTGCTGAGGTAAAATAAATCTTTTTTCCCGGACCATAATTCTTCCTGTTCTTTCTTTTTTCCTGTTTGCACCAATCCGCAATGGGCCCGTGTGGTGGGTCACAACCCATCCTCCTTATTCCTCCATAAGGATGACCATTACCCCAGCAGTGGGGACAATAAAATGGTTGATTATGATGATGGTCCAATAAATTGTAGTTTTAATCACGTATTAAAGTAATGGATAAATTGATTGAATAGAGTTTACGAGTTAGTTACATATAGGTACTTCTTCTTCTTTAGGCTCATTGCAGGGCAGTTATTTGCAACGTGTACCATAAGGAAACAGCTCGTTTGACTGTAGCATCTAGTCCTGAAGTGAAGGCGGTGATGGGACAACTGAACACCCTGTACCTATATTATTGGGCTCTGGAGAAGACCGGGGATCTATTGCAGGTAAGAATCAATCAGTTATATCTTCCTCACTTAATGTACAGCCCACAGAGAAAAGTATAATACACGTATTTTAACAAAATTAGGATGAATTAGGTCCCTGACGGGAGCTGCAATGGGAAATTACGCTAACTCTACTTAAATAACTCTTGTTTCTCAAATGTAACTTTAATATTTTGAGTCTGTAAGCTGAAGAAAAATAGCATGAAGCAACTATACTTTTATTTTTCTTCTTGTCGAGTCGAAAATAGCAATCAAATTATGGTTCTTGACTAATATTCAGATCTGTACAGGCGGAGCAGGCGTATTTTAAATAAACACACTCTAATTTGATGATTATCAGCTAGTATCTGATGTAGAGAAGAAGTCACCACCACTACTAAATCTCAATGCTGAGATAGTGTAACTCAGAAAAAAATTGCATTTTTTAAATACTAATTTTTATCTGCATCAACAGCAACGACTTGTTATCATTTTTATCACACAAAACAATCGACAATCATTGTAAAGGTCAATGTCAATCTGTTGCAGTTTACATCGTTATCGGAGGACGGCATACACTCGCTGCAGCAGAGGTACGAGGAGCTACTGGCTCTGATAAGACCAAATGCTGTGGGGCTTGTTGATGCCTTCGATTTGAGAGACGACGTAAGTACTGTTTCTCAATTTATTAATGTAACTTTAGCTCACTGCACGCTTTGGGCAACTGTCAGTGCAGTGAGTTCCTAATTTTAAAGAAATTAAGAAATAATTACACAGTAAAAGAACAGGGTTTTAGGAAAACATTTAAACATTTTATAGGTAAATTCAAAAACTGATTTTGGCGAAGGTGTGCATCTTTAGTACATTGACTGAACATCTTTCTGCTAAGCTCTTTGGAGGACCAAAAACTGTGCTTTGGAGTAAACTTTCTGTCTTTTTCATTACTAAAGATGTATATGTTACGGGCAACTTAAATAACAGGGCCGTATTAATAAGGACCGGGCATTATGAATTATGAATAGTTCCCAAGAGCATCGGGCTATTTGATAAACTTTAATATTTTAATTACTTAGACCGGTCCGTATTATAATGCCCGGTAGCCCGTGGTTCATTTAATAAATCAGCAGCAGTTTGAAGCTCCGCTATGAGTGGTCACAAGCCTAACTTAACCGAACTAAGCTACGGTTTTATTTAAATTAAATGGTTTTGTAGCGGGGGGACCCCCCCTTCCCACTAAACACGCAAGTTCGACCGCCCCTGAAGAAAACTAACGAATATATGAGTACTATACTTATTCTAGGTTATCTACTAACAAAAACACTTCATTTTATTTGTTTTATTATTTTGCCCAACACGTATTTGCCCTTATTCATACTGCCCGGCAAAGTGATTAGGCATGACATTTAAATCAAATTGCCCATGCGACATGGGCATTATGTATACAGGCCGGTCACTATTCATAGGGACCAGACTTATCAAGTTGCCCGTAACATATAAAAATAAAGTGGATCTTCAATACTAATCTACCATAAGAAAACATTATATTAGAGTCAAAATCCAGGTACTCGGAATCTTGGAATATTGTCCACAATAAACTTCTTATACCATTTTTGCCACCTCAGTTTAGGAAATACTATGACTACGACATAAATTCCAATTGGTCTATGTGGAATTACATGGGAAAACACTATATCCATAAATACATAGAAAGACATACAGACACATGCATTGAATTAACTATAGCACCCATCTTTTTGCGTCGACTATGTAATGTGTGTATTTTCATTTATGTAAATGAGATACCTAAAAATAGCTAAATCACTAAAGCATACATTATACTTACCTATTGTTGAATACGTGATTTTTGTCGATATCGTAGGTATTACGAAACGCATTGTAATCAAAATAACTACGCCATAATGGATTGAAGCGGTTATTTTCACCACTCAATGATATGTCAGGATGGCCGAGCGGTCTAAGGCGCCAGACTCAAGGTTCCCCTTGCCCACAGTCGTGGGTTCGAGTTGTTCTGGTCCTCTCTGAGGGCGTGGGTTCGAATCCCACTTCTGACAAATCTTTTTATTTATTTTTTTATCGTTAAATATCAGAATAAAGCTATATGTGAAATAGACTGTAAAATGTAGAGCTCTACATTTCACAGTTCGTTGGAAATCATTACAAAGATCATTCAAATGTTATGTGGTAGATTTTTTATTCTATTGCGCAATATTTAGATAACTAATTATGGAACAAAGTATAGTGTACGAGTATATTGTGTAAAGATAGAGTTGTTATTCGGTCTTTTATTATATTTTTTATCTCTCACTGGAAAATGTGGGGATTTACTTAAGTAGCTGCTTACATATTTTAGCTCTTATTTAGCTGATGTTGGGGGAACTATGACTTAATTTTAGTTAATAATGACAATCAAATTAATTTATAATAATAATATTAGTAAACTAAATTTAATTTGATTATCACTAATATTATTATATTAGTGATAATCAAATTAATTTTAGTTTCCTATAAAAAGATTAATCAGATAAACTAGCTGTTGCCCGCGGCTTCGCCCGCGTGAGTTTCGCTTAAATGAAAAATCTTTTTGTGTTCCAAACTGTAACCTAAACTCCAGTAATCAAAATTTCAGTCATTTGGTTATCCCGTGTCCCTCGGGAATATATTAGGTACTCGTAGTACAGTCGCGGTGTTAAAATGAATCAAAACTGATATTTCATTCATAGATCTTCGTCTGCTCGTTATCTACAATTTCCCGTGTACCACCACTCCCACCCCGAGTCCCTCTTTGTCCTATCCCGTGTCTTGTCTATTTATACGGCAGTAGAACATGCTCATCGGATTGAACGCCTTTTGCTAAGGCCTCATTTCCATTTATTTTATAGAGTAGCTGGTCTCTTGGAGTTCTTCATCAGATATTCCATAATCTTCAATTTTTATACGTCAGCAGAAAATGCTCATCAGGTTGAACGACTTTTGCTAAGGCGCCATTTCCATATATGTAATAGTGTAGCTGGTCTCTTGGAATTCTTCATCAGATGATCCTGATCTTCGATTTTTATACGTCAACAGAAAATGCTTTTCAGATTGATAAACTTTTGCAAAGGTACCATTTCCATATTTCTTCTAGTTTAGCTGTTCTGTTAAGGTGTTCCAGTTTTCAAAATCAATTATAGCCTATATGTTGCCCAGGCTTAATAGCTATACAATAAAAAAAAGTTTCATTCAAATAGTTTTTGCGTGAAATGCGTACATACATACAGACAGACAGACAAAAAATTCAAAAAAATTTTTTTTGCTTTCTATTATTGTTTTTAAGTGTCCCTCTATCCATTTCAATCAAAAATACTAAATGTACAGACAAAATATTTTTACTGTTTTATTATATGTATAGATAATTTCAGGAAAAAACATCACGGCCATGACTTGTTTTTTCTCTACTTAGTACAATTATCATTACTTTTAAAAATTGATTGTATAATTATCTATGATTGAATTCAGGTGCTGAAGTCCACATTGGGGGCATACGACGGTCGTGTCTACGAAAGAATAGTAGAGGAAGCGCTCAAGAGCCCGCTCAACGCTAAACCCGTGGATGACAGCTACCACAAATATCTCAAGCCGTTCATGCAGGGCAAGCTGTAGATAATTAAAAAGTATAAATAATTAAAAATGTATAGATTTATTCCAGCCAGCGTTATTTCTTTTTTTTTAATTGCCTTCCCACATTGTGTTTTTCGGGATGCAAATACTGGCTTGTTGTAACTTTTAAACTGTTTTTTGTTCTTGACACCATTGTGTGTGGTGACTATAGCCAGTGTCACGGCATTATTAATTTACGTCTTTGCTTCAAAAATAAAGCTGAACAATTTTCTAAATTTAAAACTGCTTGTTGTCACTTAGTGAATGTACTCTATGATATAAGGTATTTGAAATAAATAAATATTATGTTTTCCCTGATTGGTTTATTTATGTACCTTTTAGCTAAGTCTTATTAAGAGAAAATCATACTAAAATAGATCGCACTGTCGATCTTTTAAGTAGAATCATAATATTTTATTATATTAATCTACACATTACCTACAATTAAAGTTTTGAAATTAAAAAAATAACTTTATACTACCAACCACCAGCAAACAACAAAAATTATCTATGTTTGTGTATTAAATAATCTTATCTCCGTAACAATATTACGTTTATTACACAAATGATACGAAGACACATATTTATCGCATTGTTTGTGGGAGAACTGCCTCGGTGAAGTCTGTGCTATTTTGAAACAATGAAAGTTAATACTGATTTAGCTAAAGAGAGAGCTAAGTGTGATTTTAATGTTGAAGAGTTAACTCATTATTTGGATGAAGGAGCAGACCAGACCAGGAGGAGGAAAGATATAGGTCAGTAAAAAGTTTATTTGCTAAAGAAAAATATGAGAAGATAATTCATAGTACAACGATATTTATTCAATAGTTCATGTGAATAATGTGAATAGTACCGAGTATAAGAGTTTCGAGAAATCTATATGCTGATTGACCTTTGAACTGTGAACTTTGAAATTATACGTTGAATAATTAAAATGTTAAACATCAGGTACCTAAAATCCGTTTTTCCTAATTGTCCTATTATGTAAACAATCTTACCATGACTTTTTATGATTTTACAACAATATAAATTAAAATAGACTTTTTAGGAAATTACTTTCGTGATTAATAGATGTTTTACTTTACAATGTTTAGGTTTGAACTAATATTTCATTAATTTTCAACAAAATTCATTAAAAAGTACTATGAAGATTGTTTACATAATAGGACAAGTAAGAACAAACGGAGTTTACGTAAAAACAGTTGGTATTTTAGGTTTTTTGTACCTGTAATGATATTCTGAATAGTTAAGTTTAAAGTTTTCGATTGTTTTATCACCAACGCCTAGTAGCATATTGTTAGCAACAATGATCACAAAATAAACTAATAACTAAAAAAGTTCATACAGGAAAAATTGTCTTGCTGCCGGCATCGGCAAATGGCAACATATAAAAATATATATGTACCATGGAAGTGACAAGTACTTACGTATGTACCTACGTACGTACAATTTCCATTAATTATGCAGTCACGGGGTTTTAGATAACAATATTGTTTTACAATACGCGCACTACCTCATGCGATCTGTTGGTCATTCAAGGATAATAGTCGGGGCTGTGAATTTTCAGTTGTATGGAGGTGGTCACATTAAATCCTACGGTGGTGATTTTTATAAACTACATAGATTATGATATTACAACTGCAAATTTAAATGTAAAAAAAATCACCACCGCCGTTTTTTTTAAACGCTATTATAAGACTCATATTGTTATAACTCTCAAACAAAAAATCCTACCAGGGTGATTTTTTGTTACATGTTTTTTTACGAATAATAAAAGCTTGATTTAAAAAATCACCAATAAATAACAATCCGAAATGGATTTTTTAATGAGTTGTAATTTTTATACTTTAAAAACATCCTGTACAAAAACAAAAAATCCAGCAATGGTGACTTTTATATATTATTCGTATACGATTGTAATGAACCATATCCTCAATTTTTATAAGGGTGACTACAACAGTTTTTTTTTATTAACTTTTTTTTTTTTAATTCTTCAGTCGAGAAAATTGTATATTCGTACGTAATGTGAATTATTCAATCTTAATTTTAAAAAACGACTCATGTTTATGAACCCGATTTCCTGTAATTAAATAAAAACCATATTGACATTTCTAACGTTAAAAATACATTTTATGACTAGAAAGTTTTATTATAAACCGGCCAACTTTTATTTACAGGTAAATGAAGTCTTATTAATTAATTGTGAACAGTAATCTCTATTGTAAACTTTTTTGTTTACGAGCAATTCAGTATAGTTTATTTACCCCTCCCATTTCATATCGGATCATCAAAATTCTTTTTTTTTATATAAGGATGTCTAAAAACATCAAAATAATGTTAAGTATAAGAATCATGGTTGTAGGAATTTGTCGGTAAAAAAAAATTAAATGCCCCGCCTATAATACTTATAAGAATTAATATGTAGAATCAAGAATAACGGTAAAAAATCAGCCAGGTATTAGTAATGAAACTCATATCTAAATTGACATGATATATTTTATTTGGATAACAACAACAATACTTTGATAGCACACAAGAAATTACATTTCTAGATAGATAAAGTGACTTAAAACTAAAAAAAAGAAAGGATGAAAAAAATGGAAAGAAAAATTAGAACAAATTTATCTTTGCAGAAAACAAAGTGTTGAGTGTTGAAGGCATACTAGACGAAGTGCCTGAGGAGTACCTCAGCTATAAGGATAAATATGAGAACGCTATTCGTAAGGCAGTCCTCTTGTTCAAAGTGCTCAGGGATGTTCAGAACCCTGGCCAAACGGAAATGGAGAAAGTTAGGTAAGTGTAAGAAGAATCAGAAATAATGTGGAAAGAATATTTGTGGGAGAGTGATGATTATTGAGTCAAATCCATCCATCCAATTTGTTTTTATAATAAACTAGCCGCGCCCCGGAGCTTCGCTCCCGTAGGGATTTCGGGATAAAAAATACCCTATGTGCTATTCCCGGTATTTTTCTACCCGTATACCAAATTTCATCGAAATCCGTTCAGTAGATTTTGCGTGATTGAGTAATAAACATCCTCACAAACTCACAAAGTCTCATACAAACTTTCGCATTTATAATATTAGTAGGATGTAGTAAATTTCAAGTTTCTTCGTGACATTGTCAGCCATGACAGTCAGTTTGCGTCCTATTTTATGACCTTGCATTGATTTTTCTTCAGGTCCTCATTCAGGCACTCTGTGCAGACAGCTGTGTTCAAAGACAACAGCCCCTTCTCCCTTCATACCTCAATGTTCATACCAGGCATCCTGGGTCAGTGTGATGACAAGCAGAGAGAGTACTGGCTGAAAAGGGCGCAGAACATGGAGATCATTGGAACGTATGCGCAGGTAAAGAAAAATTTATTTACAAAAAACATGAGTATACGTGATGTTAAAGTACAGATGACTTACTTACTTGTGATGTAATTTGTAATGTTAGTAAGTAGTATAGTTTTCTCTCTTTTTAGTCGTATTCCTCATGACTGAGGGTCGTCGTCATTATATGGAATGAAACACACACGACGACTATCTTGGCAATTTTAATGGAGTGGTTTGCCATTGCCTTCTCCATTTCACACACTAGTTGATAATCATCAACCAGAGTGCAGGTTTCCTCACGATGTTTTCCTTGATCGGAAGCAAGTGGTGGTAGATAAAAACAAACATAGGTACACGAGTCAGATTGGTATACAAACTCATTTAGCACGAGCAGGATTCGAACCTGCTACCGTTGCAGCCACAGGCGGGCCACTCGGCCACCACCGCTTAAAACTTAGTATAGTTTGAAGCAACTAAAATAATTTTTGTTTAATTTATACCACTACTGGATAAATGGTTCCTATTTCTGACTACTGACTTGACTTAAAACCTCTGCAAGAAATCGAAGTTAAACTAATTAATATGTTACTGGCGTTACATTTCTAGAATTTAACACCTTTTCAGACTGAACTGGGTCATGGCACGTTCATTAGAGGTTTGGAGACCACGGCAACGTACGATCCCTCAACTGAAGAGTTTATACTGCACAGTCCAAAGCTAAGTTCTTACAAATGGTGGCCGGGGAATTGTAAGTATTACCCGACACAAGCTTTGAATGCTCTCCTCTTTTACCAGAAAACATGCCATAGTCTTCACCTTTATCCAAATAAACTTATTTCGCGAAGTATTGTTGACGGCGACGTTTACTTGTTTTAGTTTCGCTCACTGCTATCTTAATTCCTTAAATTTGTTTTTGCTATTTTAGTAGGACATACATCAAACTACTGCATCGTCATGGCTCAACTGTACTCAAAGGGCAAACATTGTGGGATCCAACCCTTCATGATTCAGCTCCGAGATGAAAACACCCATGAACCATTACCTGGAATAAAGCTGGGAGAGATTGGAGTCAAGTTGGGTTATAACACGGTTAATAACGGGTTTTTGGGCTTCGAACATCATAGGATACCCAGAGATAGAATGCTCATGAAGAATGCTCAGGTTTTGAAGGTAATACGGCTTTGAAACCAAATATATATTTTGATATAATATCTACACAACGATGTTTGTTTGTTGTTTTATAATAAAAAATCTAAAATGCTTCCTTTATCTTTTCTTGTTTATGATAGAATACACTGGTGTTAGATTATTTTTTTTATACACATATAAAGATAATGATGTAGTAAATTATACGTAACCAATGTTTCGTGTCTAGATGCTAAAATAAATTTAAGAAGATACGAATTAACGGTATTTTTGTTAAAGTAAATGAAGGAGCATTAATCTACTATGTTCCGTTAAGCATTACATATTGTTCTAGAGGATATATATTAAATACTGAGATAAGGTGCTTAGGTAGGAAGATGAGAATAATGTTATAAGAAGCCTTCTTATCTTTGAATTTAATTTCTAGTGATTTATAATTTTATAAACAGTTATTTTCTTAGAAAAATGAACAATGTTGTTTGTTAAATCGTTATTAAGTTTCTATAGCTACAAAATTCTTTGAAAGAGGATTTGTTCTTTAAATGAGACAACAATTTTAAGAGATGAGCAGACGAAGACGACCTTTAGTGCAGACATGATTAAGTTAAAACATATTTTATGTTATTATGACTAAAACAATCTTCATCCTCAGGACGGAACCTTCAAAGCTTCGCCTAATAGCAAGCTGACGTACGGAACCATGGTCTTCGTGAGGGTCCTGATAGTAAACATGATGGCGAACCAGCTGGCTAAGGCAGCCACTATAGCCATCCGATACTCCGCCGTCAGGAGACAGTCACAACTTAAGGCTGAGTGAGATATTGACTTCTTTCTTTCTAGTTTTTATGGTACATTTCTGAACCTTAAAGAAAAACGGTATGGAGTAATAGACTTTAATGTTTCTCATGTTTTTCATGAGACTCAAGGACATTTTTTGGAGAGATATCGACCTAGAATTGCCTCTTCAAACTTTGTAGCGTTAAAGACGAAAAATATGACTATTTTTCACGACATTAGAAACCAACTAATTTCGTATACATGTATGTATATAGCCTTAAATGATGGGAAAATATGTTTTTAATATTATCTGCACAGTGAACCGGAACCTCAGATCCTGGACTACGTGACCCAGCAACACAAACTCTTCATCGCTCTAGCTTCGAGCCACGCCTTTTTGACAGTTGCCAGGTGGTTTTGGAGTATGTTTGACAAGGTCAATGGGGAATTGGCTGTGGGAAAGCTGGATAATTTGGCTGAGGTACGAGTAACCTAAAACCATACTTTTTTGTGGAGCAATGTTCTTTTCAATTGTGGAGCAAATTCCAGCTTACAAATCAGGAGTTTGAGTGAGCATTATTTGAACTTATTACCAAATGAACGCAATAAAGAAATTGAGAATTGAGAATTGAGAACTTGTCTTTACAGATCTTACGTACTTAGTGCGGTAATGTTAAATATTTTTGTGATTTGTGCAAAATAACGTATGCTATCTAATCTAGATATCCCGAACTTCCCACAATTTCCCCAACTCTTCAGAGCACACAACTTCTCAACTTACCTAATTCACTAACTCAACAAATTGATGCAAACATTGTAGTTAACTCAAATGATAAAAATGACATTTATTTTCAGCTGCATGCTCTAGCTTGCTGCCTGAAAGTGGTGAGTAGTTCCGATGCAGCAGCCATGGTGGAGAGATGCCGGCTGTCCTGCGGTGGGCACGGCTACATGCTGTCTTCCAACCTGCCGCAGATATACGGGGTGGTCACCCCTGCTAGCACCTACGAGGGGGAGAATACCGTGCTCCTGTTGCAGACTGCCAGGTAACGTTATTCGTTTGGCTGTTTGTTATTATTTGGTGCACTGCTGTATACTGTAGACTGGCAGGGCTAACAAAAAAGAACGGGCAAAATACATTTAATTTTGTTTATTTTTTAACTAGCTTTCGCCCGCGACTTCGCCCGCGTTAATTTCCCATGGGAACTGCTTTTTCCCGGGATGAAAGGTACCCTATGTCCTTCTCCGTACTTCCAGCTATGTGTATGCAAAATTTCAGGAAGATTGGTTTAGTAGATAAAGCGTGAAGAGGTAACAAACAAACAAACAAACAAACTCACTTTCGCATTTATGATATTAGTTAGGATTGATAGATTAGTTCTTCCTCATATTTCTTACCGCATTCTTCCAGTCTAATAACTCTTGGCTCTGTCTACCCCGTAAGGGATAAAGATGTATCTGTAATATTAAACTTTCAGAGCCTTAGTCAAGGCATGGAATCAAGCGGCTAAAGGAGAGATGATTGCCCCTACCATGAAATACTTGGTAGAGAAGAAACCACTGGAGCGATGGACGAATGATATTGATGGAATCATAGAAGGATTCCGAAGAGTTGCTGCGAGGTCAGGAACTGTCCTTCTCACTTGTATTGTTAACGCATACAGTTTTTGAGTTATTTAAATATAGTAGGCACAAAGAAAAAATGTCCCATACAACAATTTTGAAAATCCTGAGGCAATATTATACTAAAGCATCTTTTTGAGTTAACTAATTAATGCAATTTATTCTAAAGCTCATAAAAATAGAAACTGTTGACTTTCGACTTCTTAAATTTGCCTGTAAACAAGGCAGTAAAGATTTTGATTGAGCAATAAATAAAGAAAACAATAAAAATTCACAGGAAATTAGCGACGAGCGTTGCGAGCGTGGAGAAGTATGTGAAAGGGGGTTTTTCCCAAGAAGATGCGTGGAATAAGGCTTCCGTGCAATTGATTGCAGTTTCAGAGGTTAGTTATACAGTGGAAACAAGCTAATTATTTAAAAATAAAAGACACGACTGACAACTCACATAGCCTATGTCACTCGGAGGAATGCAAGGAATCAGTCGTGTAAAAATAATAAAATTATTTCGAGGGAAAAGAATTTGTTAGAGGGTAGGAGATTATATGGTAGGTACTTTTTAATGGATATTGGCTAAGTAACTATTGATTAGCAAAAGACAAAGCCTGCCATTTAGGTAAATATATGTATGTCTCATATCAATAATACAGAAAAAGAGAGACACTATGTAAACAGATCACTCTGGAGACGCTCCATAAAAGTTAAAAGTTACTAAGTTATTTCTTGATGTAACATTGAAATACTAAACATTTCTATAGGCTCACGGTCGAGTGATAATAATGTCAGCATTCAAAATCGAAGTAGAGAGGACTACATCCGCCCTCTCCGCCCCAGTGAGGAGGGTCTTACACCAACTGGTGGAGCTGTACATCTTATACTGGGCTTTGGAGAAACTTGGAGATTTACTGCTGGTAAGAATTCTTGAATTTTTATCGCGTTTGCCATAGAAACCAGAAAAGAAGTAGAGGTTCGCCGCAATGGAGCTTAGACCAACTGGTGGAACTATGTACTATACTGGGCCTTTGCGAAACTGGGCGACTTACTAATGGTAAATCATTAAAAATTACCAAAATAAACATAAAATGCTTTCGTTACTGATTGAGTGACATTGACAAACAGACAACGCACAGTCAAAATATACTGGGTGTAGGAAGCTGAAATTTGGCATGTAGGTTCCTTAGAAAATGTAGGGAGCACTAAGAGAGTATTTCTCGAAATTCCCACGGGAACAAAGGCTCGGGTAAATGATAGTTAGATAATCATAATCCGTGATTGATTGTTCGTACACATAATCCTAACTAATATTATAAATGCGAAAGTGAGTTTGTTTGTTGGTTGGTTTGTTTGTTTGTTACCTCTTCACGCTTTATCTACTGAACCAATCTTCCTGAAATTTCGCATACACATAGCTGGAAGTACGGAGAAGGACATAGGGTACCTTTCATCCCGGGAAAAAGCACTGTTCCCTTGGGAAAGTCACGCGGGCGAAGCCGCGGGCAAAAGCTAGTAGAACATATTTCCTCAGAAATTATATTTTATAAATTATCAAATACAGTTTTATTATCTTCACATACGTAACTCCTTACTTGGTGCTAAAAGCAGTGCAATAGAAAGATTAGCACATTTTCGCCAACATGGTGGTGAGATACGGATAACAATAGGATTTTATTGTTAACATCTTTATTATTGTAAGTAATAACGGTGTCAAGCAGTTAATCTTACCTAAAAGCCAGAGCCATGAAAAACGTAGAGTTTATATCCTAATTATCAAAGTCATAAAAATTTTTTAGGCACCAGTGTTAGTTACTTATGACACTCAATAAGAAAAAAATTAAACACAAAACAATAAAAGTTAACAAATGATATGCAGGTATGTAAATTATCAATTGCATCAATTTATTAATTGATGATTGATATACCTACTTACTACATACATCGTATACATATTATCCGTAAATTAAAAAAAAACACTCGAAAGTTCAACTAACAAAATAAAAGCTAACGGTATGAAAGATTACAAATGAATTTGACCTACGTTTTTTTTAAACTTCGTTTAAATCGTGATTTCTTCAGTTGGAAACGTCGTTAATTTTGTTTACTACTTACTTTCCAACGTTGTATGTCTGTTTGGTCGTTTTACATTACAAAAAAAGTCGGTTAGAAATGGAGTTGTATCGATAGATATCTCAAGATCAAGGTCACTGATTGATTGTCGTCCATCCGGCAAACCGGTACGAAGTACCAATTGTTACACTTATTGAAATAAATGTATTTATAGACTCTATGGCTTGAAGCATTAAATCATTTGTAATTTATAACTAAACAGTAACTTTTATCAATTTTTACACTATGCTGGTAAGGTTAAAAAATACAAAGCGATCGATAAGCTACATAACATACATAACTTACATTATTCCATTTCTGTTCATTTTATCTCTGTAAAATTAAAATTTAATATTTATTTTTTGGCAACTAAGTAAATTAAATAAAAATTAATATTAAATTAAATAAATATTAAAATGAAACTGCAGTAAATGCAATTTATTGTCTTTATGTGCCAAAGAATATGTTCAGTAAATAAAGTGCGTCACCTCATTTTTCGCACTATAAGTAGCAACTCGTACTGTACGTTTAATTTCAATGTTTTTATTCTATGTGTTATTATCGATCGATCTGACGACCGCTTTGTTATTATTATGAGTTCTTCTGCGAATGAGAACACTGGAACAATAGTTTGATAGATAATTTTTTTGATTTCATAGTTGATCTCAGTTAAATTAATTTTAAAAATCATACTTGGAAATATTTCACGCTGAAATTACTATTGTTAATCTCAGGTTCGAAGTGACGTCAGTCCATAAATATGAAACTTACGCTACATTTTAAGTAGACTTTCAGCATACAACTGTGAAAACCGCATCAAATTCCATTCAGTAGCTGAGTGATGCGTGTACAAATATACAGACAAAAAGCTATCGTGATGCAATTAGCTCTTTCAGGTTTGGTGGTTAGCAAACTAACCACCTTTTTTATTTATAGAAATTATTTTTTTTTGTGCCTGAAAGAGTTAAGTTACTTAGAATAAATACTAGGAACTTTAATCTTCATTCTTTCAACATAATCACTAACTAAGTACTATGTACATTAATACGTACAAAATAGTTATAACATCTAACTCTTAAGGAGTGGAGAACAATTTTGAGTACCATTTAGTCCCACTAAGACCAGGTGATGTTAATTTTGCATTAAGTTTATCTCCGACTAGATTTATAATCTCGCCATCCGGACTCTGAGATCATCATTGCTGTTTTACATTTATAGCCTCTCATAAATGTTAAAAGAAGAAGCCAGGGTTGGGTAAAGTCCGGCCTAAAATTATACTTTTTCATTGCGTCGAATTTAAGCCCTATTTTATTCTTTCGGCCGTTTTAAAACAGCCCAATTTCAGCCAACAGTTTGCCGATAAAGTTTAGAAGCAAATGATATTAATTCTTTTAACGGTTTAGTCCTGTTTCGGTATAATCCGGGTCTCATGAGGTTATGTGTTCGGTTAATCACATCATTGACTAAATTATGGCCTTTAATGGGGTTCCATGAGAAAGAATGCTGAATAATATTGTAAAGTATGACTCATCATCGGTAGATAAGTGATTTTCTTTTTGTTTCAACCAATATAGTGGTATGTGGAAAATATATTGATAGTAATTGTTCACATTTCTGCGATTTTAAATCGATAGAGTCGTTGTCATTATAATTTTCGGTTGTCAAAGTCAAATTTTTTTATTGAACCTTGGCCTTCAAAAAAGGCTTTTTTTCACGTCGATAACTAATTATTTAGGTTGTTTCTGTATAAATCAAACATTATATTTATAAATACTAAACTGATGATCAGTTTTTTTAAATTAAGAAATAGTAATTTATATATTGAAATTAAAACCACAGAGAATAACTAAGTGTAATTTTTAGGACCACGGATTTCCTGCAGATGAAGATCGCGATAAACTTTAGATTTCAAAACATTTTAATTAGATAATATTCACACATAATTTACTAAATAGCAGGAATTCTCTAATCATTTCAAATAAACATCAGCTGGATGATAAGATATTAACCGGCCCAATTTATTATTTCGACTCATATATTTCCATATATACAATTTATTTAGAGTATAATTCTGTTGCTACGGCGAGATAACATCTTTAGGATAACCATTTGCATTAAATAAGCATCAATGGATTCAATACGAACGATCACTTTCTAATTTATGATGGTTAGAGTGGCTATTTTGGTAATATATCGCGCATAAAGTTTAAAGTCTATAATGGCCATTTTTATCACAGGTAATTTTTTATATAAGTACCAATAATTATTTATTAAATATGAAATTACTAATTTATACAGATCCAGTGTTCGTTAATCTCTATTTAGCAATGAAAGATAAAATATCTCTACTACTACAGTTGAAGTATCGATAAAATAAAACAAAAAAATATCTTGAAACGGATTTGTTTATCAACTTTAATTTGCTTTATTGGAAAAGATAAAATAAATCTTATGTTTAATTTGATTATTCTATCAATTTTTGTCTCTAGTTTAAGAATATATGATTAATATTTCTTTTTAAATCAGTTGTTTCATTTTGGATTTACGATGCGACCTTCTTCTAATGATCTTAGTTTGTTGTGTGCGCTCTATCACAGAAAAAGACAACATAACTCTATGACAGTTCTTCATTTGGTGATAATGTTTATAGACCATTTGATGCGAGACGATTCGGCTGCCGTGAGTTATGAAAACTATTTCATCAAAATACAAAAAAGGCTGAACACCCACTCTATAACATTAGTTTTATAGCTGTAAGCTAAAGATCTAAATGTGCTCTATTTCTCGTTTTATTATTTACATGACAGCTGCGTTTTTTTTATGGCAACCGTAAATTAAATGAAAATTACATTTTGTAATACTTACTTTTTTTTTCATGTATCAGCGGCTAAATGTGAAACACACCAATAGATCTATATTTAGTTGCATATAGGTACTTATTATCAATTTATAAAACTCTTCTATTACCGACTGTGCGTTGTCCGTCCGCCAGTCACTCAGTCAGTATTACTGCACAGCCAAAAATACTGAGCGTATAGGAAGCTGAAGTTTGGCATAATGTTAATTTATTTTAATACAATATACATATACAAGCAGCACCATTAAATTATGTTGGCTGTATATTAAAAAAAGGATTTATGGTAGAAATTAATAAAAGAGAGTTCATAACTGTGACTCTTTATAAAATTAATAGGCGTACATTATCTCTACCACCATTAATGTAAAAAAGTAATAAAAATTGATATGCGAAATATGATTGATTAGTTTAGATAGGTACCTTTTTCTAACACATTATGCTCAAGTTTTATTTTGGTCGTTTATATGTTAAAAATGTGACAGTGAAAAATTATTTACAACTAGCTTTTGCCCGCGGCTTCGCCCGCGTGAATTTCCCACGGGAACAGTGCTTTTTCCCGGGATAAAAAGTAGCCTATGTGCTATTCCAGGTCATTATCTACCTCTGTACCAAATTTCATCGAAATCCGTCCAGTAGATTTTGCGTGATTGAGTAACAAACATCCTCACAAACTCACAAACTCACAAATTCACATCCAAACTTTCGCATTTATAATATTAGTATGGATTCGCTTTTTATAAAACTGTCACTTCAAATTTTTATTTTTACATACATACATAGAATCACGTCTTTATCCCTTGCGGGGTAGACAGAGCCAAGAGTCGAGAGCCTCTCTGATGGAATGGAGATTCAGGTATAGTGACAGGTTGCTAGCCCATCGCCTATAGTGGAGGAATCCCCAGTTGAAAGCCCTTTCCCTCGATTGACTTGATTGATTTACAATCTGCGCGGGAAAAGAAGCAGCTGGCACATTCTATGTTTTTTCTTCGCTCCCAGTCTGGAGTGCTGGTGCACGGAAGCATTTTTATTTTTGTAAAACGATTTTTGACATAGATAACATTACGCACACACATGTACCTAAAAATGGGCATCTACAATAAAATAATTTGACCTTACCTCAATATAAAAAACAATTTACTGTAAGCCAATGTAAGGAACGACCTTCGAATTATATACTATAACAAAAACCTCATGAATAAAGCTATTCAATCGTGACAGCTGTTTCCTACAAGAACCTATTAACCTCCTAACATTTTACAAAAAAAAGTGATCAACAATATAATGGGTAAATCGTGGGTCAAGTTATAACCTACGAGACCTTGTGATACAGTTACTTGGGGTCAATATTCTACGGTTCACCTAATGGATCTATCATCCGTGTATGTCAATATATCCATATCCGATCAAACCTGTTTGGTTCCAAGCAAAAAGGCGCGAATTTTTATTGGTACTATATTTCATTGGGTTTATGACTTAAATTCGTTTTATTCTTAAGATTACAATATTATATTCTCACAAAATACATAATATTTCGTCTTCAAAGCTCAATGAATATTTTTATTATTGTATTTTTGTTTCTTTTTGAACAATTTCAACTTGAAATTGTAAGGAAAGAAATATATCTACTTTATCCAGAATTTATGTCATTTTTTTTTTACTTTTGGTTACTTAGTCATACATAATAAGTAAATTATGGCTGCATTTACCTAATTAGTGCCCCACCCTTCTTGGAAACGATGATAAACTTATAGTTCTATGTAATTATCAATTGAAATATCTATACATATATAAATACATCAAACCAACAACAAATTTTGATATAGACAAAAAATTTACATAGTTATAAGTTGTCTTTGTTATTAACACCATGCGTTCTGCCTGAAATAAAAGATTTTTTTATATAATTAAGCTGAAGAGTATGTTTGAACCTGCCAATCTCTGGAACTACCGGTCCGATTTGAAAATTACCTTCTAGTATGCCAGTCACATTTATCTGGAAATCCGACTTTCCTACGGATTCGAAGAACTAAAGAAATTTTAAACTTTTTATTTTTCAGTACACGAGAATAACCGAGAATGATGTGCGTGAACTTCAAAGAAGATATGAAGAACTTTTGGGGAATATACGTCCTAATGCTGTTGGCTTGGTGGATGCCTTCGATTTCAGGGACGAGGTTCGAATACCGATATATTTATTCTTTCTGTTTCGCTTGTCACTTTTTTTTAAATTCAGTTTTTAAACGAAGTAATGTGTCATTAATATGGGTATTTATCACCAGTATCAGGTTTTTTTTTAATGTTGGGATTTGGAATAAAAGTAGTTTCAAGAAAGAGAAAAGAGAACTAAGTTTATCTGCTATCTAAAATCTATTCTATTGTTCAGGTAAAAACCGCTGTTTTTTATTTATAGAATTTCAAGCCTTTTTTAAAGTAGATTTTAATTTATTTATACCCATGTTTCACTAGATTTCTATAAGTAAAATAGATTAGCTGGATATTAATGACTAGAAGGTCAAAGCTACTGTTTTGTAACAACACAAAAAACACGGCCATAAATTGACGAAACACAATACTGGGATACATAATATAATCGTTTGCATTTCGACACTAATATGTTCTCTGGTATTAAAGATTCTAAATTAAAAATAGACTGTTCATTATTATAAATATATGGTTATTTATTTGTATAATTATAGATTTTTATGATATTCAGATATTAAATTATTATTTTATGTGAAATTAATTTATTTTTTTAGAAAATTGACATCGAATTTTAGTATGATGTTTTTATACATTTGTGTGGATTTGTGAACATGTCACAAAGAAGTTTAGAATATAAATAAACATCTTTATAAAGATGTTCTTGTCATAACCATATAAGTATCTTAAATTATTAAAAGCATTTTTTTCCAATTCTGATGTTTATACTAACGATATTATTATTTTCTTTTTTATAATTTCTTACAGATTCTTAATTCAGCTTTGGGTGCATACGACGGCAACGTATACGAGCGGCTGATGGCCGAGGCTCTGAAGAGCCCGCTCAACGCTAAACCTGTCAATGACAGTTTCCACAAGTACCTCAAGCCCTTCATGCAAGGAAAATTGTAATATTTAGTAATAGTAATTCTGGTGTCAGGTATAATAATAAAAAAAATATATAAAATTTAATTTCTTTATTTTATCATCAATAAATAAATTTGAAGCATATAACACTAGTTCAATTTAGACCTTAAAAACATTCAGACTTCTTGAGCGTAATAAATAAATAAATGCAAAAAATGGCAAATACACCAAGACAAGTATTGGAGTCGTCTTAGTGTGGTTGCTTTGGCGCAGTACTAGTGGTATTTAGGCGCTGTAGGACTTGGCGTTAGCGGAGCCGTAGCCAGAAACATTAGCAGCAGAGTTGGTGATCTTGTAGCCGGTGGAGAGCTCCTGGGCCTTAGCGGAGGAGATGGCGCTGCCCAGGCCGGAGCTCTGGGCGTTGGCGTCGGACCTTAATCCACCGTACAGGGCTCCATTGTTAGCGATCGACTTAGCGGCGGTGTATACTGATCCAATGTTTGCCGAAGAAAGAGCTGATCCTTGGTTTCCAAGAACGTTAGCTTCAGACTTGGCTAAACCAGCACCGTTGACGTTAGCGTTGGCATTGGCAGAGTTGTAACCAGAAAGGGCAACGGGTTCGTAGGTCTGAGCGGTGGACTTGGCAGCACCGAAACCGTTGGTGTTAGCTTGAGCTTGAGCGTGGCTAGAAGGAGTATCGTACAAGGTTCCAAAACGCCAGCTGATGCCCTTCTTCTGGGTCTTGGCAGCGATGATGGTGGGTTCATAAGCGCCAGTGTTGGCAGAGGAGGAGGCAGAGCCGTATCCGCCGTACATCTGGGCTTGCGCGTTGGACAGAGTGGAGCCTAGTCCAGAGTGAGCCTTAGAGCTTGCCGAGCCAGATCCGGTCATGCCTTGGATCCTAGCGGCAGTAATGGCGGAGCCATAGCCAGTGTTGGCGGTAGAGTCAGCAGCACCGTAGCCTCCAAAACTCTTAACGTTGGAAGAGGTGAGTCCATAAGAGCCGATGCCTCTTTGTGTCTGAGAAGATGACTGAGCTAGTCCTGCACCGTTAGAGATGGCAGAGGCGATGGAGGAGTCAGAGTTGCCGTTCATCATAGCGGAAGACTGGGCAGAAACGGGAGCTGGGATTTCGTAGCTGATTTCCGCGGGGACATCGAAGTTCTGCTCGTATGTGATGACGGTTGCTGGTTCGGGGACTGGGTAGTAGGCACCATTTTGGGCCTGAGCTGTGGCCTTAGCTGCTCCGTACATGGGGATTTCTGGCGCTTCGTAGGCTTCAGCCTTGGCGATGGCCTGGCCGGGGTAGATCTGTGGGAAGCCATCGTTGCGGGCGATCATCTGTGGGCCGACAGAGCCGCTGCCATAGGCCTGCGCGCCAGCTCCGTTAGCGATGGCCTGGCTGCCGCTGCCAAAGTTGCTGCTGTAGCCTTGACCCATTGAGAACCCACGAGCATCACGGTAAAGTACACCTGCCAAGAAAAAGTTAGAAATTAGGGTGATAGCTCAATATTTTTTTTATATCTAAAAATTTTGATTAAGACTAGAATAAGTATCGCGTTCCAAAACACTGTTAGCCTAATTATTTTTAAAATATTAATTTTGCGTGTAAGCTAAATTATAAAATTTATAATACTTATTCCTAAATCTCCAAACTGAATTATTTTTTCAATCATTGAACAATGAATTAAATTAAAATTATTCCTTACCGTTTATAATGACGGGGTTGCAATGGCACAGGGCGAAGAGGGCCACAGCTACAAGGAATCTCGCCGCCATTTTGCAAGGATAGTTGATGCCGAGAGGAGACAGTAAAGTGGATGTCGAGAGAGCATTTCTCCGCGCTTATATACCATCGACCACCGGCCACCACTCCTGACCCAGTAGCCGTGAACTTGCCAGTGATGGACACTCATAAATTTAATATATTACGGTAGATTAATGAGGGATCGCTGGATTTTAGCGGATGAGCTAATGTCCGCTTGAAGTGCACTGACCTTCAAGCTCATGCAGTTTATAGATACGCTAATTTTCATTTTATAAATGCTAACAAAAAAAAGTCAAGTAAATTTGAGCACAGATAATAAAATAAAATATCTACTCGTATATTGATTTGCCAATAGCCAATGTTTAACCTATGCATTTTTTTTTTAATTTTAAATATTCAGTGGTTCGATTTTCCTGAGAAATAGGTAAAATTAATACTTTTTAATTGATATCCTTATAATTGTTTAATTTGGACTTCAATAAGGTAGAAAATCTCAGTCGAAACTTCTATTTGATACTTGCAGATGACCAGTATATGGTACGTTTCACACAAATCTGAAAAATGATAAGGATTGTATCCCGAAATTATCCGGGTGAAGCTAGTTGTATTTAGAATTTATGATCTTATGATATGCACATGATCTTGATTAAGAATTTAAAAACTTGATTTTCTATGGATAAACCGTGGTCCCATAGTAACAGCTGATACTAGCAACTCATGAAATTTCAATAAAAAACGAACTAAAACAGTAAACGATCGTCTAAAAATGCCCGGAGCCCCTAATAAAATCTGCCAAAAACTAAACCAAATATTTGACTTTAAATGTATATTGAATATTTATTATATTTATTTATATCTCCATAGACACTGGGTAAATACGTTATATATTACCATTTTAGTCGCAACATATCATTGATTAGATTTAGAAATGAATTAAAAAGACATTAAAAGCCGTAGGCGGTGTCTAAATACAATAAATTAATTGTATTTGACGCTAAATATGCACTTAATTTATTTATGACTTTTATGTTTTTAATTATAGATTTTGAAGTAAATTTTAGACTTCTTTATCTAAAGCCAATGACCTTTACAAAAAGAAGGTTCATTGGCTATGATATGACAAGTACCATTAAATTATATAAAAGTATTTTTATAGGCTAAAGATGGTTGTCAATCATACATTTTCTCTTTGTTCTAAGCAAGCTGATGATTGCAGCATATTTTATCATTATAATAAAGCTGAAGAATTTGTTAGCCACGTTAATGATGGAATGAAGGAAGGGTTATCCAGGATAACTAAATTCTCATAGTTGCTAAGTGTATATTTATATGATTATAAATCAAGGGCAAATAGGGTTTTCCACTAATTTCTTTAAAACCTACTTATAAAGTAGTTTGCGAAGAATTAGGAGAAATTTCTCCAGTAATTAAGTATACGAAACTGATACAAAATACCAATGTCTCATGTTTCCTATTAATCTATAGTATATTTTAAATCTAGTGATTAACTTTGATCATATATAATAAACATAATAAATGCATTGAATTACTCATAGCTTTTGACGCGTTTCATTTTCAAAACCTGATCTAGGCGCCATACCTATGAAATACTGTTTATAACGTATAATTTAATTAATATTACAGGATACTAATTTACAAATCAAAACTTCAAATTTCTTCAAACAAATTCAATCTTTTTAAATTTTATTTGACTTGACATGTAGTTATGAATAAATGGATTTACCATTAAAAATAAAAAAATTACAAATGTATCAATATCATGAATTTTTGTTACGATTGGAGCCGAAAATCCATGAGAGACGAGGACTTATTTTTAGGGTTCCGTACCTCAAGAGGTAAAAACGGAACCCTTATAAGATCACGTTGTTGTCCGTCTGTCTGTCAAACTTTTTCTTCGTTAGCGCGATCAAGAGATATTACCGTAGGCTGCAATCAAAACCTGTGGGGTACTTCCCGTAGACCCAAAATTATAAAATTTGGCAAAAAGCAAGGTCTAACAGTACTTATACAGGAATTAATCTGAAAACGGTAAATATGTTATTGGAAGTCAAAAAAAAAAGTGTTACATACTTATTTTTGCGCTGGATTCAGAACGAGTCTTAAAGATCGAACTGCAAAGTTAAGTTTGTTTTTGAAACTAGTTGGACTTTTAGTTAGAGCTATAATGTGAGGTGCTTTTTGTGTACGAAACCCTCGGTGCGCGAGCTTGACTCGCACTTGGTCGGTTTTTTTAACATTCTATTCATTTTTTTCAATTAGTGAGATTAAGAGCATAGAAATTTAAAAAACATCTATAGTTACTAATCCAACTGCCAAAATCCTACCACATATTAGGTATATCGAGGGAAAGGGCTTTAAACTGGGGATTCCTCCATTCATAGGCGATGGGCTGGCAACCTGCACTATACTCAATCTCCATTCCATCAGAAAGCCAACTATTCAGCTAAGCGTGGCCTTCGAGTCTTACGACTCTTGGCTCTGTCTACCCGTAAGGGATAAAGACGTGATTCTATGTACGAAGTAACATTTCTTCCTATATATGAAAGTTTCCTATTTTTGAACCTTTGTAAGCCAACAGCGTATTAAAATTAGAACTACATTACTGCTTACTTACTATTGACTTCGTCATAAACACATGTAAGTACCAAATTTAAAAATCAATCAGTTTAAAGAGTAAAATCAGATTATGATTAGAAACAAAAAAACGTAACTATCTTCAGATAGTTACTTCTTTTTGTAAATCGATAAACGGTAAAACGGACCAGTCACCACAATACTATAACCTACTTTCGATAGTAAATAAAAGATTTATCAATTATCATAATAAATCGAGCCGGTAAGTAGTGCGATCGTGGGGTTACCGATTTTAGTCGAGTGCTCGCTCTCGATTCGCTATCGAGTGGGTAATAAATCGATGTCAATGCCAAGACCGACCATATCCTTCATATCTATTAGCATATTCACAGATTAGACGAGATATACAGAGATATATTTTAATTAAGTATCAATTTTGTTAATTTTCTGTAATGAAAAATATATTTTTAGTAAGTATATTAAAATCGGTGTATATTAAGTTACACATTCTATGGCCTAATATGTGGCCTGTAATACAAATGGTAGGCTTTTGGCAGTTGAATAAGTAACTATAGATGCTTTTTAAGTTCTTTGCTCTTGAAAACTAAAACTGCTCTTGAGAACTAATTGAAAAAATAAATAGAATGTTAAAAAATAAGTGCTCGTCTCTCATGGATTTGCGGTTCCAATCGTAATAAAAATTTATGATATTGATACATTTGTAAATTGGTATCCTAAATTATTTATATTATAAGTATAAACAGTATTTCATATTGCTTTTGGATCAGGTTTTGAAAATGAACCTAATGAAATTTTGATTGTTAAATAGGTGCTTGGATAACTTCTAAAAGGACGAACGCATATTGTCATAGTTACAAAATATTTTACTGCAGTTTTTTTTATTAACACCATGATTGGGTTTTTCATATATTTTTATTAAAAATATTGAAACGGGGTGAAATTTTTGACTGATCTTAATTGCTTTTATTTTTATTTTATTTTTAAGACGAAGCATGTTGTGAATATTTTTTTAAATAGGTACTAAATTTATATCTAATCAAATTGTGAACTTCTTAAATTTCCCGCAATGTATAAACTTTCCATAAATATAAATAAATCTTTGTAACTGCCTCTGCCTCTGCAAATAAATACTCTGTACATATTAGTTCAGAGAGAATCCGCAAGGCGGCGCTGGCGCGCGAAACTCCGACCAGTTTTTGCAATCGCCAAAAGTAACAGATTTGATACCGGTGACAGGGAAAGTACAACAAATGATCAGCACTTCGGGATAATCCTACATTAGAAGTCGGTGAAAGGCTCTGGCTGGACGGTAATGATATCTGATATTTATACTTTGCTGGTTAAGTTAAACCACTCTAAACTTTTACAATTAAATTATTTATTTGGAAAACTAGGACATTACAAACAGAAACAATCTAACAACAAGAATAAAAGTTTTCATTGCGTGTTGAACATTCAAATTCAAAAGGATTATCATTATTACACGAGGAGGGGTCTGAGGTACCGAATGCACATAGGTGCAAGTAAAAAAAAACCAAGGTGAGACGGGTTTTTTGTACTTATGCCAATGCCATAAACTAACTCTCAACACGAACTTTGAACCTGCAAAACTGCTGTTATTATATTTTGTTAGGAATGAGGTTTCTCTATGATAAATATCTGTTGCTATGGTTTTGTTTATTCACCAAATAATATACTCTCGTACATTAAACGTCTAAAATTTAATTCTTTTTTATTTATCTTTAATATGGTAGCAGAGCGTTAGGAATTTATGCTGATCAAGAAGATTTTTTCACCATGGCCAACAATATAAAAATAGATATTGGCAAGTTCGACGGAACAAATTGGTCGACTTGGAGATATAAAATTGTGCTATTGCTGAGGACCCATCACGGAGCCTTAGAAGTGCTAAAAGGTGATTTCCAAAAGCCTGAACATCCAGGTGAGCATTCTACTCCTGAATTATTAAAAAGTTTTAAAGAAAAATGTGACGAATTTAATAGAGTAGAGAGTATAGCCATGTTTCTACTAACGACTAACATGACCGAAGAAATGCTCACAAAAGTGATGCGTTTTACGTCAGCACATGAGATGTGGAATGAGTTGAACCGCCTATATGAACGCTCATCACAAGATAGATCGTATGACGTATGTATGGAATTCTTTAAATATAAAAAGGAACCAAAACATGATATGGGATCACATCTGTCCGTCATAAAGAACTTATGGCACGATTTGAATAGACTGTTATCTGTAGATGGAAGTCAACTTCCTGAAATTTTGCTAATATGTAAAATATTGGATACGCTTCCTGAGGATTACTTCAGTTTCAAATCAAGTTGGATGCTTATATCTCAGGAACGTACGATTGAAAATCTTACCACACAGCTTTGTGCATATGAAAGAGCGTTAGAAAATAAAAGTAATGGTAATGAATCAGTATCAGAAAATAGTAAAGAGGTACTATATGTTAATAAAATAAAACAAGACAACAAAAAGAAAAGATTTTTCAAATGTAAGTATTGTGGAGAAGAAGGACATGGAGTGAAACAATGCAGTAAGTGGAAAGCTGATGGTAGACCTCCTAAACCATCACATCAACCTGCATGTAATACAACAGTATTGACAAGCTTAACTTTCATGTCAGAAGAGAAAAGAGATAAAGACTCTTGGTATGTTGATAATGGAGCAACCAACCATGTCACAAACAGAAGAGATTTATTTGAATCTTACGAGGACTTTATCGAATCTCATAATGTAATGACCGCAAATGGTGAGTGTATCGGGGCCGTAGGAAAAGGTCAAATAAGATTGCAAGCTCACTTAAGCGACAATAAGAAAGAGCTCATCACTCTAACAAATGTCTGGTATGTTCCATCCATAAAACGAAACTTGTTTTCTGTATTGGCTTCACAAGATCTATGTGAAAATAGTATTTTCGAGTCAAGTACTAAAACTTGTACGTTGAAGATCAATGGAAAAACGAAGTTAATTGGTTATAGAGAGAGATATGGAGGTTTGTATAGATTAAATATAAAAGTACTTACACCAAATATCCAAATCAATAGCTTAACTGTTTTAAATCAACTTCAACTGTATCACGAACGTTTCGGCCACCAAAACAAAAGACATGTCAAAGAAGTTATTCAAAGAGAATTTGGAATTAGAATTAAAGCCGAAAAAGATGAACAACTTTGTCAAGGATGTGTTTATGGGAAGGCACATAGAAATAAATTCGGAACAAGAGAAAGAGCGACTCGAATAGGAGAATTAATACACACAGACGTATGTGGACCATTCCCTTATTCTATTTCAAAATACAGGTATTATGTATTGTTCAAAGACGATTACTCCCGATTTCGACATATTTACTTCTTGAGACAAAAGTCGGAAGTTGCTGCACGATTGAGAGATTATTTGCGTGAAGCTAAAACATCTGGACATGTCATTCAAGAAATAATAAGTGACAACGGTGGCGAGTTTGATAATGAACAAGTACAACATGTATTAAGAGAGGAAGGGATAAAACAAAGGCTAACAATGCCTTATACTCCAGAACAAAACGGTTGTGCTGAGAGAGATAATCGTACTATCGTTGAAATGGTAAGAGCACTAATGCACGCTCACAATAAAATTCCTAGAGGACTGTGGGCTGAAATAGCAAGAACTTCAGTATATATATTAAATCGCACGGGACCTACGACTCAACCAGGAAAGTCGCCCTATGAACTGTGGTGCAATAAAAAACCCAAAATAAGCCACTTGAGAATAATTGGAAGCGATAGCTACGTGCATATACCAAAACAAAGAAGAGTGAGAAAGTTAGATAGAAAAGCTCAAAAAGGTATTTTAATTGGGTACGACGGTGACGAGGGATATAGAGTATTTGATTTAGAAAATTTCAGATTGCTGCGTTCTAGAGATGTAACATTTCAAGAAGTTCCTCTTATAGACAATGCATCTATCCCAATCACACCTGAGGCTAAAGAAAGAAATACGTATGAGTTTGAGCTTCCTACTTTTTCAAGAGCTAATCAACATAACTCACAGAATCAGGACAATGAAGATTGCTTATCTACACAGTCTGAGGACTATGCATCGATTGGATCTAATGATGGTGATGAGATTGCTTTACAGCAACAAAATGAAAGATCAGATGAAAACGTACGACAATACGAAATGCCGGTTGCAGAAAGCAACAGACGTAATCTTCGTGATCGTAATCAAATTAAAGCCCCAGACAGGTTTAATTTTGAAAACTTCATTAATGAAGTGATATCTGACTCGGAACCATCTTCCTATAAAGAAGCAATGAACAGTTCTGATAAAGATAAGTGGGTAGAGGCTATGAATAATGAAATTAGCTCGTTAAATGAAAATCAGACATGGGATCTGACAAAATTGCCAAAGAACAGAAAAGCCCTTAACTGCAAATGGGTATATAAAATAAAAAGAAACCCTGATGGCACTATTGACAAGTATAAAGCACGATTGGTGGCTGTTGGTTACTTACAAAAGAAAGGCATAGATTACAATAAAACATTTAGTCCAGTTGCAAAAATGAGTTAGATAAGAGCATTGTTAAGTATTGCTGCGAATGAAGGTTTGACTCTTAAACAATTCGATGTTTCAACAGCATTTCTGTATGGGACAGTCAAAGAAGAGGTTTATATGCAACAACCTATAGGATACAATGATGGAACTCAAAATGTATGTAAATTAAAGAGAAGTTTATATGGACTTAAGCAAAGCTCCAAATGTTGGAATGAGTGCATACATGATTTTTTGGTAAAGAGTGAATTTGTACAAAGTGATGCAGATCCATGTTTATACGTTCGACAACGTGGAAAAACAAAGATACTGTTAGCACTGTACGTTGATGATGGGTTATTGGCTTCTAATGACTCTGATGCTGAGACATTCATTAAAAATGAATTAAAGTGTCGATTCAAAATAACCACAAAAGCAGCATCCTATTTTTAGGTCTAGAAATAGAAAACAGTAAAGATGGTAGTATTAAAGTACACCAAGCGGCCTATACAAAGAAAATTCTAGAAAAATATGGTATGAATAATAGCAAAGTAGTGGGAACGCCGATAATCAAAGATTCGGAATTAAACACCGAACACATGGAAGATAATTATGTAAATTTTCCTTACAGACAGGCTGTAGGAGCACTCAGTTATCTAATGGTTGGTACAAGACCAGATATATCATATGCCCTGAGTGTTATATCTAGAAATCTGGAAAATCCTACTAAAAAGAATGTTGTACAAGTAAAGAGAATATTTCGTTACTTGAAAGGAACATCTGGGAAAGGTTTAGTATACAAGAAAGGTGAGAAACGCCTTGTATGCTATAGTGATGCAGATCTCGGAGGTGATACCATGAGTGGTAGTTCTACAAGTGGAATCATATGTCAGTATGGAGGATCAGCTATTTAGTGGAGAAGTTCTAAACAAACTTCAGTGGCTCTCTCTTCCACAGAGGCGGAGATTGTAGCTGCTAGCGAAGCGTGCAGGGAAATAGTTTGGTTGAAAAGATTATTCCAAAATTTATGTGGTACTATTGAAACACCCATCCTATGCATAGACAGTGAATCTGCTATAAACCTTGCCCACAATCCATCTTATGAACGTCACCGAAAAACTAAACACATTAAGTTAAAACATTTTTATGTAAGAGAATGTGTAACACTAGGTGAGATAAAGATACAACATGTGAGTTCTGAAAATGAATTAGCAGATGTATTCACAAAACCATTGTTTAAACCAAAGTTCTTAAAGTTCTGTGAAATATTTGGTTTAAAATAAAGAGCAGGGCATGTTAGGAATGAGGTTTCTCTATGATAAATATCTGTTGCTATGGTTTTGTTTATTCACCAAATAATATACTCTCGTACATTAAACGTCTAAAATTTAATTCTTTTTTATTTATCTTTAATATATTTAACAATAAGTTATTCTGCAGTTAGAGACACCAGGAGAAACACGAATCGAATAAAAAAGACACCCAGAAATGCCATCAGCTATCTTTTAATATGAGAACACCTGTCGGCCTGACGCAAGAAAACATTGTAAAAATTTTGAGTTTTCATGTATTTAAGTATGTTTATATTATATCCTTCAAAATCAAAGATATCGTCCGATTCAAGGAATGGATTTCTTAATTTTCCTATGTGAAGACATCAACGAGTTGAAAAAAAATATGAAAATAGCGAATTGAAAGAAATCAATATCTTTATAAAAATTGTACGGTAATTGCCTGGACGGGATATAAATACAAATACGATATCTACCCCTGTACGACAGAATACATATTAGTACAAGTACCTGTACATAGAAATTTACCTAAGGATATACTTATTTGTATAAATATATAATAATAATTTCGGCATCTATTTGTAAGTAAAACGAAATCTTTTCCCCTGCGGCAGCAACGTATCTAAATAACCGTTCTTTAGTTGATTGAGACAAATTAATCGAATACAGGCAACAATTTGCTAATTGTATTATGTAGGCGCTGTTTTTTTGTTCGTGCCTATTTAACAATAGTATTGTATATGTTTATATGCTCAGGCATACTAGTAATGACTCAAGTATACGAAAATAAAAATAACTTCGCAGTGGTACTTGGCAATACTTACTATGGTCACATGACAGTGGCTAACAACATGTGATTAGATATTTCACGCACCCGTTCACAAGGCAGCGTGGCCGAGTGGTCTAAGGCGCTGGTTTTAGGCACCAGTCCGAAAGGGCGTGGGTTCGAATCCCACCGCTGTCAGATTTCTTTTGATAGGGTGACTTTTTTTTTAAATTTATTTTATTGTTAATGAAATTTTATCTACGTTCGTACCGTTAAATATAATGTTTAGTATCTCTGGAACTATTGACAATTTATTACAAATAAAAAAATGCAAGTTGAAAGTATATGCTATTTATTATTTTTGTTAAAATATATTAGTGTTTGTGTTGAGATTGTTTAAATAAAAAGTCAAAATTACCAAATACTATAAACATTGCAGTTGAAATAATATCATAGACTAGCTTTTGCGATTGGTTTTGCTCCCGCATGAAGTATGTTTTTCACGCCCTTAGTCCTTACTTAGTGCTCACTTATAATTTGGTATAACTCACTTATAGTTTCTACGTTCAGCGGTTTCGTTTCTGCGTTGATATACCAATCAGTCAGTATCCAATTATTATTACTAGCCTTTACCCTCGGCTCCACCCCCGTGAATTTAATTTCTTACCCATTTCACCTTTTAGTGCACAATTTCGTTATACATAGAACCCATCTGAATAATTTCAAGTTTCTATATTCATCTGTTTCTTCTCTGCGTTGACATAGGTACTAATTATAGCAACGTCCAATTTTATATGGGTCAGATATAAATATGTAGATATAATATACTTAAAAATAAATATCCCTGGCTTGAACTTTTTAATGCTACACATTATTCACCATTTTATTAACAAGGGGATAAAAGACCACGTTAGAGATGTTTTGAAATAAAACTCAAAATTGTTCATAATGACCTGTATATTTACCTAAGTGTAAAGGAGTGTATTTACATTACAGTGGACATCCATCGTGTTAACTGACTACCTAGCCTTAACATTTAAAGTATAGTATGAACATTACTTCACGTTCAACTTGCAATCTTCCAAGTATTGCAAATCAACAAATATGCTTTTGAAAATAATTGTATAATTTTGTCATGACATAAAATATGTTTACAATTTAATCGAATTCTGATTATTACACTACCAAACTTTATTCAAATATACAATAAGGAAGATATATAGTAAAATTACATATATCGAAAACAGATTCCAAATGAGACTCTATTTTTATTTAAAAAATTAATAATGACGAAATAAAATGTTCTTTCAGTGTAAAAAATGAATTTAACGATATGCGGGAAACCGATTAGTACTACTTATTTTTGGTTACAATGATATAACATTACAGTATAAGTTATTCCAGTAGACTAAGAGAATTTACAAATACAATGTACAAATTCTTATACTAACGAGCAATCTGCTCCCTACAAGGTACCAGAATTTGATTATTATGTTGCGTAGACATGTGAGATAAAGTATATCTTTAGAAAATATATGATTTTGTAATAATTATATGGTAAGAATTTTTTTATTTTTTGTCACAAATAAATATTATACATTTAACACTAAATATTAATAATATATTTAAACATATAAAGAAATAATAAGACGTAAAAGGTTGTTATTATTAAAAAAATATGAGTCACCAAAAACCCGCGTAACCAATGATTTTACCCATCTCACCGGTCATGATGAAAATTATTCGAAATCAACTGAAAATCATCTCTTTCACCAGTTTTGTAGAGTATCCAAAATAGCAATCCTGGTCGCAGCCGTTCATTTAAATTATTAGATACTACTCGTAGCTCTTGCCACAGTCTTCTATTATCCTGATGGCAAAAAGTGTCTTTTTGTTCAAATATCACCCCCGCTTTCAGTCTCTTGGGACCTTTGGTCTTCAACTATCTCTATGCCACATTTCCTCAAAATCTACACAGCGATATAGCCATGAAAGGGTATTAGACAGACTTTCGCATTTATAATATTAGTATCAAAGAATGAATTTCATCGTTATAAATATCATGGCATGTACACAACATAATAATAATATTCCAGTACCATACAAACCAGTGGTTCTGATAGGAATGTATGTTATTGGCAATCACAAGTAAACTGCATTTATTGAATTAATTATATAAAAAATCATTATACAGTTATTAACATAATAAAGTTTAAATATGTTTTGTCTGGCAAATAAAAGAAAATGTTTGATTAATAATAAATTATAATAAGGTATTAATAATAATACCTTTTAAATGGGTAGGTAATGTTCAATTTAACAAAATTTATAATTTTTAAATGCAGTTTACAAGCATTGGACCTTATAGAACGCTTTCAACTACTTTCTAATTAAATGTTCTTATGCATGCTGAGTCTTAGACATTTATAACATTTTACAAATATTAACTATTCATAAATTCAGTTGATTTACGCCTTTATACAATATGATGGTGTTAAAAAAGGTAAAAATGCAGTGAATTTGATTTTTTTTTAACATCAAGAAAATAATTCGTTTCATATATGCAAATAACTTTAAATTTTGTGACAAAATGTCACTTTTTTATTATTATAAGTATGTAAATTTATTAGAAATGTGTTAGGTATATACATTTGCTCAGCATTATTTTTTTTTATCGAAAATTATTACAATTACTGACATTGGCGTTCAAAAATATAGATTTATTAATTTATTTTAGAATTAATGTGCATTAAATAAATTAATTGACCGTTTTGTTGATTATAAATTAACCACTGGATAAATTATTAATATTATTTAATCGCTAGATACCAAGCACTTCTTTAAATTAAAAAAATGTAGAAAAATAGTCCTTAACAATGAAAATGGCACAAAGCTTTTAAAGAAAAAGTTAAACAGTAAAAATATATGATTTCGTTGCACAACCAAGTTTGAAATAATATTTAGCAAGTTTACAGAAACAGAAAATACGATCATATTTCATAATTGATTATCTAGTTATTTTTAATCAATTTGATATTTGATTAATCCATCATAATTATAAAATATGTCAATTAGAAAATGATAAGTATTTTCTTTATTTTAATTAATAACACAAAAAATAAAACGAAATGTGCAATAAAATAAAGACTAACTAGGTATATGACACTAATTTTGATACAATTCATAGCCAAACAGAGAACTTAAATATTCTTAGTTAATTAAAGTTAATTATAATCCAATTCATTTAAACATACATTCTTAAAGTAGAAAAAATGGTTGTTCACCTTATTATAACACCACTTTATAAATAGACCTAGAAAGGAACATATAAACTATTAGTCAATTACAATTGCAATCCAAAAAGTTTACAGCCATGTCTTTATACATAATATAATATTTAAAAATATTAATTTCGATGACGCCATGGATTATATGGAAGCAAAAAGCCTTGTTGTACAAATTCTAATTCAAAATGTGTTGATTTAGATATACAGACTATATTACATACATAGACAAAAGATATGGACGTGTCCATAGACCTCAAGAGTTAGATACCCCTTGTTATAAACAAATAAATATATAAAAAATTGTATAAAATAATTTCAACACTAAGACTACAGCAAAATATTCAATTATTTAAACTATTAGTAAATGATTTATGTAACGAAGTCCATGCGAAGAGAATTTTCAATATATAGAAAAAGCCAAAGAACAACACGGTACTCGGCTGCTCAAAGTTGAAAACAAGTAACTTACCTATCAGGTCGATTTTTACGAAATGAAAATGTATTAGTACCAATAACGAAACTCTATCAAATAAAAATCAACATGATAGGTAACTAAGTTACTTACTTGTTTTCAACTTTGTGGTCCATGTGGGAAGTCCGAGTAACTCGAAGGATAAATCAGATGGCACATTCATTTTTACAGATAACATTAGACACTATCACCCATCTATCAAATAGAACAATGATATTTCAATAACACTCAAACCACGTTGGTCTTGAAGCGATAGTTTAGAACACTTTGTCATCTCAGTCACTCAAATATCTTGGTCTTGAAATTGATAATTTAAATAATTTAACATTTCAATGGCCTACCTCTAACAATCTCTTCGTTTAGACGTTTTTTGTACAGGGTTTGTACATGTTACAGTACAAACCGTACAAAACTGAATCCAAATTATATGAACAAATGTAAAATTTTGTGTGTCACAGAACAATTTAGCCACGTAGACGCATATGCGTGAAACCATAAATTAAAACTTTGAGAAAAAAAAAAACAAATGAATGAACGGCATTTTGATCGCCGAGTGATTAGTCTCGGTCGATCAGCCGACTAGTAAACACGTGGCATGGTTTGTTCTGTGTCGTCTCACGCGTAAAACTCCCTGTTATTGTGTCCCTTCCCGTAGGAAGCAGCTGCGGGGCTTCTCTTCGGCTCATCCAGTGCGTACGAACCTTCATCTTTTTTGCGCATGCGATACACGATGAACATAACTACGAGGATTGCGCATAATAATCCAACTACTGCGCCACCAATCACGGCTGAAAGTAAAAACTTATAATAATAATTTTACTAAATGTGTTCAAATTTGTTTCAAAAAATGACTAGATTTGGAAGACCCGGATAAGGTAATGATAAATTATAAGGTAATGCTCGGGTTAACAATCTGTCGTTCTCGTTTCATTCAGTGACTGAGATCATATACATCAACTCATTTTATTTCTCCACCCTCCTGTGACCACAACTCCAGAACTCTTCCCACTAATTGACTATTTAGTTTACTTATGTGTATACGATACCTGCCGCTAGATAGCGGTGGTTGGGATTTGATGTTAGATACCTTTAGGCGATTTGAGATAAATCCGACACCAGTGTTACCTATAACACACTGACAAGAAAGAAATTAGAACCCTGGTCTTTCATCAGGGAACTGATATTGTGTAAGTTAGTTCTAAATGGTTCTAAGCCAGTTTGCTGACTTCAATGAACGAGAATTTCCCACAGGAACAGTGCTTTTTCCCGGGATGAATGGTACTTTATGTCCTCAGTACTATGTGTATGCATAATTTCAGAAAGATTGGTTTTATAGTACTCTCATATAGTTATAAGATATGGTGAAAAAATTCCATGCGAGCAGGACTTGAACCCGCGAGCAGGTCTTTAATTATGACCTTGCTCTTCCAACTGAGCTATCGCATTTCAATCCTGCACATCGAAAATCTTCACCATAATAATAATTTTTCATTTGGCTCAAAAATCCAAAAACAAAAAGATTGGTTTTGCAGATAAAGCATGAAGTGGTAACGTTTACAAACAAACTCACTTTTGCACTTGTAATATTAGTTAAGATTAAGATACTGACCAGCTAGAATGCCAGGCTGCGCGAAGAAGCTGGTGGCTTGGTCCTCGGGCTTGTTCATGATGAGGACGCCGTTGTCCGCCGGGCCCACCTTCGACTCCACGAACGACGACCCGTCCGGCTGGTGGTCCTGGAAATGAGAATAATCTTGATTAAAAACAGTTTCATGTTTCAGTTGCATCATGCTGGCCTGAGAAAAAAAGAAACCTAGAATGTGCCAACTACTTCTACGCGCAGATTTTAAAAGTCATCGAAAAAAAGGGCTTGAAACTAGGGATTTATCTTATCATAGGCGATGAGCTAGCAATCTGTCATTATCTAAATCTTTATTCGATCAATAAGCCCACTATCCAGCAAGGCATGACCTTTCGAGTCTTATGATTCGGGCTCTGTCTATCCTGTAAGGCGTAAATATATGATACTGTATTTGTAAAAGCAGGTCAGCGTCCACCACATGATGATTTATCTCGAGATTTTCATAATTACCGAAGCGATTAGAAATAAATGGATATTAGATGGAATTTTTAAGTAGGAAGGCACACGAACTACTTTCAGCAGACAGTACGAGTATTACCCCTTTCAGAAGCAAAATTATTATAGTTGACAATCTATATCAAACGTCCGAGAACCAAAACTGAATAAGTAAATCACTAAATACCTAAACCTTAAGGTTCACTAGGAGACAACTGTGCGTCATCGCGCGATCATTTCATTACTTCGCCCAACGTTGCCGGTGACACGAGTCACGGGATATTTGTCCCCTATAAAATCCATTGAGGGAGGACACTTACAGGTTCAGGGTTGGCTTCCTCTCCAGAGATGCTGATGTCGGTCTGGTCTGGGCGCGAGGGTGGGACGTCCCTCGCGCCTCCAATCACTACTTCGGGGTTGCTTGTCTCCGAGGGCTTCAAACGTGCTGGAATGTCAGATACAAAGTACAAATTAGAATAACCATAGAGGAAGTTAACCTAAAAGTGTACTAAGAAAATTTAGGTAGTCACACTGCAACACCACGTAAATTTAGTTTTTTAGTATTTTTAGTATTATCTTCGCTTTTTCTTCTTAGTTGGATCAAATGTCGGTGATCGATTGATAGATTATGCTCTTCTACATAATGTTTAATCGCGATTGTTTTCAAATCTCAATGTATTTGCATTTTGCCCATTGTTAGTTCTCAGTTTAACAAACAATGTATAAATTATAATGAGTATTACTCATAAACACATGCCACGATATTTTAGTGACAAAACTATGCAGAAATTAATAATCGTTAGGTGGACGAAGAATAAGGAAAAGGATCGCCATATTTTTAGGTATTTGGAATGGCAAAGGATCAATTACTATTTAAATTAAAAAGAAACATCAAAAATCCAAAAATGATAATTCTAAAATACATGAGAGATGCCAATGATGAAAACAAATTAGCCATAAATGCTAAAAATGATCACCATGGGATGATAAATGCTAACGTACCGAAAAACATGCGGCACTTGTCGATGGAGCAATTCAATAAATGGGTACAGAAATCGGTAAAAACGATATTGTTTTGCATGATGAATAATGATGAGTCATGCAAGGTAAATAAAGAAAATCTCATAGCAAACAGGGTAATAGATAAACTTACCAAACTCCTTTTCGTTTTGAAGAATAGAAATTTAGAGATAGATACAATTTAGTAAAAAATATTCCTTCAAAGAGTCGACCGTCTGCGACTGTGTTTAACAGGAAACTGGTGTGTGGATAACCAAATAGCTTCTGTCACACTTTACAGATGATAAAAAAGTGTTAATTCAAGGCTATGACACAATTAACACTATTGTTTTATTAGATAGTCATAGCATAATGGAAATTATTACGGATATCATGTTAATGTTAGTAATTAGTTAATTCTTTTTTAGTACTTGAACTGATTGTTTCGTAACGCATTATGAGGAAAACGGTAAATACTAGGTACTGAGTCCAAAATAATACAGTAATAAACATTGACGAGAACACAGATTTAACGGAAATATTATAGAAAATCAGGAAAAAATTCAGAGACCATAAAATATATGAAGTATTGTTACACAAAAACGAATTATAAAAAATATACAACATTTTAGAATGATAAGACTTTAAATATTAGATACCAAGACGCTGATTTATCAATAGGATTAAAATCTTTAGTTTGCTTAAACTACCACATTACTTCAGAATATTTCTGGCCAAAGAGTAAAGAGTAAAAATGTAAAATCTGCGCTCTCAACTATATAATTAAAACGCAAAAAAATGGCATGCCATAGCAACTACTCACGAATGACTACATCGAAATCTGGGATCGCAGACGTAGACTCCGACACGATATCTGGGTAGAAGTCGAAGCTCGAGGGGAAGATGGATCTGGGGGCATCGGTGACGAGGATTAGGGTGGTGTTGGTTGTGGACAGGAGGGGTCGGGGAGTGGTACTGGTGATGGCGAAGTCTTCATCGTCCTCAGGCCCTTCACCTGATCCGCGCCCGTCCTCGTCGTCGATCCCTGGGCCGGCGCCCCACCCGGACCCTGAGCTCTCGTCTTCTAGCCCTGAACCGTCATCGTCAACATACTCCGGCGCTTGGTTTGATGCGGCTACTGCGCTTGCGACTGGGTCCTGGAATTGAGAAACATAGGAGTTTGAGTGCTGATTTTCTACCGTTGTTATTAGAATTAGAATAAATTATATATCTTAAAAATTAGTTTAAATTACCAAAGCATTAGAGATTTGATTTTCATATAAAGATGGACGATATTTCATTGGTTTGTATAGTAAAGATCACGTCATCATAAAAGGCAAGATAGAGTTGCAAGGAAAACATTCCGTTAAACATCTGTTCAACTGTGAACATAAAGCTGTCCATCGTTTGATAGGAAAAATAGGAAATATGATACGTTGTAGAACTTCCACTGCAACTAACGTATACATAGAAAAAGTTATGCACGTAGGTATAACTCAGAGAGACGTCAAATTCTAGAAACCTTCTACGCCTTCACTTCCATAAGTAATCAACAAAATGTTTAAAACCTGCTATTAAACGATTAATCACCTCATATTACATAAGTAATGACACGAATGACACCGTATACATAATTTAGAAGCTTGACCTATTTACTGTTTCTATGCCGACACCTGAAAAACACTTTTAACAATGCTTTTTCCTCGGCACCACTGTATTAATCACAAAGTACTATTGTTTTAAAAACAAAAGAGTCTAAATCACAGCAAAAGAAAATGGGCAGATCCATAAATCACTATATTGCGTTTCTTTCCACGTCACCATGTTCATGAATGGGCCAGGGTATGAATGAGGAATGCGTGTTTTTTTAGGTCACTCACCTCGTGTTTTCGGACGAGTTTTCTTAGTATTCAGTAGTATTAGGCCTGATTGCGTTTGAATTATTTATAATTTTGATTTGGCCGTGCCTTGTGGCAGGGCTTTGGTGGGTTAGCGTAAGTTGTGAAGCGAGCCGCGGCGGATCGATAGGCTTTTGGGGGGTGGGGTGCGGTGGGGGAGGCGGCCGGGAACGAGCGGGGCGTTCCCGGGTGCTGCCGACAGATGCCAGGATGCGAGGAGGCTTTGAGGGAAAATGTTCCGAGTTTTAGCGGCAGAGAGCGTTTCAGGAGGTAGCGATTCCGGCGGCTTTCGACAGATGTCCTTTGAGTCGTTGCAATTTTTTATCCTCCCAAATTAGGTTGATTCGTTGCAACTTTTTTAACCCCAAATTAGATTGCGAATAATACATTCTCATGAAAAATATACTTAATGTGTTACTTAGAAAGTCATTAGAAAAATCTCCATTGTTAAATATGAGCTCAATAGTTATGTAGATGTAGTCGTTATTGGCTCTGCTTTGAGCTCATGTGAATAAATGTAAGATCATGACCCCTTAGGTTTGTATGGTTTGTAATATTTGCCGTAAACCCGTTCCCGGCCAGTGGTCCAACCGCTATGTCTAACAGATTGTACCATGGGCAAGCAAAACTATCCGTGGTCCAACCGGTTGTACCACAGGGAAGCAAGTTTACCCTTGTTCTAACATCGAAATAAGCTTCGATTTTTAATTCATACGATGCGCGTTTGTTTCCCCCACCTACCCTTAGTGAGGAATGTTATTTATTACCAGCGGATAAGCCACCGGCACTGACCTGGTCATATTTTGTGTTCTTTATTACAGGAATACCGAGTATTAATGTGGATTTTACGGTGCGCTTCAGCATTTCAATAAGGTGTTATGTTTGGGATGAAGTTACGACTTGTTTACTTTTTGTCTCTAATTAAAATTACTTATTACACCTACTCATATAGGACCCGGGACTTTGTTCCCAAGGGAATTTCTTGAAATTATCCCTTAGAAAAAAAGGAAAAGTGTCAGGCAGGCACCCAGTCGGGCGCCCCAGATATCGCTGGAGAGACACTGTGGAGGCTGATCTGCGTGAGCTGGAAGCGGATAACTGGCGAGCCACCGCGCAGAATAGAAGAATATGGCACTCTCTCGTTTCGGAGGCCAAGATCCACTTTGGGGTCACTGAGCCAGCGGAGTAAGTAAGTAAGTATCCCTTAGTGCTGCCTTATGCCCTCCCTAAGGAATCTACATGCCAAATATCAGCTTCCTACGCCCAGTAGTTTTGGCTGTGCGTTATCTGTAAATCACTTAGTAACGGAAGAATTTTATATATATACTAGCTGCGCCCCGGGGCTTCGCTCCCGTGGGAATTTCGGGATAAAAAGTACCCTATGTGCTATTTCCGGTATTTTTCTACCCGTATACCAAATTACATCAAAGTCAAAATTTTTTATTGAAACTTGGCCTTCAAAGAAGGCTCTTTTTCACGTCGATAACTAATTATTTAATCATAATATATTATGTTTCAAAGCTACAAACTACTAGCATTTCGGAACGACCACTGCTGAGAAGAAATGCCGAAAGAAACTCATGAAACAGTCTAGCATGCCAGAGGGGCTATTCATCCGTCATCGAAATCCGTCTAGTAGATTTTGCGTGATTGAGTAACAAACATCCTCACAAACTCACAAATTCACAAACCCACATCTAAACTTTCGCATTTATAATATTAGTAGGATGTATTAATTAAAGATGACGATCGATGGTTTTTCAATAGAGCTTTTTGCCACTGTTTAACAAAAAAATTGATCAATACATTGAAAAACAATTGAAACACGATTATGACATAAAGTTAGCAGAACCGACACCCAGAACATCATATGGTAACTTTTTTCTTCTTCTTTTCTTTGATTCTTTACTGCATGACATTCTTGGACGTCTTTTGGGGAATTCCGCAGATAAAGGCGTGGCTTCATGTCTAATTAATTCTACATCAGCTACCCTCGTCATTTGTCTGTAACTTCCTAATTGATACACAAATACTGGCACAAAGGGAGAGAAATAAAAAAATCTTACTAAATTGTTTATAAAAATTGTGTTCGACCATAATACAAATTTTCTCGAGATAAAAAAATACTTTAGGTGAATGAGATATATTGCGACTTAGGAATACGTGTTCTCGTGTACGTTCTCCTAAGTCGCAATAAGATAGATTGAAAAACTCATCAAGCAGGTAGGATTCGAACTTGGGACTTTTCGACCAAAGGCCGAAGTCTTAACATACATCTACATAAGCATGGATTTTCTACATATGTAAAGTCGGTTAAGTTAAGTTGGAATGATCTATTTTTTCGAGCAGGACTCGAACCTGCAACCACGTACGGATACGACCTTGTTGTTCCAACTGAACTATTGCACAAATAAAAGTACGACTCTACATTTCTGTGAGGTTTATTCTTGTGATTAAAGGGCTAGTAAGAGCCGCTAAGCTTTATCGAGTTTTATTTTCTTAGGTCCAATCCTATGTCAATACCACTAAATTTACATATTCTTTATAGGTGTTTGCAAGCGTCGTGCGGAAATAAAAAAAAATAAAACAAAAAATATGGTAGAATACTAACAGTTTTGTCAATGTAGGTAGGTGTCTATAATTGGATTTACATGGAATATACCTAATTGCACATTTTACATAAAGACATAAAGATACTCATCCCAATCAGTATTGTTGATAGTGTCAGGATAGTAAGATCGTTTAGGCTCTTGAGCAGTAATACATTATGGACTTAAAACCCTTAAAAAACAGGATAAAACTCCAGAACCTTAAATATGCGACGAATTTGCAAGTGGGCGAAAGCTACTGTTTAAAATGTACAGTCACGCACATCACATTACCCTGCATGGAATTCTATTCAGTGGCAATAACGGAGATATTGTAATGAATATGGTTGGATTGATGTGATGTCTACTGTACAAAGTTTAATGGAAATCCGAGGCGCTAAGGGAATATTAACGGGATAATGGCGACCAAGCCTCACCTGGTAAGCCTTTACTTAGTCGTTATTATGCGTCTTTTAATATAGAGTTAATTGGTTATAGATTCAACCAAATGCTATATGATTACTATAGAGTCTAACTAGTATTATAGATGCAAAAGTTTGGATGCCTTTGGATGTGTGCGATGGCAGTTTGATCACGAAGTCGCGAAGAATCTACAGGGCAGTTTTCAATGAAATTTGGTAAACGTCATATAAGGTACTTTTTAACCCGAAATCTTCACGAAAGAAAGTTATTATACTCGTACATCATGTATTTTAAATGTGAATGATGATGTAGGATTCAACAAGTTATAGTACTTACTTAGTACAGTATAAACTAATTTGTATTTATATTATAATGGCTTTATGAAAATATATAATTGTTTCAACATTAGAGTAGGTAAGGCTAAGTCATCCAAACAGGACTTTGCTAAGTAGACTGGTTATCATTTGATTTAAAAACATTTACATTTAAAACAATTTTTTTTAAACGAATACTTCGTTTAAAAAACGTTGTGTTTCGCAAAAAAAAAAAAACCACGAAAAATAACTTTTAGAACAGCACCATTCCACCGTTTTTGGAGTCGTGGAAGACGTTAGTGGCTAATTGGCGTGAAGCAATTAACCCTAACGAGGAGTGCTCACATACGCCGGAATTCTACCTTCATGCGGGTAGAATTTTCTAGAAAGCTCGAGTTCCTTGTGTAGGAAATTTCGGCTTATTTCATGTAATTGTTGCTGTTTTGTGAAATGTTTCTTGCTTACTTGTCATTTGATTTTTTTATTGCAGCGAAAACAGTGAAAATACAAATGGAAATATATGTACATAGTCTCTGCCTATCCACACCGTATACAATGTATGAATGTGTACTGTGGCATGTTATTGTTCCCAAATGGATAAAACTAATTTGGATTATTTACTTTTATTTATTTTTATTAACTTTTATTCTATTTTGTCTGAATAGTACCTTAATGAGGAGTTCTCAGAGCTATGTATTAAAAATCAGTTTAATTGTTTGAATATCATCAGTCCTTTATGTCCAGTTATGACTTTACACTGGGGGTCGATTCTGTGTTAATAACTCTGAATAGTATCTTTATGGGTATTTGATAGTAGTGTTTTTTACACTGTAGAATTGTTCAAAATATGTTAGAATCGATTTCCTGAATGCATAGATTAACAATTGTGGCTTAGTGCTAAACGTTAAACAAATTAAAGTCATTAGTTCTGTATTACTGTAACAGTTGGGGTTTGCTACTGAACCTTGTAATTTACTGTTATTGAGGGCCTGGGAGTAACACAAAATAAAGGAGACTATAGATATGACAGATCATACAATATTACTATTTATCAACCGTATATATCCAATGACACTTCATAAAATGTTCTTTTAGCGACTCTACTGGATCAGCTAGTCACTATGCTGTGAGACGACCAACAGTCGCCCAATATAGTGTATTAGTATAGTCACCATATTCGCCATTTATTATCTGTATAAAATTTAAATAAATACCAGAAAAAATCGTGAGACCTTAATTAAGCTGGGACGAATCTTCCTGCATAATCACGAGTAGAATACCTGTTCATTCGGTGTTTTGTTACTATAGGCCTGTTATGTAGTAAACACCCCCGTGTTATCCCGAGTAACGACACGCGATAGCGCATGATATCCTGTGAGCGAGATGGGAGATATGCTTGTTTATGGTTCCGCATGGTTTCGCATTTTTGAGGCACCACCTTTTTATTATGGGGAGTTTTTGTTTCTGCCAAAATCTGAGTTTCTTTACTTTCGAAAACAAAAGTATACGCGACACATGCATATAGGTAACGGTAAACACACACAGACCGATCTGAACAGTATGTAAAAATAACTATAAATGTTATATACTGTGCAGATCTGTCGAATTTGAAAGGACAAATCATATCAGATGTTCAAACAAATTGATTACGAATTATGTCGTATATATCTACTAGTAGGTTAGTAAATAAGTGAGGATCCTACTTCATCTTTGTCCGTCTATAACCATACAAGTAAGTATACGGATTACTTTACTGTTATTTAAGGTAAAACCACTTATTCCGGGTCAGCAGTAGAACTCCAAACTGCCATTGCCCTTCCTGGGCGGAGCGTTTAATTCCTACATTATTTTTGAGTCGTGACAGAGTTAAGAAGAGCTATAAAATTCCCTTTTTGTCAGCGAAATTAGATGTCGTAAGCCAGCCGGGGTAAAGGACAGCATTTGGGCCCAATAGCCCGGGAAATAGCCGGCCGGCCTCCATCGCTCCAAATTAGGTCAAGACGCGAAGCCGTGTCGAAAGCTCGGGAGCTTTTAGTGAATTACACCGACTTTTATTCGATTTTTCTCTCGGCTAACGACCGTATTACTTAATATTCCCGATCGGTATCGAGAAATTGGAGTAATCTAATAGCGAGTATGATGGAATGAATAAGTAAAATAAAAAAACTGGGCAAGTTTTTTCTCAATCATCAAGTTCTTCATCCTTTTTGTTTGGTTAAGTATCGGTGGTGTCGTATTGGTCCTCATAAATTTCGTGTTGATAAGAATATTAGTTTAATAGTATTCATAGACAGTCAAACTTTATAACATAGATGAGTAATCAAGTTGATTTTATTTCTAAACCGCCCCGCCAATAAAAAACCCTAAACAGGTGACCCTAAAAAGTAAAGGGCACGTGAAATCAAGCCCATATCATGCGTCGCTGACGACGACGCGACGCGGTGTTGTTAAATGAACCGCGCGGTCTTTGAGAGTAGTTGTCGTATTCACCTGTACAGTTACAGTACAATTCGGCATCCTCGATATTTACATACTTCTACTACTCAATTTTCTTTTTTTTTAATTTGAAAATTTGAGTGCTTGCCTGATGGGAAGCAAAGATAAGATCTTGGCTGGTACACGCAAACTCAAAACATGTCTATTCACTCTTCATTTATTTTTAATTGTTACCGGTTCATGGTTTAGTTTTAGAGTTTAGAAGTCTTTAAGATGGTTCTCTCATTTACCTATATGAGTCTTCAGTTTGTCCCGCCTTTATTTACATAGTTCACTATGATGAATAACTCATTCTTATTACTCCTTTTACACTTTATATTATGTCGTTTCAGCATCAAGCAATTAACCAGAAAACTATGACATTCTCAGCAATGCCATAGTCACGGGGTTAATTTCCGAGTATCGAGTGATTTTTAACGATTAATTACGAAACTGTATGCAGTTTAAACTCAGACAAAAGGGTAGGGGTGGGTCTCTGTATCGCCATAATTCACTGTGTATAGTTAGAGCGCACCTGACTGTATGTGCTGTGCAATCAGCTAAGTTAAATAAAAAAAAAAAATTGACATTTTTCTGCAAGTTTTTCATAGCACGCTATCCGTCCGAAACAGGCATTTTGAAAGAGCGCGCTCCAACGGCTCCATTGTTTTCGTGACTGTGCGAGTTCTGAGGTCATATAAACTACTGAATCTGAACGGAAAAGTGAGGTATTCCCCTCAGATACAGATTATATAATACTATGCCAGAGCACCGATTTCAATAGCACCTAGGAATTCCACTTAGAACAACGACTTTAATAGCTTTAATTGTCTAGAGATTCCTATCAGAGCACCGACCAATATTTCCCTTACAAAAAAAATAAATAAAATAAAAACTTTATTTTATATTTTTCAACACACTTGCTCGTAAAGTGGGTCTTATTACATCGAATTTAGGCCCATAATGCCATATATTACGAAGGTATTACGAATATATTACGGAGGTGTTTGGAAATAAAAATTACCATACTGCGCTATACAAAAGATAGAAAACTAATGCGTGTTATGAATTCCACAAAGCATTTTTAATTTAGCCGAATAATACATATAAGATCAAATAGGGAAAATAACAACAGTTTTTAAATAAGCAAAGATAATGATTTTTTTACAGCCAAGCACTGGCTGTATGGCGATATACCATCCGCAGCGTGCACCGCGCGCTCCCTGCGCACGGCGCGGGGCGGCGGGCGGCGGCACGGAATAACTATATTTATTATCTTGTGTTTGTTATGTACATTTTCCGATTTTCGCCGAGTTAGCATATTAATATGAAATATTTAATAAAATGTCGACTAGTATGGAAAAATATGTAAAGTTAACTCCACCTAAAATCATTAACGAGGCGCGTAATGCAAGTAATAGTTTATTGCCTCTAAAATCAAACGTAAGTATTTGGCGGCATACGAATGTTTTATAAAGTGGAGGAATGACAAAAGAGCGCAATCGTTTACGATAATTAGATGTTAGGACCACATTATTTTTTTTTACTCACAAGTGTGTTGAATAACGTCGTACGATACACGTGTGCATTTGGTCATTACGCACACTCGGCTTTATTAGCGCGCTCGCCTTCGGCTCGCGCGCCAATATCGCCTCTTGTGCGTAATGACCAACTTTGCACACTTGTTTCGTAATGTACTATTGAACATGTTGATTGGTGCTGGGAGAAGTATTGGAATCTGTTGTTGCATTTTAAGCAACTCTGCTACACAGAAATTGAAATACAGATAATGCCTATTTTTTTGCCTTTTCTATCAAACTAAGTTTTTGTACAACCGCCAACCTCATTTGAATGATAGGTAGAAACCGGATTTAAATCCGCTGAAATAATGAGTTTAAATGCAATTATAAATTATCTCTGTTCAAATCGGAATATAATTTCTAAACCTTCCAGCTTATATTCAATTTGAAAAGCTAATCATATTCATCCGCAAATTAAACAATGCCGCACAAATTCCCGCCATAATCCCGTGATGAATTGGTAGCACTAAACTAGTGACACTTTGCTTTTCGTCCTCAAAAAAACATAATTACTAGGAGTGCCTCTAAAAGATAAAAGTCCAGTTTAAAACTCGACTCTAGGGGACAGCCGCCAACCGGAAAAATAATTTATTCTGCGTTCCGGGGGTGGAAAACGGCCAGTTTGATGAATAGAAATATAATATATTTCTCACTTCCTAAATATTTAAAAATCAACCTTATGAAACCACTTATAAGGATCATTTTTAAAAGTTCGTCAAAGTGGTTGTTTTAGACACCCTGTAGAGAAAATTAAAACTGAGATTCCCTCTCGGTTATCTCGCTTGGATACCATTTTTGTTGTGATAATAATTTTCCTTTCGTGTTCATTTGAGAGATTAGTAATTATTTTGTTATTTTGGTATAATTTACGATGATGAGAAAAAGCTGTTCAAATCTTCGTAACAGCGTCTCTAATGTAATAATTACATAAAGTTAGCTTAACTTAGGCTAATTTCGGATGTAATATTTAAACTGCACTATCGCATTAGGCTTACCTGTCATGATAGCTGTTGTAAGATGATGTAAATAAATGAATAAAATAAAACTTTAATATAAATTACAGCAGGTAACGAATATATGAAAATCGTCAGGTACTAAAGAAAATAAACATTATATTAAGGAGACACTTTGTATGAAGGCATATTATACGACGGATGATTATGTTAATGACAAAAATGCGTGGCCCGAACCTGGTACAGTGAGTCATATTACTATCTAGGTACATTGTGTACTTTTACTTTTTCAGTGACATTTTATTAATTTATAATTTTATTAATTTACTTACAAATCTGACGTTTCATATAAAAATTCAATGTATATTCGTCCACATTTAATTGTAGGACACATATTGTAAAGTGACGTCTTTGGAGAAAATGCAGCAGTGGAGTTTGTTGCGCCGCATCTTCTCCACTTGCGCTTTGGAGGTAGTGGTATTCTTAGCTTTAAGTAATTTTATGACGTTAACTAATTAAAAAACAAGAAAATGATGATTTAAAAGCGCTATTTTTAAGCCTATTTAAATAAAAACAATTGACTTTGACTTTGAATAGGTTTTATCCATAAAGTTAGTTTTCTTTTCTTTGTCTATGGTTAAATCATTTTTTTCTTATAAAATATAGGTACATTCAGTTGTAGAGAAACTTGAACCCCCTGAGATACATGTATAAATGTATATTATAAGTCTATGCTGAGAAAGGAGGTCAGCCAAATTTTTATTTATTTTTTGGGGGTCTTACAGCTAAATAACAACTATAAATTAAGAACCATTACATTAAAACTATGCTATCCTTTAATGTTATGGTTTCAGAACAACTTTATAATACAATGCATAAAGAAATAATAAAAGAAAACTACTATTCAAGCTATTAAAGTCACGGATATTATCATTCATTGTTCTTTTCTTACGGTAACAGCGGCGACTCTACCACCAAAATAATGGAAGCATATTTAAAGTGATTATAAATTGTGCATTTTCATACAAAAGGACAGGTCTTGGAAGACATCCAAATGGAGCTGATATATAAGGGTAGTTCTCCCCAAGTGTCTAGTGAGATAATAAAAAATACATACCAATACACGCCCAATGGCTGTAAAGTATAGAACGAGCAGATATGGTGCTCTCACGTTGTATATCTATCTATCTACACCATCGATCACATATAATAGAACAACACATATCATAGGATGAGGTGATTCTAAGATACGGCATTCTATCTACGGATCATTTTATGTCATGAGTTAGTAGTGCGATACAACCGATTTTTGTATTTACTGCGTAATATTACTTAAGTATGCATATTATTTTAACGGTTAATAAATAGTCAATATTATATGATTGGGATATTCGATACAAATTGATATGATTCGCGCCTTTTAAAGACTTATCTGTTTCACAACACATGCGATTATTCGTGTATCTGGGAATTGCCATGGCCAAGCAGCTTGCCATTTCGATTTCCTACGGGAACAGTGCTTTTTCCCCTGGGATGAAAGGTACCATATATCCTCATCTCAGTACTTCTGACTATGTGTATGCAAAATTTCAGGAAGATTGGTTCAGTAGATAAAGCGTGAAGAGGTACTGAAAATTGTGAACATTTCAAAAGTGCGCCTCATCTACTTCCTATATAATTTGTCCCACGAGCTTAAGGGTTAAGATTTATGGAGCTGCGAATTTAGTATGATAGTGAAAGTGAAGTTTGGATGTTTGTTCGTGAATTGCGAGAGTTTGGGCCGCAAAGTTACGCCGGATTCCATTTGCATTGTAGGTATGTAGGCGTTAAGGAATTTAACTTGAGTTGTACGAGTAAGAAGTTGTAGTAACGGGGGAGTGATTAAAACTTTTTATGTTCGGTAATTTGATGGTTAAATCATATTGTTGGTAAAATTTGGTAATAATGTATTTTGAACTTTATGAATCTTTTACTGGGTTACTTCGTTGGTAACATTTCAAATTCTTTTATCTATTTCAGTCGCTTCATTCCCAACATTGTAATCTATAAAATGCTCTGAGACAAGGCATATAATAATTAATAAAATAAAACGTTTTATTTTATAAGTACATAAAGTTACATATATAGTAAAACATCGTCATAGTACAAAGGTAGGTCCTAAATTTTACAGTAGAATGAAAGAGTCATTTACTCGTTTTAGAATCTGAAATCACATATTATTCAATTGAATAGAACAGAAAAAAATACTATAACAATGAAGGAAGCAGTTATATGTATAATATAGGTACCACAAAAAAAACACTGTAAACGTAGCGGTTTTCACAACAGACTAAGCAAATAGAATAAGAAAAGCTAAATTAAATGGAAAGGATTAATTAATACAGCGTATTATCCTTGACGGTACATCGTAAATACTTGTCGGTGCGATCCTTTTAATTTTTTTCCCTACAAACCCCCGGCCCCCTGTCAGCTGTAGGGGGCTACACAGGGCTGGGCTGACTATGTCGCGGGGCCCATAGGTAATATAATTTTTAGGGCCCTTTGCCTTTCCTAAAATTATAAATGTCTCAAAAAGTTATTGTATTCTCTTTAGTCGTATTTCCTCATGACTGAGGGTCGTGGTCATTATATGGAATCAAACACACACAACGACTCTCTTGGCAATTTTAATGAAGTGGTTTGCCATTGCCTTCTCCATTTCACACAATAGCTGATAATCATCAACCAGAGTGCAGGTTTCCTCACGATGTTTTCCTTCACCGGAAGCAAGTGGTGGTTGATGAAAACTAACATGAGTCAGATTGGTATACAAACTCATGTAGCCCGGGCAGGATTCGAACCTGGGATACAATTCTCGGGTCTGCGATATAATATCAATTTCGACATTTATCGAAAAAACATGGCGGATATCGATAAATATCGAAATTGCGTATTCTCGTGATTTCAAATGTGACATTTATCCAGCGTCAGCCCTCGATACGCATCGAGTGGTCGAGCGTGGCCGAAAACCATATCGTGTGTGATATTTGTTGCTTCAAAGCTATTGAATAACATAATATTCGTACTTTACAAGACGCTTTGTATTTTTCTTCAGCTATGGTTTAGTAAAATATGAATGCTGATGATTTTGTATTCAATTTTATTGGAAATCGTTGTTTATTTACATAAAATTATTTTATTGAAGCCTAATATAGAGGTTTGGATAGATACATACTTTGCTTTTTTCTGCCTCGAGTACCATACCTTATTTGTTTCTCGATTCAATTTCGTAAAGAAACAATATCATACATAAGAATATAATTGATACTCCGATAACAAATATCACATAACCTCACACACACAATAAACAAACAATGACAAGTATCCTCGCGTTCCGTTCTCTCCATCAACTCTAAAATATTTCATTTTCTTTGCATTTTATAAATTTGCATTGGAGCTTATTAAGTTACATAAAATAAAGTATTATAACTATTTTTACATAAATTCACTATTAAAACATTGGTTTTATATAAAATATTTAATGAAACAAGTAAAACATAAATTTCTCGATTGTAGTTTTATTTTATTTTATTTTATTTTATTTTATTTATTGAGGAACAACTAATACGATCGATTCTCGATTATACTTAACTAACTAGTTAAGTATAATCGAGAAAAAGGAACGTGTTTTCAATTAGAGAAGCCCTAGTTTTCGATATAATATCGAGTTTTATGTCGAATAGGTTCGAGAATACCATTTTGGAGGATTTTGTGATAATTTTGTTCGATAAAAGAAGTTTGATATATTATCAAATTCGATAAAATATCGCAAACGCGAGAATTGGCCTCCTGGGATTTTGCATCCACAAGGGGCGACCTACCACTCGGCCACCACCGTTATTGTATTACTGAACGGCTTTCAATGCGGTTTTCATCAACAGATGAGGTCATTCATAAGAAGGTGTAGGTGCTTATAGCTTGCGTTGTACTTTAGTAATTGAGTTGCCGTTCGCCTCATGGCTCCAGAGGAAAAAGCAAGTGCTTTTTAGAGCGGCAACTTAATCTTTCAGGCGAATTATTCTTCAGGTAGGGCCCAGCATCGGCCAGGGCTCGTATTATCTACACTAATATATAAAAAAAATAAGTACTATATATTTTTTAAATGTGGGCCCTGCCTGAAGAATAATCCGGCTCTGAGTCTACATAATGATTTATGACGCAATCTTTTACTCGTAAATCAAAATACAACCGCTCTTGTTCTGAACGGAACTTTGAAACAAGCTCGTTTTATTTTTTATTTTTTTCATAGTTTTGATTTACAGTGGCGAAACGATTAGTCGTAAAGGAATAAGCGGGAAGTATATATGCAAGGGTATACATACATACGACCATGGAAGTAATTGGAACAGTCAGATGCAGAGAGATAAACCTAACCCCCATATAGGATTCTGTAGATACTCAAAAAAAATTCTAGTATACCAGTCTCTGAGTTAAACTGCGGACATACGCACGGACAGACATGACGAAACTATAAGGGTTCCTTGTTTATTTCGGAACCCTAAAAATCAAACTACACTCTTCAATATGTTTACAATGTCCGCAACATGATTATAAACTGCTACGGATAATTATTTTATCCAACTTTTTGAACTACACTGAGACGGCGATGATGGTAATGGGACTTTTGGGACAAAAATACAGGTGCCACTTGGCCAATGGGACTACTGGGACGAAATCATCTCAGTTGTCCCATCGTGGGACAACTCAATGAGACTAGTGGGATAGACAGGATTTAATACGACTGCTGCCCTTAATGTCTAACGTTAAGTTCATTTTAAAAAAAATTAAACAGTAAAAGAAAATTTAAATTCTAAAATGAAATGAATTTAAATAATTTTAATTACTTACTATGTAATTTCTAATCAAAGATTACTTGCGGTAAACGCCTCTTACTTTACAACCTATTTATTTGTCATCTGCACAATAACTCCCACCAATAATAATAATAGACCCACTTAAGTTCTTTGCTTACCCCAAAGGTTGACTGTTAGATAGATAATGCTTTTGCATTAAGTCCACTTATTGTGCCATACATTATATTTGTGCAATAAAGGTTAAATAAATAAATAACTTCCAAGTACCTATATATATAATCTAAGGAGTTTTATTCTTCCCCCGTTTCAATAACATGACTTCTGACAGAGCGAACTATTCCCATCAGCTGTCTCGTACAAAACAACTCTTATTTATGTGTCAAGTGAGACGTCCCGGAGAAACAGTGATTTGTCAAAGGAAACGTGCGTAATTACATTCACTTCCATCCACTTCTAAAAGCGACATATATATATAGACTATGTTGTATGAAATAATGTTTGTGTCCTATTTATACTACAAAGTAGGCAAACAGGCTTGCGGCCCACCAGATGGAATACAGTTCAGCATCATCATAAAATTTAAGAGCGAGGCTCTTGTCGGTGGAGTTCCTTCCATTTTTCTCTTTCCATTGCCTCTTTCACTTCTTTATACGACACGACGTACACGACAACGGTTACCGTAGCCTATTGGCAATGGAGGATTGCAGCACCAAAGGTGTCACGCGCGCGTTTCCGTTGCATAAATCTTTTCATGCCATTACTTTAGTTACATCTATAAAGTTGAGAATTTTCTTAAAAGCTCTATTTTATAATTTTTATGTGTAGCATATTTTCTCTTGCTTTTCTGCAATCTGTAGATTTCATAAAAAGGGACGGAAGTGAGTTACAGACAGGAAGTCGGAGACGCGAGGGCATTAGATTTGTAAACGTTTTACTTTATCTATGGTCGACATAAGACAAAACCAAGCAATAGATTTTTTTTGTCGTCACTTTCCTGTCTATATTAATTTATAAAAAAAAAATTGCAACAAGCTTCGTCAATAAATTGGATGCAATAGATTGAAAAGAAAGAAAGAAAGAAAATAAATTTATTGACTAAACACAAACTGCGACAAGGTAGACACAAAACAAATAGGTGTCGCAGTGGTTGCCAATAGGGCCTTGCTCAGCATAAAGCTGCAGCGCAATGCAATGCAGCGCTGATAATTCTGCAAGTTCCTATAGATTTTGGATCAGATGTTAAGTTGGGCCAACATTGTGATAGAAGTAATGATAGGGACGGAGTTTGGGATATGATGGCGGAAAGCCCTGGATCAGTCAGTGACCCGCATATGTAAGGTGTTTTATGTCCTCTTTCCGCAAAAAGGGGAAGTTCTACGCCATTTGATATGTCTTCACATGTATGGTTGGTTGAGATCATATGAGGCGAAGTGTGATCCAGAAATTTACCTGAAACAATACAAAAATCTTTGTTATTTTTTTTTGTCATATTGTATAAGTGAAATGCAAGCATAGCTCGTTTCGACTAGTTGTGGTAGTCTGATTGAGGGACTTACAGCTACAGACAAACTTACAACATAGAAGAATATATTCTCTTTAGGTACTTAGTTACCAGTGGAATTTTTTTTATCATTTGAAATTTTATTTATCAATGGAAATATTAGACAAATCAAGTAAGGCTATAACAAACATATATATTATATACAACTAAGTTTTTGGAACGAATTGTTGAGAATTATACGAGTTATCAAGGAAAAGGTCTATTTGCAGAACGAGGGCTCATAAACCCGCAGATAAGGGCAGTAACAGAGTATTTATGTTTCAATCATAATAGGCTAACGAGCCAGCAATGGTAGGTAAGCAAAAGGCCGGGCCACATTAACTTGATATTAATTAGAAAGGGGAAAGGCGGGAAGATAATTTCAAAAAAAGAATAACAGTTTTTTTAAGACTCAAGTTAAATATTTACATTGTATTTTTTAAAATTAATTGTAAGTGAATAGGCAGTAAAAAAGAATACATAATTTTAGCGGAGTAGTTTTTTGTGGCATTGTCATTTTAAGAAGAAATATCTGGGAAGAACTACCGATATTGGATATTCGTATAAGAGCTACGAACAAAGCTTTGTTATCGAATCGAATACTGCTGTCAAAGATGAATACGATTTTGAAATAACTTTGATTTACGATATCTGATTGACTGATTTTTACGAAAACGACGAAACTAGCTGAACATATTGACTTGAAATTTTGCATGTAGGTTTATTGTATAGCGTAGGTGAGCACTAAGAAAGGAATTTTGGAAATTCAACCCCATAAGGGGTTAAAAATGGGGTTCAAATTTTGTATGAAACTTCGCCATTTTTGATGCGAGACGTATGAAAACAAGCGTTACATTTACGTTCGTGGTTCATAACATATAACGATGCAATCATTGGTTTTTGAAAGTTATACCCTCTAAAGGCGTGAAACCGTATAAATAAAACAGATTGGGAAATCAACGCAGAGACGAAACCTGCTGAACGTAGTACACGGACTAAACAAAATGGCTGAAATTTTGAATAGAGGAGTTAAGTTACTACAGTTTGTTTGGAATATAAAAAGATTTTTTATCTAAGTGAAAACCACGCGGGCGAAGCCGCGGGTAACAGCTAGTAATGTAATAAAACCTGCTCAAGCCTTCCACCATGACCGTTGCCTTATAAATTAAAGTAAATTACTATAATCTGTAGCAGGCCATCTCTTAGTGAAGTAGGCTGAGAGGAGATGAGAGGGGCCGAGAAGGGACGAGCGGAGACGACAGAAAACGAGTAATGGACAGGACAAGTATGAATCTGCTGTCATTTTGAACGCGATTTTTTTATTTAGATAGCGTTAATTGAAAACGGGCTTGGCAGTGTAATTAATTATATATGTTGGTTCGAATAATCGTGATTACTCAATCAATATTGAGATGATTATGCTAACTAGAATATTAACGGAATATAATGTGGGCGTGGTAAAGTTAAATATAAGACAACTGGTACTATTTTTATTTCAACATTAAAATAGATAAACACTCTGTAACAGTATTTTAAATTATAACAGTAAATCATTTAATAGTTATTCCGGGATAATTCAGTTAAATGTACAATGAAAGTTAAATGTTACACAAAGTGAGAGAGCAAGCACAGTGGCAATAAACGACCGTCGCGTTCCGCTGCTGGAATAGAAGAGAGTTTTGCCTGCTTCACGGGCGTCGGCCTGCTCGCCGTCGCCCCTCCAACGCGATGTGGCACCGCGGTGTTGCCAACAATTATAATGGTGTTCGATTTGATTTTGCTCAGAAATACTAGTGGTTCGCCGCGAACTTAGACCTCGCGATTATTATTTATTTCTTTTCATAAAAATGCATATATTTTAAAAACGGCTGAACGGATTTTGTTGCGCAACCAACTTAAACATTCTGTGGATAGTTGATACACGTATTCTTAATATCATCGAAATCAATTCAACGGTTCGAGAGTTTATGCGAAACAAACATACATACATACATACAATGTGTTTTCGCCCCAACTTGAATTATAGCCCTCCTCGCTCGCTTCGTTCGCTCGGTCAACTAACTTATGTTGTCATCATATCGTGGTAGCACGCACTAGCCTTGGATCAGTCAAATATTTATATGTCTTACAAGGCGCAGTTGATCATGAGCGTAAGGTTTCAGTGCTGGTGTATTTCTGACTCTCAAGAGGTTCTACTGATGGTTTTCTAAATCCACCAAGGAAGCATCTTATGGGGTACTTGCTTGGGGATGCAGAGATGTGACTTATCTAAGATACAAGTATCTGAAATACAGATACAAGATGCAAGATACGTATTTTCATTTTGTATCTAAAATACTTTTAAAAAAATCATTTTGTATCTGGTATTTAGATATATTTTGTTTGGTATTTTATAAATACTTTTTCTGATAAAATACTTTTAGTAATATATTAGTAGAAATATATAAAATAAATGCGTAAAATTAAGCGTGTCATTATTAGTCCAACATCACATTGGTAGATGGCGACTCTTTCTTTGCACTACACTGGCCTGTATCTATACCAAGATGTGGCAAATGCACAAGTCGTGCGAGCCAAACAATTAAAAAAAAAAAAACTGAAATGTAATTTCATTTGAGAAGATGACCGCCTTTTTGTATGTTATCAACAAACAGCTTTTGTGAGATTCGAAATCGCCAAGATGGAAACGTAAGTTTAATTTTATATAGATTTCTAAAAGAATTTCTAAGAAAGTAATTATGATTTTTTACTCCGCGGGTTCTTCGCGACAATCTGGACGACAAATATGTATGTAACTCGCAATTATTTACGAATAATTCGTAAATAACTTAATGTTAAGTTATTTACATACGTAAATAACATTAAGTTATTTACGAATAAATCGTGTTATGTTATGTAACGTGTGTGTTATGTTATCGTGTTATGCTCGTGTTATGTCAATTAAGAAAAATAAACTTAGAATCTTACATTAAAATAAAATCTTGTTTTCTTACAAAAGTATTTGTATCATATGAAGTATTTAGAAGATACGTATTTGGTATTTAGTATTTCAGATACTATTCTCGGAAGTATTTTGTATCTGGTATCGGAAATACTTTATTTTAAAGTATCTTGCATTTTGTATTCCAGATACTTTGTACAGGGTATTTTGTACATCTCTGTTGGGATGTGGGAGAGTGTCTGCTCCACAGACGCATTCTGATTATGCACGATCCATAAAGTTATATTAGAGACTGGCGCCCCACCTCGGCTTCGCTCGGGAGGTGGATATATATTGTAGCCTATCTTAGTCAAGAATAATGGAGCTTTTTATTGGTGACAGAATTTGTAACTCGGTTCAGTAGTTCCGAAGATTACCCCCTTTTACAAACAAAACATACAAAAAACTACCTCTTTAAAATGTTAGTGTGAAGTCCGATGCGTATGGGATAAATATTATTAGGTACTAGCCACGCCCCGGGCTTTGCTCCCGTGGGAATTTCTGGGATAAAAAGCACCTATGTGCTATTCCCGGTATTTTTCTTATTCGTATACCAAATTTCATCGAAATCCGTCCAGTAGATTTTGCGTGATTGAGTAACAAACATCCTCACAAACTCACATCCAAACTTTTCGCATTTATAATATTATTAGGATAGGATTAGGATATTAGGATGCCATACTAGCGACTGTGATCGAAAATGTCCTATTTTGCAACTACATGACCTTAGCGAAATGGGCATTTTCGACTAAAAGTCAGTGACATCAATCGCCTCAAAATTCAAGGATTGTCAAATTAATTTCCTTTGGCGCCAAGTGCAGCTGAATCGGTAAACTCTCACAAATCTCTCTTCACGCTTCTTTGAAACTCTTCCCAACTCAAAGTATAAAAGTGACGCCGAAAACTTTTCTGGAAATCCTCGAATTTTGCAACTTTCGCGAAGATTGTCTAACGACCGGAAAATTCAGGTGGCTAATGTTTGATTCAATTGTTTTGATTTAATAAAGGCGATTTGGTCAAAAGAAATAAGATTCAAATAAATTTATTTTTAAAAACATGTGTGTGATGTTAAGAAAACTTTCATTCCCAAAATAAGATAATTATTGTTTTAATTAGAAATAAAATAGTACCTAATGTATGCACTGGTCGTAACCTCAAATGGTCCCAATAAATTAATCAAACTAAACTACATAATAATATTGCCTATTTAATTAACGTAAAAACGGATCCTATAAAAGTCTTGATGCATGAATAAACTACTATTTTGTTTTTAAAATGTTACATCTTTCTACATCGTAATTATTGACAAAAGCAGAGGCGGGTTCCTCGAAATTATTATTCTGTAATATTTTAATTTCCATTCGCTTTATTCCCCAAATTTTCTTTTTACCAACCGAACACCTTCCTAAAGGGTATTCCCACATAAGAAGCGAGCGCGATAATGCTTCGTATAGCTATTAAAATAATTCTCCTCGCTATGGATAACAAGCTTTAGGCATGTCTATATTGAACCTTCACAATTGTCGGGTAAAAGTCAGAAATTGAATTTTAACTGGCGTCCCGTCCTTAATTAACACAATATCACTTTGGAGCGCTGTTGCTCTGTTATACAAACACTTTTTACGGACCATTTCAAACAAACAGAATTAAAATGGCCGTGTGGACGTGTACAAAGTACGTGTATGATACCCATCGTAATATTTGGTACTTTTCTATCTTTCTTATCGAGTGTTTTATGGATAAAACTGGTGTCAGATTGGACATTCCACTCTTCTTCGAAGGGTTTCATTGTGTAGATAGGGATAAGTGTAAGCAAATGGAAACCTTTGCCTAAGGGACTGTTACATAAAATAAAATACATTATGTATGTTTGGATGGACATTGTTAATGTTTCTCTCGATAAAATGTAAGAAACAGAAATGTTTTACATCAAGTTTTACAGCATTTATTTAAAAAAAGGCATTTATTAATCAGATCTTTATAATAGCAAAATTTAATAAATGAAAACAAATTTTTAAAACTTAAAAAATCTTGTGACATCGTCAAATATGAAGTTTAAATTGAAACGTTACCGAGAATAAAATAAAAGCAATTCAAATCAAATCATTTAATTACAAGTCTGGCAAGCTAATGAGTTCTAAACATTATAATTGCATTCTATTTACTTCAAGATTTCTGAATCGTGCTGAAAAGCCGTCTAGACATGAAAACCTTTTGATGCCAATGAAGTGCATCTTTCAATATAAAGGACCCCACTTTTATTGCTGTCTGAATAGGTTTTATTAGATTATTAAATATCAAGTGAACATCTATCGAATAAAATAAAAAATCTTTTGTTTTCAATAGAATGTTTTTGGTCATTTTTACGTTATGCAAAGGTTTTGACCATAGAGAACACGGACTATCCACGCTTTGCTCCAGTTCGTGTACATGTTGCACTATAGGTTTGACACACAAATACACTTACTAAATATTTTTGTTGTACCAAAATAACTATACTTCAATTTTTAAAGACAATATTTTTTACTTTAATAAACTACTCGGCAAAAACTCAACACACTCCGGTAATAGATTTTGTTCACGTACATTTTGTACAGTACAAATAAGATCGGCCTCTACTTACATCAATATCGTAGACCCTTTCCATTCATTTTGGCTTACGGCAAAGATATTGTCTTATTCATTCAATGGTACACCAATAGCAATGATTTATTTCCTATCTCGCTCAATGCTAATACCCAGAGAAAGCATCTTAAGAGACGACCATTAGCAAAAAATGCCGTAATTTATCTGGAGGCACCAGTTCCGCTTAATCCCAGTTCCATTATTCCTCAGCTCACCACGGGGGAAATTTGCGTAATCCCGAGTGATTTTTTTTTCCAAGATGTCTATATGCTCGACTAATGGAATCCAACGCTAATCCGGTCTTAACGGTTTAAATGTCTGTGATAAATGAGTGTATTACAATTTTGTGCAGTTTTAATTGTTAGTTAACATTGACTGCACTTGTCAACTAACCATTTGAGTCAGTCGGAAACTTGGATAAAAACTTATTAGTGTAATTTACCCATAGAAAAGAATTTCGTACAGCGTTCTTATCTTTTCATATAATAAAACAGTAAGAATTTATCTCTGAATATATATCGCTATCACAGAAATGGATAGAGGAGACCTAAAAAGAACAATAGAAAGCAAAAAAAATTTTGGAATTTCTTGTCTGACTCTGTCTATAAGTCTGTCTGTCTGTCTATAACTGTCTGTCTAGTCTGTCTAAATGTATGTACGCGTTTCACGCAAAAACTCACGGATATTGAAATGAAATTTTTGTTGTATAGCTATTAAGCCTGGGCAACATATAAAAATGGAACACCTGATGAAGAACCATAACGGAACAGCTAAACTATAAGTAATATGGAAATGGTGCCTTAACAAAAATCGTTCAACCTGATGAGCATTTTCTGCCGACGTATAAAAATTGAAGATCTGGAAAAACATCTGATGAATAAATCAGCTCCAGGAGACCAGCTTCACTATAACATATATGGAAATGGCGCCTTAGCAAAAATCGTTCAACCTGATGAGCATTTTCTGCTGACGTACAGTTGTTGAAGATCTGGAATTTATTGCAAAAAAGCTCCCGAATGTTTTTCGATCTAAACAAAAACTCACGCGGGCGAAGCGAGTCCTTTTCTAATGGATTATCTTAAAGTGATGAATATATGGCAACCTCGCTATCACAGATGGCTAACCGGCAGTAAAGAGGTTCAGGAACCACTTTTAGCGGGACTCAGATATAAGTTTATTTTAATAACCATGTGTAGGTAAATGTTGTACAAATCAATATTGATTGAATTTATAAAAGCTCTCATAACATAATTCTAAATCTTTAAATAGTTGTCCGCTGGATGATGATGGATTAAGCTATATATTTTATATTTGATGGATTTGATGGACTGAAATGATATCGCAACTGACTGACTGAACTTCTCCCAGACAAAATTCCTGGAAAAACCTCAAATAAATCAGCTAGGATCAACAAGGAAAAATATTGTTTTCCTCAAGAAATGAAATCAGGCAGAGCATATTTTCCTTTCCCAACGAACCATGATCCTGGAAAACAACACACATGGATTTCTTGGAGTACCTACGGTCGCATGCTGCATCGCAAACAGGCATTGACCTGCTGACACAGTTGTTGAATCCCGGAATTTATTGCATACAAGACCTTTCCGAATGTTCGATTGTAAACAATACCGGAAGCGAGTCCTTTTCGATTCGAATAAAGTGAAAGATTGGCAACCTTATCACAAAGTATGGCTATAGTAAAACATATAGACATTTTAGCGCTCTTACAAATCTGATACTGATTGATTTGATTAACCATAAGCTCTCCAATCAAAACGAGGTCTTCTAAATCTTTAAATATTTGTCCTAAAATCGCTGGATGATGATGGATTAAGCTATATTCATTTTAATTTAGGACGTTTGTGGACTATTTTATAATTTGTGTTTCTCCCATGGATGCAGCCTTTTTAAAAGTTTTTGACCCAATGTCCGTATTCGAGCCAAAAGAGATGAATATAACTTTGTACTATAGTAAAAATCCGATCAAGCCCGATTCGTCGGTTCTACCTAGAACTATAAACATGAAAAAGTGTCCCGTATTTATAAACATTTTTATAATTTTTTGAACACTGAACTGTTATGCGGAAATATTTGAAAGCACTAAAAATTAACCAGTACTCACGATGAAAATAGGTCAACCGTAGTACGTGCTGTGCAATATTAATAGCATTTATAAACTCTCTCTAGTTTAAAACTGCCAGGAAAGTCTGTGCTGTTTTCCGAAGTACAATCATGAATTCCAGAAAAAATGTCTAGCGGTCTATTTTGACTGGAGGGAGGGAGGTGTTAAATTTTCCTGCCCTATAGGAAAACATGAAGAAACCTAAAATTTTAATATGCAATACGAACACCATCTAAGGTTCTTACAAATACCTTATCTACAACACATGGTAGTTGCTTCCAAAAAATGAAGAGTATTATTTTAATTCTCACATCCCAAATCCATAGTAATATTATAAATGCGAAAGTTTGGATGTGAGTTTGTGAGTCTGTGAGTTTGTGAGGATGTTTGTTACTCAATCACGCAAAATATACTGGACGGATTTCGATTAAATTTGGTATACGGGTAGAAAAATACCGGGAATAAGCACATAGGGTACTTTTTATCCCGAAATTCCGAAGGGAGCGAAGCCCCGAGGCGTGGCTAGTAATATTATAAATGCGAAAGTGAGTTTGTTTATTGGTTTTTTACCTCTTCACGCTTTATCTACTGAACCAATCTTCCTGAAATTTCGCATACACATAGAAGTTCTGAGAAGGACATACCTTTTATTACGGGAAAAAGCACTGTTACCGCGGGAAATTCACGCGGGCGAAACCGCGGCCAAAAGCTAGTTAAGAATATTTACAGAAAATTAGTACCAATAAATAACTAGAATAGGTTGAGTTTGAATGAATTTACATAAATTTCTGTTTGAAAAGGTTTCCTTTGTATTATTCAGATTTATGTGAGTTTCCTAGAAAAAGTAAAGTAAAGTAGTAGTTTTTCACTAAAACATAATTTTCATACCTACATATTATTTCTACAACAAGATTTCCACATAATATTTCCGTATAGACAGTTGGAAGTGCCCTGCTCTGCGTTTGTCTTCCTGCGACTTTGACAGTATCGTCACACCACCTAACTAGTATAGGTGGTTTAGGTGGTGGTGCCAAGCGCTATGCGTTAAATATCAACCAACTGGTTAGTAACCTACGCAGCGCTAGCCGGTATTTTTTTTTTTTTTTTTTATAACATAGGGCGGCAAACGAGCAAGCGGGTCACCTGATGGTAAGCGATCACCGCTGCCCATGGACTACTGCAACACCAGGGGTATTACAAGAGTGTTGCCGGCCTTTCAAGAAGATGTAGACTCGTTTTTTGAAGGTTCCAATGTCGTATCGGTTCGGGAATACCGCCGCAGGAAGTTGGTTCCACAGTTTGGTCGTACGTGGCACAAAGTGTCTTTTAAAACGTACGGTGGTTGACAGCCAGTCATCCAGATGGTATGGATGAAACTTCAGCCTGTGACGGATGGTACGGTGGTGAAATTCTGCGGCAGGTATTACGTCGAACAATTCATCAGAGCACTCCCCATGATACATTCGGTAAAGAATGCACAAGGATGCGACATCCCTACGCAGAGCCAGAGGATCGAGACGGCTGACGAGATTCTCGTCATCGACGATGCGAATCGCACGACGTTGAACGCGGTCTAAAGGGAGAAGTTGGTATTGAGGTGCCCCAGCCCACAGATGGGAACAGTATTCCATATGCGGCCTAACTTGTGCCTTGTATAGCTGAAGGCGATGCGCCGATGTGAAATACTGCCTTGCTCTGCCTAGGACACCCAGTTTTTTGGAGGCCAACTTAGCCTTATGACTTACTTAGCGGTATGAGCTCGCTATTCTACTCTAGAACTTACCTATCTATCTATCTCAGCCGAAAGACGTCCACTGCTGGACAAAGGCCTCCCACAAGGATTTCACAACGAAAAATTTGATTTTGAGAACTTACCTACTTTGATATTATGTGTGAAAAGTTCCAGAAAGGCTTCACACTCACATACAATTAAGTATCTATATAACTTTACTTTAATTAGCTGGGTATTCAGCAATTAGGCGCGTGTTTACTTAAATTGTGCTTCAGGAATTTAATAAAGTGGCGCGATTTGTTGGATTATTCGCAGTAAACCTTCACTTATGTGACAGAAAGTAAATTACTAGGATAGCTTGGAGATTTTGGTGCAAGTTATGGACGAAAGACGGTGGTAATTGTAGAATTACATGGCGAAATATATTGAGGTTTTTTAGGTAGCTGCGCGACGCAGTTCACACCCATGGGATGTAACATGAGTGGTGACTTGGATTACTAGATTAGCCCCAAGTTTTTTTGCATACTTCTGTTGATAAAAATACATGTTTATTTACCTAACCCTTTACAGTAAAGAAGCCGAAGGCTACGGAGGTTCTTTCGAAGCTTGGTGTTACACTTTCCAAAAGGTTACCTCACCCAAAACTAGCGTCCCAGGGCTCACTGACCCAGCGCCCTCACTGAGCTTCAAATGCGACAAAGCAGTATATAAATTTCAAATGAATTTACGTATAAACGCAAAAGTTTGGATATGACTTTGTGAATTTGTGAGAATGGACTTGTAGCCTATGTTGGCGGCGCAGCGGGGCGTTGTCATTTGCAATTTTACCTTATAGCACAGCGCCGCGCGGCGTTCTATCGCCAACGTAGGACGCCAGATCACGATCCGCTTCAGCTTGTGATTTAGACCAAAAAGGAAGCCAACGTTGTAATTACGGGTACAAATGATACACACCTGTGTACAGTAGAAAATGTTCACTGACGCCCGTTAATTAATTTAGACTGTTAATTGTTCACGCTCATTTGTCGGATATACGGCTATCTCGAGGATAGCGTGTTCCTGATTTATTTATATTTTCTGCTAATTAGGGAGGATTTTCCTTGAAAACGTAAATCAAATAAATAAAAAGAAATATATTGACATGTTTCATGATAGTTACAAAGTTCTTATTAACCAGCTAATTATTTAAAAATAAAAAACACGACTGACAACTTACATAGCCTATGTCACTCGGCGGAATGTAAGGAATCTAACAATGCCTCTCACATCAAAATCTGTTAAGCCGTTCAGGACTTATGGCGAAATAAAAAACTTTCATACATACTTACATACATGAACCCTGAAAACATAACACTCCTTTTTTGGTCAGTCATGTAATAAGATTAGGTTAGATGTCGGCCACTATTTAAATTTCTGTGGTGTCAACATTCAAGTCAATTTTACTTAATTGTGTTCACAACCATATCTAAAAGTAAGCTGCAGCATATTCTCGTGTATCACTATGTCGTAGTCAAAATTCCTATATTAATATGGCCAGTCGGCTCCTATGAAAAATCCGGAATAAACAATACTGTGTATACTATTCCGGGTTTTTCTCCATCCATCCAATTTTATAAAGATCTACTCAGCTATTGAGACGTATTCAAGTAACAAATCAATAAACATCCAAACTTTCCTATCCATCATTTTAGTAGGATTTCAATCAAAAATGGAACACGATTTATGTATAATAGAAATATAATTTATTGAACATATATAATACTGAAGTGTTCCAAATTATACATTTTACATTCAGTCATAGAATATTAAATTGAATTCATAATAACTCACAGACGTAACCTAATTCAATAATAACTTCAGTCAGATGTGGAACAGCATACTCGTATGCTCGGAAAAAACTTTTTAATTTAAACTACAGATGGTAATATGAAAATTTAAATTGGCTCTCTAGCTGTTGAGAACGTCTAAGTCATTTTACTTAACTATTTTATGTTTGTCGTGATGACTTTGATTGAGATTAATGTCAAACTCGGTGGACCGACGACCTGGTGAAGGACGCGGGTTGCGCATGGATGCGGGCAGCGAAGGACCGGTCGTTGTGGAAATCCTTGGGGGAGGCCTTTGTCCAGCAGTGGACGTCTTTTGGCTGAGAGAGAGAGAGAGAGAGAATGTCAAACCAGAATTAAGATAACAAATCTTTAAAAGTACCACTGCTAAACAGGTGATTTGAAAAACACCAGCAACCTTCCTAGAGGTGAAAGTACTCATGAGCAACTTTATTTTATTGTATAGGACCGACTCTGATCTTAAAAAAAAATCAGCTGTTCCATACAATTTGAGTAAATTGTCATATTCTTGTGTACTTTCACCCCTGGAAAGTCTGAAAGTATCCGTGAATATGAGCAACATTTACAAATCACCCTGTATATTAAAATATTAAGTGTAAGAAACAGAAATACGTACTTGAAGTTTTTTTTGACATAGAAGTTAACAGCTTTTTTTCAATTTGATCTAAATCTTGTTAAGAAAGAGAATTGTTACCCTAAAAATACAAATAGCCACTGGCATAGAGCCGAACCCGCATAAGTTTTAAAAAGGTCCTCGCAATATGGCGTAATTTGAATAATGTAATAGTAAGGAATCCGTACCTTCGGACGTGGACAGCAAGTGAAAGAACATCACAATGGCCCTTTGTACTCAGATGTCAGGGGTCTAAAAAGGACACTTTGACCAATCAGAATGTGGTACATTTCCCATGTCCTAAATATTTAAAACAGAACCTTATGCTGCCACTAATAAGTTTCATTTTTAAAAAAATTAGGGAATGGGAAATAGATCATATTAGGATTCGACAAAGTAATCTTTTTAGACCTCCAGAGCAATCGTATCCAATAATTTATTTATTTGACTGTACTTTCCTTCCCTCCGGTCAGGTGCTCTGATTGAAGGCCCGCACTTTATACACGAGTGGACCTTTTGTGTATTTTCTATGTTATAGGGTTATGTCATAGAGTACGGACGTCTACTCCGGTCTATGTTGCTCTATGGGTTATTTTGAAGTGGAGGGCTGAAAGAAATAGTTGAGGTGTTATTTTCATGAAATGTAATTCAGATGGTGACACATTTATAACTAAAATGAGAAGTTTTATTGTTATCTATGTCTGTGATGTATGTGATCGAAATAGCTATGATTATGATACTTATAGAGTACAATTACTTTTATATTCAGTAAAGACTTTAAATTATTCATAACGGGTCCATAAATATATTTATTAAAGTTGGTTAAATTTTCGTTCAAATATAAATTTTTAAATGCGTTCACTTGTTTTTATGACTTTGTGAGCGTCAGAGCGACAAGTATTTTCGTAAATAAAACTTTTTTCCAAAAAAAATGAACCGACTTCCATCATAAAACTTAAAATCATGAAATAACAATAAAGAAAAATGTATTAGCATACTACCTACTGAATGAGGTGAAGTCGGTGCCAAGTGCAGGAGTAAGAATGTTATGTAATTGCTCAGCTAGGCATTTTTATACATGATTCTAATGTTAATTTAGCACCACACAATTATAACTTGGCACCGACTTCACCTCATTCAGTAGGTAGTATGCTAATACATTTTTCTTTATTGTTATTTCATGATTTTAAGTTTTATGATGGAAGTCGGTTCATTTTTTTTGGAAAAAAGTTTTATTTTATCATTTTTAGTGCTTCTACACCTTTTTCTTTAATAAAAACTAAAATTTTTCTTTCACTGGCCGAAAATAAAGAATTAAGAATTTGAAACTTTTTTATGTAAGTTTGATTTGAAATGTCAGAACATGTCAAATTGTCTATTATTTTTGGCACATAAATAGACCGAGGGCCTGTGATGACCAAACCTTCCTTATTTTCAAATTTCTGAATGTTTTTCTGCGTGGTATATACGGGTAAAAAATATTATGGACTAGGTATAAAATTTGGATCTTAGTTGCTTATGCAGGTAATATTTTATAGCAAGGATGATTTTTATAGGTATAAAAAGCACCCTTGGGGCCTCCCAAAGTAACATTAAATTCAGTTTTTATATTAAAACAAATATAACTATAATTTAGTAAAGTTACAATATCTAGCAGTGGTTTATATCTGCACCAATTGCCTGGTAATGGATGGCGTGATTCCTAATATTATTAGGAATAAAATCTTTAAAAACTTTACTATGAGGAATTGAGCTACCACTTTAAATGTTATTGCTACCAATAATCTGCCTAAGTAATCATGATCCAACTTTTATAGTCGCTAATCCCTATTTCTATGTTGGGGACATGCACAGAAAATATTAAGTTTTAATAAAATAAGGAAGGGCATGCTGTCGCGGGCTTTTGCTCTATAATGCAATGTTGGTATTTTAATATTTTGTTAGGTATCTTTAAAATTACCGAACAGATTCTGACGTGGTTAAAATGGGACCAACTTGGGAATACACCATTACGAATAAAACAACAATTTTGGAAATCAGTCTACAATTGGCGGAGAAATCGGCGAACATACATAAAAAAAAAACATACATACATCGAAACATATAACCTCCTCCTTTTTTGGGAAGTCGGTTGAAAAGAAAGTAGATGGCACTTCTGTGCCAAAATATTCAAAATTATGTGTAGTAGATAGTGTGTTGTTCTAAAAATGGTAGGTATTATTCTGTTTCCGTAAGGAATAATTAGCCCTATGATTGTTCTGTGTTGTAGTAGATATCGATAAATGTTAAAATAATATACTGGTTAAATACGAGACGGGCCTTTCGAAAGTTAAAAATTTTGAAGATATTTAAATGCAATATGAGTATAAAATAAGTTTGTTGGTGGCAAATCGCATCAGAAATAAAATTTCTATTCAAAGAAAAAGCATAATATATTAAATCGTACAGCATACGTTACTTAATATTGCCTTTTGGATAAAATATTGCTATTTGCTTCAAAAATTTTAATTATTTCAGTAAAAAAATATGGCTGTCGTTAACAAATTACTAGAGAGTATTTTAATTAACCTTTTCAGGATTGTAACAGCTACAAGCTTTCAATGTTTGCCGAATTAGGAGCTAAGGGTTATACCGCAGAGCTAGTTAAAACGACTAAGCTATTTTCGCAGCTCTAAAGTTATCGCCAGGAGTAGTTCAAGACTTACCAGTCGCGAAAACAACCGCTGAGCACATTTAGTTGCTTTTAAGATTTAGTTGTAGAAGGCGAATCATCTGTATCGGTTCATCTTGCAATAGTGTCCGGACTATCGATAGTTTGACTATCGATTGTTTGTTGAAATATAAGTGTCAATAGTATCGATAGTATTGATAAGAAAGCATCGTATCGGTTGTATTCTAATTTCAAAATACAAATAAATTATCCCGTCAAGACCATGCTTCTAAATTTGGATCCAATTAAATTTCGTTTGTTTAAGCAGATTATTTGTGTTTTATAAGCCTGTAAGGGAAAAATATCAAATTTTGGGCAATTTTTTGCCAATTTATAATGGTTTTTACGTTTATTACTGTTTGAAACAAAGTAATTTAGGACAAAACGCGTGTCACTTCACTTCCAAAGTAACGCCTGAATCACAACTACTAAAATTAAAATAGTTTTAACATGGAGAATACATAAATTCCCGTAATACTAGGAAAAGTCCGGAACAAAGCCAAAAGTGTATTCAGTGTAAACGTTTCACACAAATTCTAACTGGAGTGCTAGTATCCGCATTAAATAATACACCTGACTCATTACAAACATAATTCCAGGGCCGTAACGGGGAGTAGAGAAATGTAAATTAAATCCTTGTAGAAATATAGCAGTAATTTGTCCCGCACGTGTGCGGATCCAGCGCTCTTATTCAGCTGTAACTCAGGCATTATTACGATGGCCTGTGGTGTGGCCATGGCCTGTGGTGTGGCCCTAGAATAGCACCAACCCATCTCTTCCCGTGGGTGTCGTAAGAGGCGACTAAGGGATTTAAAACACCGGAGGATGGGCAGCAGCATCTTTCCGCGTACTATGCCATCACACTGCGATCGCCAACCCGCCTGCCAAGCGTGGCGATTACGGTAAAACCCCCCATTGGGGGAGGCCTTTGTCCAGCAGTGGACATTTTTCGGCTGAGAGAAGAAGAAATATAGCAGTAATTTGTCCCGCACGTGTGCGGATCCAGCGCTCTTATTCAGCTGTAACTCAGGCATTATTACGCTTCATACTAGCGCCTTGGGTGACGCATGGGAGCGTGATAACTTACTGACTCGATTCCGTTACGTCACTGCCCAAAAAAGGAGTGTTTTCAGTTTTCAATGGACCCAAGGGCAAAGAAAAAATACACTTGCCCAGGGTCTATTTAAGTTTTTTTTTACTCTTGGTGGTTCGGCCAAGGATACTCTCCTTGCCATTTTTTTTAAGAATAGTAGGCAAACGATAATGCGAGCCTGATGAGCATCGCAGTGCATGGACACCAGCAACTCGAAAAGGTTATTGATGCGAGTGATTGTATGTCGGTTTTTAGATTAGTTTTTTTTGTAGATGTCGAAAGGGCCTAGTGGTCTAGGCAGATCAAGAAGAATATAGATACAATCGATGCTGTTAAACACGATCTTAGTCCAATATGTCTAACAATTCTAAGACAAACTGTAAACCTGAACAAAGAAAATATTCGATTGAGTGTTTTCAGCTCATGACGTGAAGACGGACCACCAACAACTGAAATAAAATTATAATCAGATTTCTGGTGGTTCCTCTTGCCATTTGCCTAGTTGGAGATGAGTAGACACACAAGGAGGTTTTACCTTGATCCCGAAGCTTTGGTAACAGATTTCATACAGGCTGTACATTAGGCAAGCCTTAAAACTCTAAACAAGATTTCTTATCACTGACTTTCACAGCAAAAATAATGTTCATATGTCCATCTAACGATCTTCATCAAAAATGAAACATATAACTAATAAATCTTCCTTTGTTTTTCGAAGGGCGAGGTTATCTAAGCCACTGTTACATGGTCACAGTATTATCTTTATACCGTAAGAGATAGGCTTCAGTTGTGGCTTTTAGGGCCACAGAATAATAGAACTTACGTACAGAAGTTCCAGAAGGAGCTTGAAACTTATCGAGTGGCACGAGCGTTAACGTTCGTTTGGGGCGGCTGATTCTAAAATAGTTGAATCTTGCTAATATAATAGGGAATATTGCAAAGATCGAAGAAGAAACACCAGAACACATATACTACAGAAGAGATGACATGAGATGATTTCGTCAAGGACGGCAAGATTAGAAAGGAAGTGTCAAGTGAGATAGCAACAGAACGAGGTGGAGGGAAGGTAAAACTGTGCCGACCCCAAATAAGTTGGAAAAATGTAAAGAAGAACACTAAAACATGTGATACCCCCTGGTGTTGCAGTTGTTGTCCATGGGCAGCGGAGGTGACCCGCTTGCTCGTTTGCCGCCCTATGTTAAAAACTATAAGGGTTCTGTTTTTTATTTTTGTACGGAACCCTAAAAAATCTTGTGGTAAACAAATCTCCCCTCGAGAGGTAAAATCGCCGATCGTACTTAAACATCGGAGTGGAGCAAAGTCAAAGTCAAAGTCAAAGTCAAATATTTTTATTTATATTGGCTTAAAAATAGCACTTATAAATCGTCACTTTCTTATTTTTTAGTTAGTTGACGTCATAAAATTACTTAAAGCTAAGTTTACCACCGCCTCCAAAGCGCAAGTGGAGAAGAGCCTCCCTGGAAAAGCCGTGTTCTGTTCTCGGCTGGTCCTTATTTATAGCCTTGAGAAAATTATAATTTCGGCCCCGATTCACTTAGCGTTGTAAATTAGTAAAGTAATAGGCTATTAATGTTATTTTAAATATGTTATTTTGCAATGGAAAAGAAAAAACATTGGAAAATTGTTATTTTATTTTTGTTTGGCAATAACCTAAAAAATACTTTGATATGACAATTTAAACTACAATAATGAATTATTTATTTTAAAACATCCCTATCAATAAATATTAAATTCTTCCGTGACAGAGAGACAATGTATAGCCGAAACTACTGGGCGTAGGAAGCTGAAATTGGGCATGTAGGTTCCTTAGTGAGTGTAGGGAAGCGCTAAGAGGGGATTTTCCGAAATTCCAATGTAGTCGAGTCGTAGTCTGTAAATCCTATTGAACAAAGAGAATAAAAGTAAGTACCTACTATTGAAAACAACTTTAAGTTTCAACTTGAGGTTTTTAACGTAAGCTAAAATATTCGAAACGAAACGAAAACGGACTAGACCTAATACAATATTTGCATGATATAATTATATTGACTTATCCTTATTTAATTTACAAAAGAGATTGAATATTCTAATGAATGTAAAGACTATGAGATTCAGGCGAGTTTCCTCTAAATCTCAAAATTAACACATCAAAGCAAAATTGAGGGCTTTTCGGGTTTTGATTTACATCTCAAAAAGAGCGGGCCGAATTTTAAGTTATCCCGGCGTCCTTCGTTTGCTTAGACTTAATTAAAACAAAACTGGATTCAAATATTCCTCATGCGGTAAAATAATAATTTGAAACTGCACACGTAAACTAAATATTGACCATTAATTGACCTCGATAATAATTTCGTCATAATTTAGTTGAAACGTCAAATGCATACTTGATATAATGTTTGGGCTAATATTTTATTTTATTACATTCTTTTATAATAAATAATTTCTTTTATAACATATTTGCTCGTAAAGTGTCACTTATTTCATCAATTTCAACATTGTATTGTATCTCATTACGCACTTGTGCGTTATTTAAAGTAAAACGCACGCTCCGTCTAAAAACGAACGATACTTTTTTAAATCTTAGCAAATAATTTTTATTCCAGAAAAGTGGTCAACATTTTATGAATAAAATTAACTTTAGGAGATAAAATAAATAAATATTTTATTCTTGAAATTAATTTTGTCAATAAATTACAACCATTTATCTGTAACAAAACACAAAAATATTAATTTACTTTATTAGTAATATTTTGTGCCTTTGCCTAAAAAAAGTACTGATGCGCGCGCAACGCGCATCGCTAATTTGTGAACAAGTAAAATTATTCTGCGCGTTTTTTCTTTGGTATTATCGTTAACCGAGTTTTATTTAAATATTTCCTCGCAAATATGTTATAAAACGTCGTATGACATACGTGCGCTTTGAAAATTATGGCCTCTGCTTTCTTGTAGCCCTCGCCTACGGCTCGGGCTAGCAATATCGCCTCGGCTGTAATTTTCAACTTACCGAACTTAAATCATAATGTACTATAATTATATTAAAATTAATTTTAATTTAACACGAAATTGGGTAGTTTTTAAACGAAGACCAATGTATACTCCTTCAAATGCCGATTGCCGGTTAAATGCGTCCACATCACAGTTACTTTTTATAGTCACACACAGCAACATTCTCAAGTGTTGCTGTTCTCAGCAACATAGCAAAAAGTATATTTTGCAGTGTTAAGTGATTGTTTTTCCGTACCAATAAAAAATACGAAATTCGGTAACTTTCAAATCTCATCTCAATCTTAGCAAAAAGATAAATAACAAACTCAATTTTGTATTTACATTATTAGTTAGTTATCCCTTTAATGTAACCCTGATTTAAACAATACCCAAGTTATCCCGTTACGTTTCGAGGGTTTCTGTTCATTAATAGGGTAGCGTGTATCATAAGAAGGGACACAAAACGATTATCCCTTTTTCATTAAAGAAAAACGGCCATTGTGGGGATACTCGTGTTTAGCCGGATTATCTTTTGTATTGGAAACTGAACGCACAACATTTCGGGATAAGCTGTTTTATATACAACTAAGTTTGTAGGTAAACGCGAAGTCTAGCATACTGAAGTCAGATTATTTTGCTGCAAAGTTTCTTAGTAAAGTAGAATTTAATGTTCAGTCTTACCGACTGTTTTTGGATGATGACGTCGTTAGCAGAGCAAAAAATCTGATATTTTCGGCGTTAGACTGTATGAGTAGTAAACGTTATCACGAAATAATAGTAATTTATAGATGCTCCCATAAACAGTGCTGATGGAAAAATTTACACGAAAGTGGTAAAAACTTTTAGCGGTAGAAATTATTACAAAATACAAATTTCAAAGCCAATTACAAGTCAGAAAATAATAACAATATAAAAATAAACTTTGAATGTTATCAGTTTTATTCTATTAGCTACTTATTAGCCAGTTCATCCATTATATCAACAGTATATTCAATATATTGAATTTCACGTAGAATCAGCAGACTATTCATTTTTGATCTGTGAGCCAACTTAGTTGGCGCCCAACGTGGAACCTCCTTTGTTGGCACCCAACGTGCAACCGCGGGAACTCGCAAATGTGCTATCGCATCAGCTTTTATGACCCGGGACTTCTAGAAATCTAAATGTTACGTACTGAATGGCAGTCATTTTTTTTTTATATCTTTGCAGGTTGTTTTATATTGAGTTTATTTACTTAATGCACATTTAAGCATAAAGCAAAGTTTAATTTTCTGTACTTGTACTGTTGCTAAATTGAAACTTAGATATTTAGAACTATATTGAAGGTTTAGATAAAAGCTTATTAATACAGAATACAAAGTTATAAAAGCATTCGTACACTGGGTCTTGGATGTTTACAAACATATGTATTTGTTATAAAATATGAGGTATCGTTGAGTTAGCATTTTATCTCGAACTTTTCTTTCCGGACGTAATTATATTTGCTCTTTAGTTGTGATATTTATATTCAATGATGAATTAAATACAGAATACAAAGTTATAAAAGCATTCGTACACCATGAGGTACAAACATATATAACATATGAGGTATGTTTTTCATTTTATCTCGTTTTTCTTTCCGGACGTAATTGTATTTGCTCTTTAGTTGTGATATTTATATTCAATGATGAACTAATGTTACAAATAAAAGTACAGGTAAAATAGTAAATATTATTAAAATCATATCACAAGACGGGCGTTCTCAACGAGCTTATGAAGAGCAAAAGTCCGCTAAGCTAATTTGTTAGTAGCCTATGTTTATTATTACAAGTTTGTAGCTTATAGAGCTTAAGAGTTATGAAATAGCGTAAAAAAAATTCATACCCACAGAGAAACATACATCAACTGAGAAAATATTACCCTCTTTTTTGGGAACTCGTGAAAAAACACCGTATTCAAATATACCATCCGGATGGGAAATTCAGGACACATTCTAACAAAAGGGGCAAAGAATAATATAACGAAATAAAAGAAGAAATAACCTTCATAAAGCGATGAATGCGAATTCAATTTCGTTAACAAAGAAAAATAGCCGTGGAGAAATGCCGGGGAACTTCTGGAATTTACGTTGAATAAATATTTTCGGGGCTCCCCCGGTACAGTTCGCACCCTTAACTTTCTCAAGACGTGAAATTTCTGCACCGAAGAATAGAATATGTAGTAGTATTTACGTACAGAAGTTTCACTCAGAACAAAAGTCGAAATCGAGGCTTATGACGTGGCACATCCACCAACGCTCATTAGAAAGAAAGAAAATAAATGCAAACTGCGACAAGGTAGGTACAAAAAAGGCTTAATTATTAGATCGGCACCGGCGGCGATGAGGAGTTTGCGTCTTTGCGTTGACTGGCATAACGAAGGATTCAACCCATGGTGTGAATGGCATAAGGACTCTTTTCGAATTTTCCTATTGGAACCACGGTCCATTCACACCTTGGTTGAGAGGCATATGAAACTAATAAAGGTAAATTCCATACGAAGTCGTTTGCAAAAATTAGTTGTAAATCACGACACAGCGGCAAGCATGGTTTTGTCGACAATCCTGAGATTAAGAAATACCCCTCAAGGGGTCCAGTGTCCGATCATACCAAAACTTTGGAATGACCCCCTCTGCCAAAATGAATTTCTGAACTGAAAGAATGGAATAATTGCAGATTCGAAAATGTGTCCGGCCATCTCAAATTTTCCCCTGTTCCCTTGGACAATTTGTAAAGGGAATTGTAAAAGGCACCTGGGCTCTGGGGCTCGATATTTTAATTTAATATTTTTGACGACTCATTTTTTATACATTTGCATTCGGTCGCTGTATTGTAAAAAAACAAGTATCAAGGATAAATAAGGCAAGTTTACGCTAAGAGAAGAAGAATCCTGGCCTTGTCTACCCCGTTAGGGATAAAGATGTGACATTGTATCTGTACGCGCGGAGCAAGTGACCAACATAATATTTTTATTGTAATAGTATTAGCGTAGAATTTTATTTCAAACATTTTTTATATAGTTACAGAAATTAGTAACATTTTTGCAAGTTAAGAGTATGCTACTAATGCTGATGCTTTAAAACTTAAAAGCTGTTTAATGAATAAAACCTTCATAAACTTAAGTTATGCTGATTCTACAAAAAATGCTGAACATTGTTATATGACTTTGACTTCTACAAACTTTTACATTTAGTACGTTCGAGTATTTGAAACGTTTAATGATTTACTTGCAATTTCAAGTTTAAACTAACATTCGTAATAAATGTAGAAAATAAGTTTTAACTATGTGCGCAGTTTATAGAGACATTAAAACAAAATCTTGCTATTAAAATAAAGAGATGATTAATTTGTTGTAACATATTTGGTGCTAGATCTTCATAACAATACATCCTTGATTGTTAACATAGTATTGCGTAGTTAGCATGTGGTCTATGAATGTGTTAATCAACCCACGTATAATTTGGCTATTTATTCATACCCACGCTATTTAAACGAAGATTACAAAATCTCGGTATTTCATATGGTCTCAGGTGAATAGCTAATTAATTTAATGTCTTGCCCAGCATACCACCTGTATTACCTGTACGCTAAAAGACCTGTATGATGCAACTGTGATGTCATATTGGTCATCACAAATTTGACCCGCCGAGTCGACACGCTAAGAAGAATAGCTGCCTCATTTCATCTTATCTAACTTTATGTGGGGGCGAGACAGCATGTTTCATGTTTAACGATCCTTTATACAGTATTATTACATTATTAATCCATATCGACCATGCCGAACTCATTACACAATTTAATCATCTTCTTCATCAAGATAAAAATATTTTTTTTATCGTTGTTTCTTTGTAGAAACTCACAATTTATAGGACCGATTTCACCGTGAAAGAATCACATCAGTAAACAATCAATAGCTATCTCAAGATAGGGTTTAAATTAATTTCCAACAATAATCCATTTTTTTTCAATAGACTATTGATGGAAATGGACTTTTAGAATAAAGTTTGATCTCTAATAAATAAAGTCAGGAGTATAAAATCAGGATGAGGGTTGAAAAGTCGCAAAATGGGTGTGTTACACACACATCCTACCTAGTTTGATACACCTATTTCAATGGATTAGCCTACATGCCTCACCCTGCACTAGAGGCCGTCCAAGTAATCAAATCATAAGATGTTTGTGGTCCCGCATTCGATGGTTGAACAAACGGCCCAGTTTGCGTTAGCGTAACTACGTGTTTGTTTGTGCCTCCTTTGACAGTTTGCTCTTGGGCGTCGAGGATTGCTGCCTTGGGCTTCGTTGAATGGAAATATTGTTATCGAAGAACGCTGAAGGATTTATTTATTGAATTTATTGATTTAAACTAACGTGAGAAATACGCATCACCTACTCACGTGACAACTCGGCGGCGGTTTCGGCTAACAGCACACATGATTATCCGTGTCCGTAATTTATTTATTGTGTACTGATTACTATAAAATCAGTATCGATATCAAAAACTGCTTTGTATAATTTATCTCGGAGTGACTTTATTTTTTCTCCATTTCACCTCCATAGGGGCGGAATTTCCAAACGCTTTAACGAACCCGTCTGCAGAATTTGAAGTTTCTACGTTAAGCGGTTTCGTCTTTACATTGAGTTATCAGTCAGCGTCCGATTTCGCATAGATTTGTATTAAGTATGTATATATACTCGTATAAACAATCCGAAATATAGAGAAAATCTGTTTGCGTCATAGAAGTAGTAAGTACGTTGTACAAAGTACTTATTACTTCCATGGTTTGCGTAGAATAAACGATCCAAAGTTTTTGACAGATGCGAGAAGGGACTTTATTTTAAACTTTGTCTTGATGGTGGGTATAGATAATGTTGCCAGATTCATAAAAAGGCATATTATTAAGTATTTATTTCGTAACAATAAATTCGCATGAGATGTGCAAAACGGAATGTAAATACACAAAAATCCAAGAGCCAAGGAATATTATTTACCGGCAAAAAAAAGGTTTAGTTATGTTTTGTCTCTGGCAAATAAAAAAAACAATAAAGTGAGGTTTCCCGAGTCTCCATTGGTGGAACAATGCTGGGCGGGGTTGTGGGCCCAAAAGATTGCAAAGATTGTTTTCTTCCGTCCCATTGTGCCACGATCGGAGCTCGCCGACTAAAATAAAGTAAGTGCATATATCTCCTATTGTAATCCTAAGATTACAGATTTATATTGATAAAGAAATAATAATTAAGATGTAGACTAGTTACCCTAGTTATATATATATATATATATATATATATATATATATATATATATATATATATATATACAAGGTGTAACGGAAAGGGTATTACTATACAAAGTGGAAAGATTCGTTACCGTGGGTAGATCCTTTATGTGAAGTTTTAGATTATTTTCAGCACTTTTAAAAAAATAAAAGATAAAACGAAATCTTTGCCATGTAAACAAACACTGCACATCACTATTCAGGATATTTTAATTTTAAGGTTGTCTTTGCACTGCTCACACACATATCACAATACAAATTATTTCACCTTCTCGGTCACTATGAAAACCTGGTACTTTGAGCAGTATCCGCTTTCGTCACCTTTTGACAGTTTTTACCAATGTTTTCACAAAGAAACCGCTTACACGTGCAGAGCGGCGCAGCACAGCAGCGGCGGGAATTTTTCAATTAATTACCTTGCTTTAAATTGATTAATCATTGTAAAAAGAACCATTCGCAAGTCGCTTTTCAGTACTTTTTTATCATCTTTTTAATTAGAAATCAAATAACTCGCGTAAATATTTTTCACTTTGACAAGTCAACAACTCAGGCTAATAGTGACAGTTACTTTTTAATATTGGTGCTGTCCTGCCAGGTACATTTTCGGAAAAAGTCCAGTCCCGTCTTTTATTAGTTAAACTCACACCACCTTTTTGATTCTGCTGTCCTAGTACAAAATAAATTAATATCTTACATAGAGCAATACGGACCTCCACGAAGTCGGTGTTGCTGATAAATAGGATATTTTTCCGAATGTACCTCCCATTGTTCCATGGATCCCTTGTATTAAACCAATATTTACCTTTAATTTTATTGTCATGTTCTATGAAGATGAACACGCGTAATATTTTTTAACTTTACTTTTTGACCATACCAGGATCACATATCAGCCTAACAAGGAAGAAGCGACGCCTTTTTCAGAGTTCATTTGAAAATTTTGTCAAAACCTTTTTTTATCTTGTCAGAATGTCAAATCTTCAGACATACATACATTTGCAAAAAAAGAGTGCGGAACCTCTTTCGCAAATTCTAATTTATTACAATACCAGGCGCCGAGTCAAGGAGGTGTGATTTAATTTTGATAGTTGTAGATGATTGACCTTGAATTCAATAGCTGTGTTTACTGTCATAGTGGTGAATAGTGTTGTGCCAATTCAAATTGAAAAATGTGTGCTTGTATGGTTATCTTAAAATTAAAAATTAAAACATAAACATACAAGACTAAAACTGTCTGGAACTAGTTTAAAACCATTATCACAGTAAGCACAATCGATATGCATATAGGTATTCCGTTACACCTTGTATATATATTGGAGTTAACCAATGGAGACTCGGGAAACCTCACTTTATTGTTTTTTTTATTTGCCAGAGACAAAACATAACAAAACCTTTTTTTGCCGGTAAATAATATTCCTTGGCTCTTGGATTTTTGTGTATATATATGTTCGCCTGTTCTTTCATATAGCCTCGAGGCGCAGCTAGTAATATAATCCTAATATTACATATGGATTTGGTAATAAAATTATAACTAAGATATAGAATAGTTACCCGACTACGCTGAAGCAAAAAGGAGACATGTATCTATGTATGTTTACCTATTCCCTCATAACTTTTAAACACTTACCAATTTACAATGACAAATGAAGTTTCGTTGGAAGTGTCTTGGTTGCCCGATATAATAAACCATGTGACGTCATATCAAATAAGAAAGACCGCCTTCTAGCGTCCTCTTACTAATATATATTATTTTTCATAAAATAAAATATTATAAATAAAGAGAGAGAATTTCAATGGCTTTCTTAGTACATCTCACGCATGTAGAATTTCGCAACAGTTTTCAAGTAAGTGACACCCAGGAATGACCCATGTTGTATGTCAATCGAGGTAGTCCACTTAGAGCACTAATCCGAACAGCACAAATGCGAACAGCACAAGGCCTTGTCCACGAACAGCACAATTTAATATTTTGGCATGTGCTGTTCGTGGATTCTAATTTTTATTTTATTTTCGTCCACGAACAGCACATATAACTATTATACTTATATATATTGATTTGTAAATACTGTTGGAACCTAGTGATGTCTGCTAATGTGTTCCTTATATAGGACGATATTAAATAAAAGATATCTATAACATCACTTGATCGTTTATTAATTACACATACCTACTTTCGTTGGTACATACGAAATATGTTTAGGCGACATTTAGTAACAAAAATAATATCGCCTGTATAAGAAGCACATTCAGCAGACAACACTTGGTTCCAAGAGTATTTACAAATCAATATACATAAGTATAATAGTTGTATGTGCTGTTCGTGGACCAAAATAAAATAAAAATTCGAATCCACGAACAGCACATGCCAAAATATTAAATTGTGCTGTTCGTGGACAAGGTCTTGTGCTGTTTGCGTTTGTGCTGTTCAGATTAGTGCTCTAAGTGGACTACCTCTGTCAATCAACCGAGGACATTTTCTGTACAAACTATATTTGAGTTTTCTTTATTTTGGACATGGAAAATTCGTTTGTTATGAGCCATGCGCCGGCCAATTTCATAGCGCTCTGTTATAATGATTGCTTTTTAATGAAATATTTAATTACTTGACATTATTGAGACAAGATGGTCGGATGAACTTAGGGCATTCGACAGAAAGTGGATAGAAAAGACCAGAGATAGGAACACAGGGAAAGAGAGGTGGGGGGTCTTTTAATGCCAAAAACTATAGACCAATATCCTTGTTACCGGTCCTATCGAAAATTTTTGGAAAAATTGTCAAGTCGCAACTTGTACGACATTTGAATAAAAATAATATAATAAACAGAAGGCAGTTTGGTTTTCAAAGTGGTTTAGGAACAAAAAATGCAATTAACACTTTTATAGACGACGTACTTACGGAAATAAGTAATAAGAAGAGAGTTGCGGGCATCTCCCTTGACCTCAGTTCTGCTTTTGACATGGTGGATCACAAGATACTTCTAGAGAAATTAAGACATTATGGCATAATTAATAATACATATAATCTATTTAATTCTTATTTGACCAACAGAGCGCAATTCGTGGAAATAAGAAATACTGAAGCGACATGCGAAAGTATTCACAAATCAAAATTGACTAGAAACAAAGTTGGAGTCCCTCAAGGCTCAATTTTGGGTCCAACTTTGTTCATCTTATTTACTAATGATTTACTAAATTATCTCAAAATGATGCTCCCAGAAGTAAAAATTGTTAGTTATGCAGACGATACAAACCTTGTTGTGACTGGTGATAATATAGAAAACTTGACTGACAAAATTAATGAAACAATTAAAATATGTTTAGACTGGTTTCATAATAATAACCTTAAAGTTAACTTATCAAAAACTGGAATTATTCTCTTTAAAACCACTGCAAGGAATAAAGAAACTCTAAATGTTACCCTAAATGGTGAAAAACTAGCTGTCCTTGACACAATAAAATTCTTAGGAGTTCACATAGACTCTCTATTTAACTGGAAGAATGAACTTAGGACAATCGACAAGTCAGTAAGCTCTTCTTGCTATGCCATTAGGAGTTTACGCGAGGAACTCGCAAAAGAGCAGCTCAAATCTGTGTATCATGCCTTAGTCGAGAGTAAAATAAGATATAGCATAAATTTCGCTACCAGTATAACATTAAAAAAGCGTTTATTGCACAAAAGCGTGCTATTAGAACCATCGTCCGTATCCCCCCCTGGGAATCGTGCAAGGAACATTTTAGAAAACTAAAAATATTGACTGTACCCTCTCTTTATATTATGGTTCTGCTCTGTGACTTATACAAAGATTTGTCTAGGACAGAGACTTTAGAGGAAAGAAAAACTAGAGAGAATACTAGACGGAAAGACCTAAAACAAAATATTATGCCTAGTCTAAATATTGTGAGGCATTCCGCGAAATATCAGGCAGTAAGATTATTTAATAACTTACCGGTGGATTTTAAATGTATACCAAACCTTAAGGTTTTTAAAGCCACATTACAAAACTTCTTATTGGAAAAATGTTACTACAGTGTAGACGAATTTTTTGACTTTAATAATTATGCAATCTAATTTAAATATTCAATTAATTTTATTCTTCTAATAATTTTTAAATTTAATATCAAATTGTTTATTATGTATTATCAAATTGTTAATTGTATTATTTTAAATTGTTAATTATGTCATTTTAAATTGTTAATTATGTTGTATTTTATGTATTTCCGACACAATATCCATTGTTTGTGAATAAATAACTATGAACTATGAACTAAGCAGTGGGACATGTTATAGCTACAAAAAAAATATTTATTTTAATGAAAAACTTAAAAAAAATGAATACATTGTCTTCCAAACTCCCGTGAAAAGCCTGACTTTATAAAGCCTCAAGTTTTACTGAGTTCGGTTTCATATGAATGGTTATTAAGAATCATAATATATAGTCACAAAAAGCGATTAGGCATTAGCGATATTGATTGTTGATTTATTGATTGTTGTGTGATTGTATATATTTAAAAAAATATATTATAATCTGATATTTTGTTAAAAACACAACACCATTTTTTTGGGTAATCAAAAAAGCTATCATATTTTATAGATTTTACTTGTATTAGAAATCCTCTCGACTCAAATAACATAACTAGCTTTTTGTCGATAATTAAACTGGCTAACTTAAGTACACCTGAGGAACCAATCGGTGTTCCAATCGCAAGTAATTAAGTTATCGGGAACCCCGGAATCAGGTCGTTTTGTAAGTCACAGTGTAGGTAGCGTCTCTTAGGAAATAAACTACACGGGAAGTTGGTCGAGAAATTGCTAACTGTCAATATTTGCCGTGTAAACTGGTCGTTCCATAGAGCAACACGGACTCTTCCATGCGCGGAAGTCCTTATTGCTCGAAGATTCGGTTATTTTGTAATTTGAGATCGATAGAGGATAGAGCTATAGACATAACATAATTATACTTAATATACATTCCAAACTTGCTTAATCTTGCTTAGTAAGAAGTAAGGTCAGTTAAGTAGAGTCACTTGACAAAATTTCATGATTAACGTAAATCTTTGTCTCTTATCAAACTGGAGTACATGCTCGTTGTTACTATACATACATAGTGCATGTATCGTATAGTGATAGAGCTGTTAGCCAGTGCCATGCCATGCAATCTGAACTCCAATTAATCTGAGGTCGTGAACAAACTGTTTAACGAAGACGTTGTATTGGAGAGTTACTATCTCATACATGAGATAGTAAATCACTAATATAGCGTCTTCTTACATTATCAGGCTAAAAGCTTAATATAACATGACTTACTAGCATGGGCACGGGAATTTGTTCCCGTGGGAATTTCGGGAAATCCTCTCTTAGTGCTCTGCTCTACTACACTCCCTAAGGAACCTACATGCCAAATTTCAGCTTCCTACGCCCAGTAGTTTTGGCTGTGTATTGTCTGTCAGCAGTCATGCAGTCTGTCAGTAACGGAAGAATTAAAAATATATATATATCACTATTATATATATATATATATATATATATAATAGTGATATATATATATATTTTTAATTCTTCCGTTACTGACAGATATATATATATATATATATATATATATATATATATATATATATATATATATATATATATATATATATATATATATATATATATATATATTATAGAATCACGTCTTTATCCCTTACGGGGTAGACAGAGCCGAGAGTCGTGAGACTCGAAGGCAACGCTTAGCTGAATAGTGGGCTCTCTGATGGAATGGAGATTCAGGTATAGTGATATATATATATATATATATATCTCCATTCCATCAGAGAGCCCACTATTCAGCTAAGCGTTGCCTTCGAGTCTCACGACTCTCGGCTCTGTCTACCCCGTAAGGGATAAAGACGTGATTCTATGTATGTATGTATGTAAAAAAAAATGAAAAAAAAAATTGTATCCTAACTAATATTATAAATGCGAAAGTGAGTTTGTTTGTTTATTTATTTGTTTGTTACCTATTCACGCTTTATCTACTGAACCAATCTTCCTGAAAGCCGCGGGTAAAAGCTATGCTTTTAAATTAAGTTTTCAATATACTTGGACAAGCTCGTGACAGCCAAGGAAACGGCGTAAAAATATCACTTTTTGATGCAATGTCAAAAAGAAATCGTTAAACTGGAAATACTCGTATGTAACAGTTACGGAACGTATCTTGGCAAGTTGTGGGGTTACCGCCACCGCCGCGGGAGTTTCGGCACATCAAAGGGATGGCGGGATGTAACGCAGATTTCGGAATATCGGTTTGATGCGATAGCGGGCTATCGAATTGATGCAGTCAATCGTTCGGATATTCACATGTTTCAAAATCAATTTTGTTGCTGGCAATCCTACGACTACGTGTAAGTTTGTGAGGATGAATGTTTGGATGTTTGTCACTCTTTCACGTAAAAACTGCTGGACGGATTTCGATATTTGGTACTCGGGTAGAACGAAACCTGGAGTAAAATTTGTAGGTGCTTTTTATCCCGAAAATCCTAAGGGAGCGGAGCCACAGGTTTTGTGACCAAATCCCAATACACTTACTCAATACCTACTATTTACGAAAATGACAAATACACATATATTTCCAGAAAGAAATGTTGGCAACCCTGCTTTATCCACGTGAATTCAATTCAAATAATTTATTGCTTTTCACATTTTACAGTACATAAAGGTAACATGTCATTACAATAAAAATAGATTGGAACGGCAAGTGGCAATTTAATTATGTAATAGTTATCGTCGTGTCATTATTAATTTTAGATTTAATATTATTATTAATATAATTTATTATTTAAAATGTAATTTTTTTAATAACATGTCGTTAAAATATTTTTCCAACGTGTACACATTTGTTTATAAAAAATAATTTAAGTTTTTAAAGAAATGAAGAATATTTTCTTCATTCCTTAAATCGTCAGGTAGGGCATTATAATTTGTATAGTCATTGCTAGTGGCCCCGAACTTAACAAAAAACTACTAAAAACTATTAAAAGAGAAACATTGACTTTCAATCCATACTAATAAATAATAACAGATATCTCACATAAGTAAAAGTAAAAAGGTAAAGGACAAGTAACAATTCAGACTATTGTCTCCAAGAAAGAAGAATCTTGTTTATAAATAAAATTTTATCCTTGTAAGAACTAGTACCAAGAAAACTGCGATAAATCAAACAGTCGGAAGAGACTTATTACTTCTTGGAAGATCTCCAGACTTGTTTCTGATAAAACTTGCTAAAGTATAATAAAAAAGTACACACTTGAATTATTTTATGCGAATAATGTCTTTTGGAAGTTGAATAAGGCACCTTCATAAAGTTCACCTTGTAAAGATAATCTATACATACATATAATAAAACAGTAAAAATATTTTGTCTGTACATTTAGTATTTTTGACTGAAATGGATAGAGGGACACTTAGAAAGAATAATAGAAAGCAAAAAATTTTTTGGAATTTCTTGTCTGTCTGTCTGTCTGTATGTATGATCACGCTAATCTCTGAACCGATTTGAATTAAACTTTTTTGTTGTATAGCTATTGAGCCTGGGCAACATTTAGGCTACAATTTATTTTGAAAACTGGAACACCTGATGAAGAACCTTAACAAAACAGCTAAACTATAAGAAATATGGAAATAGTGCCTTAACAAAAGTCGTTCAACCTGATGAGCATTTTCTGCTGACGTATAAAAATTAAAGATCTGGAACAACAACATTTGACGACGTCCGTGGCCCAACGGTCATCACGCCGGACTGCCACACCGGAGGGTTCGATCCCTGGTCGGGTCAAGTTGGAAAATGATCTTTTTCAGATTGACCCGGGTCTTGGATGTTTATCTATATATGTATTTGTCATAAAATATAGTAACGTCCAGTTAGTATCCCATAACACAAGTCTCGAACTTACTTTGGGGCTAACTCAATTTGTGTGATTTGTCCGTATATATTTATTTATTTTATCAGATGAATAACTCCAAGAGACCAGCTACACTATAACATATATGGAAATGGCGCCTTATTAAAAGTCGTTCAACCTGATGAGCATTTCCAGAAAAATATAAGAAAAATCTTGATGCCTAGCTTAATAATTAATTAGCTTATGAAAGTTAATTATGTTGTTGGATTATTGAAATAACTTGTGTTCCGCGAAGATCTAGGGATATTACAAAAGACAACGAAACATCTCAAACTTAGTAAATCAATTATCCTGATCATATTACCTTTTTTTTTAAATAAAACCGAGCATTTTGATAAAAAAGTCTTTTACCTCAAATTTTCACCTTTACGTAATACTTATATTAATTCTATGCCTTCATGTAAACATCCATTAGAGAAAATAGTTATAACAAATTTTACAAAAATTAAAAAAAAAGCCTACAGATCTAGACGACACATAGCCTGTGCCTGCCTGCCTATGTTACCCGGGATAACGTAAGAAATATACCTATCCGTGGATTCTTCATCATCCTTAGATTTAAATCTATACATATAATAAAACAGTAAAAATATTTTGTCTGTACATTTAATATTTTTGACTGAAATGGATAGAGGGAGACCTAAAAAGAACAATAGAAAGCAAAAAAAATTTTTTGGAATTTCTTGTCTGTCTGTCTGTCTGTCTGTCTGTCTGTCTGTCTGTCCGTCTGTCTGTATGTATGTACGCGTTTCACGCAAAAACTACTGGACGGATTTGAATGAAACTTTTTTTGTTGTATAGCTATTAAGCCTGGGCAACATATAGGCTATAATTCATTTTGAAAACTGGAACACCTGATGAAGAACCATAACGGAACAGCTAAACTATAAGTAATATGGAAATGGTGCCTTAACAAAAATCGTTCAACCTGATGAGCATTTTCTGCCGACGTATAAAAATTGAAGATCTGGAACATCTGATAAAAAGCTCCAAGAGACCAACTACACTATAACATATATGGAAATGGCGCCTTAGCAAAAATCGTTCAACCTGATGAGCATTTTCTGCTGACGTATAAAAATTGAAGATCTGGAACATCTGATGAAAAGCTCCAAGAGAGATTTTTCATCTAAGCGAAATTTACGCGGGCGAAGCCGCGGGCGACAGCTAGTATAATATATATGGCGTATGGGAATCATGGTGGAATTTGAAAAAAAATGACATAAGTATGTATGAACCTAAATACATGGACCCTGAAAACATAACACTCCTTTTCTGGTTAGTCGTGTAAAAAGAAACGATAGCTATGTCAATAGCTGGGATATTGTTTATCTGGAGTCTAGTCTAGACGCCGACGTTAGACGGGGCTCATTCTTGCATAAATGTTGTTTGTTGCAAGTGAATTTATGTGCAATGGTGTAAATATTTTGCTTGTTGTCGATTGTGTTTATCATTTAAATTGGAGACGGTCTCGATCTCGGTCTATTTCTAATTTTTGTGTAAGTCTGCTTAATTGTTATAAAATAGTAAAATATATTATTTTTCTCCATCAATTCCAACGGTATTAAATCAATTGGTATTGTAATATGTTGATATTAAATTTTACCATTGAATACCAATTGACAAAAATATGGAAGACAAAAACACATTTTGCCTAAAGTAATGTTATCACAGTGAATATAATGTTAGTGGTTTAAATTTGAGAAAAAAATAGTTTGTCGTACTAAGATGCCAGTACCAAAAACTATGTGTATAATAACTATGAGTACCTATGTGTGTAAGTTATGTGTCTAAAAGCCCAAAGGCTGAAGGAGCTCGTAACATGTAATTTTTAAGGGCGTAACTTTTTCCAAACATCAGATATTATATGCACACCCGGGACATGTCAGTTTCAAGCAACGTTTGGAAAATCAACAGATTTTATGACACTTCATTATAAAGCAGTCAGTATTTGTTAGAGGCAAATTTGACAGTGAGTCATTACCTAGAATCTTAGTAAATCCATAGAGTTAGGTCCAGGTGAATCAAGGTACTGATAGACTGACCAATTTTTTACCTGAATCGGTAATTTTTTTTATACAAGATGGGTTTGCTCTTGACCACAATCTTGCTCGAGAACAGAGATGAGGTCTACAGTGCAGCGAGCATACCCAGAAGCAGCATATTCACTCTGGTTTTGAATACAGTCAGGTTGTGTTTGTAACTAACCAAATATTGACGTTCGGAAAAATAAGTAAAGAAGAAAAAGCAATTTATTCTAAGAATTCTTACTAAAGACTTAGTAAATGTTAGGGCGTGCCCTCGACCTCTCTTTGAACAAATGATTATTTTTATTGCCATAATATTCCGGGAAACTTGGGAATTAATTAGGTATGACCAATAAATCTTCAATAAAGAGGAAACTTGGACCGGTAATGCAAACATTGGTGGTAATTTATCGAAAGGTGGGTGGATTAATGGAACCATAGAAATATATTGTGTTTTCGTTGAAAGTTCTGCAGTTGGGTAACTACAATCGTTAGTTTTACGTGATGCATGTAGTTAATGGTTTGTGAAACGTTAAGAAGTTTTCACGATTTATTGGATCTCATTATCACTTTCCAGTTCGCGTACGCAAAGCTGAGAGTTTATTTGTGGGATAATATCTGGATCTACCAGTCCTATTTGAATATAGTTTTTGTATGTAGAACACAGATAGTACGTATTATAAATAACTAGCATAGTCCAATGCGCTCGGAATGTCAGTAATAGAGAGAAGTGGAGAGCCATTATAAAAGAAGCAACCTTCGCCCAGGGGACAGAACATCCCAGGTCAGCACCATCTGCACAACCACGACCATTCCGACAAGAGTGAACTACTGAGAAGAAGCATTGGCCGGGGACATTGTTCACGTGGGAATTTCAGGAAATCCTCTATTAGTGCTCTCCCACACTTCCTAAAGAACCTACATACCAAATTTCAGCATCTTTCGCCCAGTAGTTTTGACTGTGCGTTGTCTGTCAGTCACTCAGTCAGTCAGTAACTCGAGAATTTTTATCTAAAAGTATTGATGATGACTGATAAATAAATAATGAAAATATTGCGACGAGTTCGGAGTCGTGGCGAAAAAGGAAAAGAAGAATAAAATTAGTATTCAATTGTAACCTAATTGCAAAATAACTGCCCTAACTGGTGTTGCGATAATTAAGCGGAAATGCGCTAAAAAAATTCTCAGCGACAATATTGCTGTTTTTTGTAGCTTCGCTGCAGCGCTTAAAGCAAATTGCTTGGCTGGAGACGGCAATTCTAAAATGGCGACAGCCTTTTCGTCGAGGAAATAAACGAAATCAAATGATGTTTCAGGAGATTGTATTCGTATATATTTTGAAGTTTAATAAAACGCATCAAAAGTCGGAAGATACAAGAAGGCATGAATTTCTGTGGTGTAGAGGTGGCATAGAGGTGTAGTTCTTGCCTCTCAAGAGATCTGGAAGTCCCGGGTTCCACTCCTGGGCAGGTCATGGTGGAAAATGTTTTATTTCTGATCTGGGCCTGGGTTACTAATTTTATTATTGTTCTCACGTCTTGATTTAGGTATATCATAGACTTCAGTGCAGCTCGTCTGCTCCAAAATTTCAATGTACTTACCTGAAACAATAAAAAATATTAAGATAAATCTGAAAAATATAAAAAGGTACGTACTTATTGATGCAAAAGGTTGCCAGACGGGATGTTTATTTGTTTTGTTACTCTTTGGCGCAAAACTAACCAGTTGATTTTTGGTGACATTTGGTACACAAGTGGTGGTAAACCTACCATAACACATAGAGTACTTTATATCCTGGCGTTCACAGAGCAAAGCATCGGGCGAATCTTTAAACCAAATATTTACTTAATAAGAGCAAATTCCAATTTATTCCATTTTCTTTTCTAAGTAAAGTATTCCCAGTTGCTATTACAAGCAACGAACGAAACTCAAGTTTCGTGAAATTGAAACCGGTCCATATTGCATACGATAAATATCCTAGGAATTCTGCAATATGTGCATCTTACCATCTTGCGCTGTTTGCAAGTGCATCTCGTTTGGCAGTATTCGGAGTATTGGGTAGTAAAAAAATATGATGATTTCTTTAATTATAGTTATCAAAAAGTATCTGCAAGAATTGTAAGTACTTAATTTAAATTCGGTTTTTAGTGCATTTGAGTACTTATACTCTCTTTGTGTGTAATATAATATGTATCGCATTTTGGGTTTAGTAAATCTAACTCATAATTGCATCAAATAAAATAATTTCTTTCGAATTCTATCGGAAAATTTCATTTTATAAATACAGATAAATCATTTTATAAATTTCTATGAGTTGGTGGAATATTTTTCTATGAGTTGCCTTGCGTAGTACACAACACGCTTGACCACTAATCTAAAGGTTAGTTTTGATTCTTTGAGCGGGCTAATATATTTGTTATCCGAAATCTGTACTTATGTCGAATTGCGCAACGTCGCGTTCCCGGTAGGATCTATTTTGTATTTGCTCTAACAATTTTATTCCTAAATAGTGTCTAAAGTTCATCCCTGTTACTGGATTTCGGTGAAATACAAGTGCAGTGTAATACCTAAAGAGTGGTGAAATAAGTTTTGAAAAACTCCTCTTAATTGTGAAGATTGAAACGAAAATAGTTACAAAATTTTGATTATTCCTGACCTACCTCAACTCGCGCCACACCCAAATTACCCGATTCCCGCGTCACTGACCTGCGTTGGGCCAGCGCGCTTATAGAGGTACCTACCTAGAGCGTCAAAGTCGACCGTTATCGATTTGCCATTTTTGGATAATTGAAAATAAAGGAGATTCAAAATGTCTTCAACGTGTAATGCCTGCGGTATGAAGATTACTTCAATAAAATACATGGAATGTTCAACTTGTAAGAAATTGTACGATTTGCCGTGCATAAACATTACTGTATCGGCGTTCAATAAATACGATACCGAACAAAAAACCACCTGGATTTGTCCTGCCTGTGATTGTACAAAACCTAAAAGCGATACGCTGGCTACTCCAGCTGCCCTAGATAACACCGATCAAGTGATCATGTCTCGCGGCTCCCGCCCGAAAACTCAGCCGACCTCATCTGGCACGGATACTAATATTATTCTATCAGAAATTCGCTATCTTAGACAAGAAATGAGCGAATTAAAACAACAAAATGCAGATATTAGTTTGAAATTAAATACAGTCACAGCTTCTTTGCACTCCAAACTCGATGAATTCCAGAAGTGTTTAAAAGAAAAAGACAGCGAAATTCTTTTACTTAGGGTATCCATGTCCCAGCTCCAGAACAAGCTTAATATCCATGAACAAAACAGCTTGAAGAATGAGCTAGAAATAATGGGGATTCCTGAACATATCAATGAAGATCTTGTTCATGTGGCAATAACAACAGCCAAAAAAATCGGGATTGAACTGTCCATGTTAGAAGTGGATGACATCTATCGCGCGGGACCACGAAGAACGCAAGGAGAGAAACCGCGCTCGATTGTCTTAAGGCTGTCTCGCAGAGCCAAGCGCACCGAATTCGTAAAGGCGGCTAAGGGCAGGCGACCGTTAACCTCTGAAGATATTGTTTCAGGCCCGTCCAGCACTATTTTTATTAATGAACGGCTAACCTCTGCAAACAGGCAGTTATTTCGTGACTCCCGCCAAAGAGCTTCAGCGTATAACTTCAAGTACTGCTGGACCCGTGACGGTAACATTTACGTGCGCCAAACGGACAAGAAACCCGCGATATCTATTCGTAGCTACCATGATTTGGATGAAAAAGTTGGCCCCTCTCAAAAAGAGGACTCTGTTACCGCTTAAACTGTGTAGCTTCTGTTTTGCCCCTAAAGGTTATTTAGTTAAGTTAAAAAATAATAATTCTCTTTGTTGTGTTTTTAGTACTTGTAAATTTTTTTCAAAACTTTTTAATTTCTACGTACACATGAGGGACTATTTCTTAAATAAAAATAATATTATATACAATTTCCAATTTATATTCCTACACGTACATTTAGATTTCTTGCATATAAAGCTTTATATAAAATATAACATACACCTAACTTGCCATCACCACAAAAAAGTTACATCGGGGTGCACGGTAGTGCCCCCGCCAAGACGAGCCATGCGATATTTTAATCTCGATGGCACTAATATAACAAAATACTATCTTATGAGTTCTTTACACGACCTGACACATACATATTATAGGCTGATTTTATCTTATTTACATTTACTATTACTAATATTTTACTTTGATTATGGCTAATTTAACGTTTACCGAAGAATTAGATAACTCTTATAATAGTATGTGTCAGTCAATTGATTTACTCGAAAATAGTAAAACACTTCTAAACTCAAACTATAATTTTAAAATACTTACCTTTAATATTCGCAGTATACAACATAACTTCGACTTGTTTTGTGTTGCATTAAAACGGTTAAATATTGTTTACGATGTGATCACACTGACGGAATGTTGGTTGGAGAGTCGGCCGATTATAGGTAAATTAGATGGTTATACTGCTCATTCTACTTTAAAAAACCTCAACCAAAATGGTGGTGTGGTTGTTTATGTGAGGGACTGCTGGGACGCAACGGTTACGGAGCCAGTTTTTAATGATGGAGAAATATTACAGATAAATCTTACTAAAGAGCTGTCACTGATTGCTATCTACAGAAGCCCCTCCTTCAAACAACTGGACAATTTTATAAATTCTTTAGACCATGTTCTGCATTCCGTCAAGAACGTTCCTACTGTTATTGTAACGGGCGATATTAACATTAATATAGTGAACTCAGATACTAGCTCAGAATATCTAGATCTAATGGCTGTATATGGTCTAAATCCAATAATTTCTAAAGTTACAAGAAATGACTCTTGCTTAGATCATATTTTCTTAAAATCTAGACATAATCGTGCTGTGGGAGTAGTTTGTGATACTGATATTACGGATCACAGAGTAATTATGATGGGGCTTGATACACACATAAATAACTATCATGTCAATCGTTGCGTAACTACCGTTAATTATAACGCTGTATTAGATCAACTTAAAACTACTGACTGGTCGGCAGTTACCAGCGAGCAGGATGTTAACATATCAGAAAACAAATTTAAATCTATTATCAAAACTGCGATAGCGAACAATACGGTTCACAAGAAAATTAGTAATTCTAGGTTTATCCATAAACCGTGGATATCCCCAGGTCTTGTAAGATGTATGAACCATCGAGACAAATTACATGCCACTGCCAAAAAATATCCCAACGATAGAACTAAAAAACTTATCTACACACGGTACAGAAACTTTCTCACAAATTTATTACATAAATTGAAATGCGAATATAATAGTAAACAGCTTGAAGATTGTAAAAATAACTCTAAAGACTTATGGAAAGTGATAAAAAATATAACCGAAGCTCCAAACAATAAAAATGTAGCGTCTGATTTGCTTAAAAGTAAGCATAATGCTCAGGATTCAATTGATAGTTGTAATGAACAATTCTCTTCCGTAGGTAAAGACTTAGCCAATAAATTACTCAACGAAATGGAAGAAAACAATGAATCTTTGATAGAAAAAAATGACTTAGGCAGCCCGGTTGGTATTAGTTTCTTCCTACATCCCACTGATTTGCTAGAAATAGACTCAATAATCCAAAATCTGAAAAGCAATACAGCGCCAGGTATAGATGGCATTGGCACTAGATTACTTAAACATATAAAAAGTGAAATACTTCAACCCCTCACTCATATTCTAAATCTCAGTTTAAGCACTGGTATATTCCCTGATTCCTGGAAAGAAGCGGTAGTTACACCCATACATAAAAACGGCCCCAAAGATAATGCAATGAATTATAGACCCATATCACTACTGTCCATTTTTGCTAAAATTTTAGAAAAAGTTGTTAACAAAAGACTTTCTTCATTTTTAATTACTCATAAACTATTATCAAATAATCAATTTGGATTTACTGCTGGTAAATCAACCGAGGATGCTGTTAGTCTGCTTGTTAATCATGTCTCAACACTGTTGGACAATAACATGAAAAGTATTGGAGTTTTTCTCGATCTAACTAAAGCATTTGACACTGTGGCGATTCCTATTCTACTTAAAAAGCTCGAACATATGGGTATCAGGGGTCTTCCGTTAAAATGGTTTGAGAGCTATCTAACAAACAGACGTCAAATGGTAAGAATAGGTAACTGTATCAGTAGTCAGCTTCCGGTTGAATTCGGCGTTCCCCAAGGCAGTGTCCTTGGTCCAACACTTTTCATTATTTATATAAATGGTATCCTTAACTTACCACTTCAAATGGCAACTATCGTCTGCTATGCAGATGATACAGCAATTATCTTCCATGGTCACTCCTGGGAATCAGTGTTCATTTCGGCCGAAATAGGTATGAGACTTATTACACAATGGCTTAATCATAATTTACTCTCTCTCAACATCTCTAAATCCAGTTATATTTGCTTCCATAAAACTGCAGTATCAGCACCAAACCCTTCACTTAGATTAACTATTCACACACCCCTTTGTAATTCATCTGTTTGTACCTGTAATACTCTGCAGAAATTCGATTTTGTGAAATACCTTGGCATCATAATAGATAACAGACTCTCTTTTAAGCCACACATTTCAATACTCGCGAAGCGAATTAGGAAGCTAATATATACAATGAAATTGTTACGTAACGGGGCTAACAATTCTATCTTGAAATTGGTCTATTTAGCCTTATGTGAATCAGTTATTGGTTACTGCATTAGTGTTTGGGGTGGCGTTGGAATTACCACCATGTCTGAAATAGAAATAGCTCAACGGTCAATTTTAAAGGTCATGTTGAAAAAACCTTTTCGTTATCCAACAACACCACTTTTTACAGAAGCTGCTGTATTAAATGTCCGCCAATTATATATTCTGAAAATTGTACTAAAACAGCATGCAATAGTTATCAGGTCCAAAGAATATCCACAACTATTACAGCGTAGAGTGTTCAAAGTTGACTTAATAAAAGTGAAAACTACTTTTGCCCAACATATGCAACAATTCATGTCAGTATCAGTTTATAATAAAATAGTTAAAGTTTGTGACATAAAAACACTAACTGTAAAAAGATGCAAAATAGTCATTCAAAATTTCTTATTAAATCTATCATATTCTGAAACTGAAAATCTTATACGAATAATTAAATAATTAAAACACACATAAACTCACATAATTTTCTCTCTATCTTCTAATAATGTTATATCTTAGTAGTATCCTCAGTGTACGTACGTGATTATTATTATTTTATTTTTTTGTCTTTATACTTTATTTCTTTGTAGGTTTAAGTTTGTTGATGTTTTTGGTTTTACGTATACTTAAAAGTGTTTGTTAATACACAGCTTTAAGGCACTTTGGCTTACGATGAATGTTGCTATTTTTCTATAATACTAATGATCGCATAAATTTGTTAAAACTCTATTAGACTCCCGCGAGACAGGCTCGTCCTAGTGTGGAAGTCGCAAGTCAATATTCCAGGTACTTCATTGTTCTAAAATATAATTTAAATTTAATTAATTAAGAAACCATTTGTAATCTGTTTGGAAATAAAGATTATTATTATTATTATTAGATTATTATTATTATGTTTGTGTTCCACGATCGAATACTATACTTATAACTCTGTGAGTTTGTAGACTCATGTCTCACTCACTCACAATGCAATGGGCAAAACGACAAACTAAATATATATAATTCCCTAAAACTCAGTGTTACATTTGTATTACAATGGACTAGCTGGGAAGTAATTAAGAGGACTTTTGAGCTCGTATCGTCAGCGCTCACCTATTTATTTATTGTTCCCTGAAATTCAGGCGAAAGCAGGTTTCTGTTTCGCAGTTAATTTCCAGTTAGTCCGAAAATTGTGTTTTATGGGACAAGTTAAAGGTGGATTGGATAGTTGATACATTATCATTTTTCAGTGGTTTTGGCAGTTCAATAAAAAGAAATCATCAGTGGCAACGCAAATACGGGAGGTAAAGCGGAGGCGATTCGGAAAGGCATTTGCTTTCTATTTTGTCAACTTAAATTAGTCACTTAAAAATGTACACTAAGACCCTGAAAGTATTACATCCACCCACAGTGTAAAGTGATATAGTCTTCAGGCTTCAGTCTTTTTTCAGTCTTTAAATGAGTGAATCGGGAGTGTTTTTTTAGAATAAAGGTTTTTATCAAATACGACGTTTGTAACACGATTTTGTAACCTTTGAAACACGACCTCGTGATCATGCATCAGCTATCAATCCAATCCACTATACAGCGGAGCCGCGGTTCCTGAGACATCTGACGGGAAGATATTCCCTATGTAGTGATTTATCATCAAATCTGGCGTCACAGTTCCTGCTGGTTAATTGAAATCATCTTAATATATTAAGAATTAAATTAGAAGTGGTGGTAGACGTTCGCCTATGACTGCGCCTTTGGTTAAAATATCATAGGTTTAACAGGTTAAATTCTATTGTATCTTATGAGTTTGTATTGTATACCAATCTGACTCATATATGGTAATTTTCATAGACCACCACTTGCTTCCTGTGATGGATTGAAGTAAACTTGCACTCAAGTGTGTCAAATGGTCAAAATTTGTCAACAAAGTCATTGCGTGTTACATTCCACATTAATGACACAGGCAAGAGCTTTTAAATAGGTAGAAAGAAATGTATTAAATCGCACAGACTAGAGAGAATTGTACAAGATCGCTGTAAGCGGTTCACTTGGACCACACGGCCGCACAAAGCTGGTCCGCCATCAGTCGCAGCTGGCCGGCGACAGAAACTCACAGTCGTTTTCAACACTCGCCTCCTATTATTACTGAATTCTAGTCCGAGTTTTTTAAGTTAACCAGCTTTCTCGTTATTCCGATTTTTGTAATAAATCTAAGAGGATATTTGTATCTATTAGCACTTTGCAACTTTTTGTGTTTTTATGAAGAGTTTTTGTGTTTTTTGTGTTTTATGAAAAGTGGTTTTATGAAGAGTTTTGCACCAGTATTTAAATAACATGTCGTTGTTGTTCAATTTAAACTTAACTAAGTACTTAGTTTATTAAATGTAAAAGTGAGTTTGTTGTAATTTCATTCCTCAAGTAATCAATCGATCATTTCATTCCCTATTCACGTTGTGAGGGGTTTAAAAAAAGGGAACAGGTATGGTGTACGTTTCATACCAGAAATAACAACTCTAAGATCGAGTATATCACATCTTCTGCCATGATCTTTTCTCATCAAATAAATGCATCCGCGACGTACCTTTTTACCCACAACGAAATGGAACAGAACATACATATTATCATGCCTTTTTCCAGTGGGGGTAGGCAGAGACTAGCGATTTTCACTTGCTACGATCCTTACAGATCTCTCTTGCTTCCTCTACACTCATCACTGGCACAGAACGGAAATGCTATAAGCGATCAATTGACTAACATGAGGAATAGTCATAATGATTTTTAATATGGATACTCATGCGTCTAACTAGTCGGCGGTTCCGGCTAACAAGACGCGTGAGTATTCGTATTAAAAATCAATATGGCATGAGTATTATCAAAATTATCAATTTTTTTTTCATAAGATTAGATTTTGGTCACTGATTCGATTTTCGGCAGAAAAGTGAATGACAAAACTTATAACATCACTCTCAAAAGCCTATTATTGTATCGATAACCTACTTTTGTCGTGTGGCGCGTGATCCTCTCTTCCATTAGCTGCTCCTAATTCCATCAACTCGAAGACGTGATACGAATTATATTAGAGGAGAAAGATACTTAAACTTTTTGGCACCTAATTCTTGGAAGAGATTATAATAATACATATGTTCAATTTTGAAGCTAAAATATTTTTAAAAGAAAAATATTGATCGGTGTGTGACAATGACAAGTGACAATATAATCTGTGGTGACATACAGGAGACTTTTTATCCACCAGCTAAATTTTCGCAGCATATTTGGATAATAAAAATGAGTAGGTTTCCAAAGAATCTATAAGCAAAAATTGTAAATTTTTTTACTCTCCCATACTAAGTCCAAGTCAAAAATAACTTGAAATTAGCTACTTCGACTCGACAAGAACACGAAGAACGCAAAAAGGTGTAGGTATATGTATACAGCATCTATCTAGATATAATATCTGTGAATCTAACTTTATCCAGTGTAAAGTGTAAACCAACTACAAGGTAACATTAACTGGTTCAAAGCAATCAATGAAATCCCCACACCTCAGCATTTACACTGTTCGAGTATCGAGAATCGCGTTAACTCCGATACCGATTAATCGGTACTCCACAGTCGATTGTTCGAGTCACAAATCGCTAGTCGTGCATTTGTATTAGTTTGTTAACTTGGGATGTTACTTGTTCTGTTTTAATCAAAGGAACTAAACGTTAGTTGTTGATTTGAAATGGTAGTAGTTTATTTATTTATTTTATTACTTTATAATAATAGCGAATTCAAAACCTAGGCTTTATCTACCAGTCAACTTGGTTTAGTAGCAAGGCATTGGCAATCTACTTTATTAACGAAAGTCTTTGTGTGTAATACACAAATACATACTGTGTGTTTCACATAATGGCAATGATGACCCTCGGACTTAAGAAAAAAACGGCTTAAAGAAGAGGTGGTAGTTTTATCTTGTAGGTGTAGGTACGTACAGTCAGATGTAGAGAAACTTGACCCTGAGATTTAAGATTCGGAGAGATAGGGGGTCATGTTTCTAACAGAGGGGTAACGCTGCTAGCCTTCTGGGAACCCTTCCTCGCGGCGACGTGCTGGAACCCCTATATTATTTATGATTTTAGGCTTAATTTTCTTTTTAGTTTTGACAAATTGTAATATTTAATTATAAAATGTAAAAATGTTTCTATGCATCTGACTGTACATGAAAGTTTTCAATATGATGATTACCTTAGAAGAATAAGAACCTGTTAAGATTCTTATTCTTCATAAAAAAAGGTAATTAGGTTATTTTCCTTGTAAAACAAAAATCAATCTAATTTGTGTAGAACCAGTGGTTCAACAAAAAGCTAAAACCAAGCCAAATAAAAAAAATCTCATAAAATGGGTAAAACTTTTACCCATAATTAGATGCAAGTATCGTCTTGGGTATTAAAATTTATTATACTCCGTTGATCTTGCCTCCTTCTGTAAATATTTTATTGCGACAAACAAAATGTACTTGCGGCTTAATAGCTTTTGGAAGTTTTTGGATCGTTTACCCCGCGTAATTAGTTCTGATAAGGCATAACAAGAACGAAAATAAAGTAAAGAAGCACCAAAGTACCTATTTAGAAATAACTTTTTGTAATATACTTTTTTATCTGAAATTTTTACTCAAAAGAAATTAAGAACGCAATGAGGTATCTATCTTTTATAATCTTAATTTACCTCTATTTTGAATAAAAATTGCTTAGATCTTTCAAACTACGCCACTGATTTTGATGGGGTTTTCATTTCTCTGGATAGTTTCTAAGTATAAAACATACCCAAGCGAAGTAGATCGCTAGTGATAAAAGCCAATATAGCTTCAGCTACTGAAAATTAGCAAATGCTTAATACGCAAATCATGAAGACTCATCAACTGCGCTCTGAGGCTCATACTATACAATACACACTATACTTAATATCAACTCTAATGCAACTCTAACTCTTCTCCTAACCACTTTCCTATTTAAGGAATTTTTATTAAGATGTTGGTCTTCTCTTCTAATTTGTAGTTGATTACACGAAGCGAGCACAAACATTACCTAACTGGAAACTTGCACGTTGGCGGAGAGTAGCGGTGGTGCTAATTATGTATTGATGAAACGCGTAGCTGTTTGTCGGAAGTCTAAAGCCACGGAATAAGTAACTTTGAAGTTGAAATAAACTAAAACTTGATGGTAAGAAACGCGTTCGAGATGTTATAGCGTGTTTTTTTAGGTTTTTTAATTTCCACTACCGATCCCTAAATATTTCCGGGACTACCCTATGTGTTACTTTATAACTTCCTTAAGCCTCCAGTGAAAATCCCATCAAAATCGGATAAGCCGTTTAGATGTATGGATTAACTTTTGAACCATAGAGACCATCAGGTGGTTTTAATAACTCTGATACCAGGGTGTACATAGGTATATGGATTTACTTCAAGTCAAAATCACTTTGTCAGTCGTCATATTCATTCAAGATTTATCTGACAATTGACCCATGCCGACCGATATGTGATGTTAAGTGGCTATTAGCTCGCAGTCGCAGTAAATCTGTTCCAATATCGCAAATCACAGCGGCCATTTTGTTAAACGCCACCATTTTGTCATGTCGAATCACTTTGATGCGAACAATGTGCGAACAATGTATCACAAGTGCTGTTGGTTATCAAATAGCGTATTTTACTAAAAGTTTAATTAGAATTTAAAATTAATTTTATGGAAATTACAACGGTGGAGTTTTCAGACACCAAAAAACTGTAATCTCATTTCTATATAAGTAAACATGAATCTTTTTTATGACGATGAGTCATTTAGTTGCTATAAATTATTTATATATTACATTTTGATATTCAGCAGATGTTTTATTATATAGACATAAAAATAAATAGGCATTTTTTTTTTGTAACTTTATGGTTTTACCGCACAATATCACTAATTGCATATTGAGTGTTTGCAAATAGATTATGTATTTATGTTTGACGCAACATCACAACGATAATATTATATGAGGTTGTTATAAAATATTTTTTATTATCAATTATTTGATTGAAAACATTACCTAGGACCAAAGTCCTCGCCTATACGAATATAGACACATATCCAAAATTGGTTGGATTACGTCTTTAGTTTACTCGAACACTTTGCTTTAGCCACGTAGTCCTACTGCCTTTGTCCTACCAATCGGACCACATGAACTTTATTTTCCGGTTGGTTCGATTGATCGAACTACCAGGAATTGTAATTGCGCTTCGCTCTTCCATCGATCGAACCAAATGAACTTAAATAAACTTAAAATTCCACTCAGTGGAATGGAATTTTCGTTCAAATTCATTTTTTTAGATTTTCATATTAGGTACATTAGGTGAATAATGGGTGCAAGATGGCACCTATTATTCAAAATTCTGAGAATTCAATCTTAAGAAACCACCAGAAGAAATAGTTAAGAGTAAAATGCTGTTTCCAGGGAAATTAACAAGAAAAGCCATAAGCAAAAGCTAACGCGGGATATTTTTAAACAACTTTGTAGTTTTATCCTCCCTTTATCATAGTTTAGGGATTAAGGAATAATCTTTCTAGCTCGCCGTGTTGGCTAACCAAGACTTTAATTAAAAATACCTGGAGACAGAATGGCGGTGTGGCTAAATTGACTCGATAAATAGCACTTGTACACTGTCAATCACCACATTGGATCGAATGCTGGGAGCATTCGCCGTTAATATGCGTTACAGACGATTTAGACAATAGAAACAATGCACAGATCACTTACCATGTAGGCAGGCTTCGAGCACGATTCCTCACGAATAGTTCTTCCTTTAGACACCTGGCCGGCCAGCCACACACGATTATAAAGTTCCAAAAAAAAACTGTTGAGCACTTGAAGTTTGATTAGGATAATTGAGTAAAAAAGATGTAATGTTTGGTGCGCGCGCGCCTTCGATTCAACGTCCAGACTCAGAATAGTTTACTGGTTCTGCCACCAGCCTATGGCGCTGTATTCCAAGACGCCGGTAGGATAGTACATGCGCCGGCGGTAATCCGGGCGCTCCATTGGCTAAATCGCCTGCAGCACGACGAATCATGATGATTGACAAGTGCGTCGATAACGCGCGCGAAATTCGAATTGAAAAGTAAACGAAGTTTACGTTGAAAACGGAACATTCCGCCCACCAAAATACCAATGGGATTTTCCCAGAGTAAGAATAAGAAACGGTAATTAACGATAAATATGTTTAAGTTACTATCCTAAACTTAAAAGCTAAGAAATGCTAAGTTATAACGATTATACGGATGGTAGAGGACATAGTTTGACCAAAGGTCTCTTAAACGAGTGATCTCTGGCTGTTCTAATGGTTGCGACTCTAACTACCCCATCAGGGCCAGGATGCAAAGAAACAACTCGTCCTAATGCCCATTGAAGAGGAGGCCGATTGTCCTCTTTTATGAGTACGATTGAGTTTACAATTAACGGTGTTGAGTCCGTGGTCCATTTTGCTCGCTGAGTTAACCCATGTAAATATTCATTTTTCCAGCGTTTCCAAAATTGTTGTTGAAAAGATTGGATAAGTTGCCATCGATTTAGTCGATTGATTTTTACGTCCTTGTAGTCGAAGTCAGGAACTGCTGTAAGAGGTTTCAGCGTTAAAAAATGACCGGGCGTAAGAACGTTCAAATCGTTGGGATCCGAGCTCAATGGACACAAAGGCCGCGAATTTAAAATTGATTCGATCTGAGCGAAGAGTGTGGTAAGCTCTTCAAACGTTAAGACCTGATCGCCAACAATACGGTACAAATGACTCTTTGCGGCTTTGATTTGGATTTCCCACACCCCTCCAAAGTGGGGAGCAGAAGGTACGTTACGTTTAAAATCTATTTTTTCCGCATGAGAGGCTTGTTCGATACCTGACGCTAGTTGTGAACTTGCACCAACGAAATTCGTACCGCAGTCAGAGTGAATAACATTGCAGCGGCCGCGACGAGAAACGAAGCGACGCAATGCCGCGATGAAGCCGTCAGTCGATAAAGTAGAAACCACCTCAAGGTGCACTGCTTTTGTGCTCAAGCATACGAATAAACACAAGTACGCTTTATCGATTTTAGCACCACGATGAAGCCCGAGCTTAATTCGAAAAGGCCCTCCTAGATCGACACCTACGACAGAGAAGGGTTTTGCCTGATTGACACGAAAGGCCGGAAGGTCGCTCATAAAGGGTTGCAAAGGTTTCGGTTTAAGACGGTAGCATCTTATGCATCTTGAAAGATGATGACGTACAGCATGCTTTGCCGCAAGTATCCAAAACTGTTGTAAAATCAGATAGTTGGTTGTGTTCAGACCGGGATGAAAATTGTTTCGATGAATAGATTCGATTACAGCTGATGTAAGAACACTCTTTTTGGGCAATAATGCGGGATACTTATGTTCGAAGTCAAGATCGGAGCGCGATAGGCGCCCGCCTACTCTGAGTATACCCTGCTCGTCCAAAAACGGGTTTAGTTTACGAAAACTGCGAGGTAACTGTATCTTTGATTGTAATTTGGATATGACATCCGAAAAACAACGTTGTTGGAAATGTTTCACGATAATTAGTAACGCACGATGACGCTCAGCGTCCGTTACGAAAAGATTATCTGATCGCGGAACAGTGTTACGCATGTTATTACAAAACCTGCGAACGTAAGCGATAATGCGACAGATTTTATCTAAAGAAGAATATTTTTCGAATAGTCGATCAATTATAGAAGTTTGGTTTACGCTTTCGATTTGATCCGAAACGAGAACTGTGGTGCGACGCTGCTCAGAGAGCACCGCATTGTCGTCGTTTGAACGATTTCTCGATGTATCGATTGGCCACTCAGACTGTGGTTGAGACAACCACTCTGGGCCCGCCCACCATAGGGCATTGTTCAGCAACTCGTGAGGCAATTGCCCACGCGAACAAACATCTGCAGGATTTGTGACAGATGGTACGTGCCTCCAGCACTCGGTCGGCACGATATCTTGAATGTGACTTACGCGGTTTGCAACGAATGTCACCCAGCGAGAAGAAGGAGCTCGCAACCAGGACAAGGTAACGGTGGAGTCACACCACACATAAGTGTCATGAACAGGAATCCGCAGCGTGCCCTTGACAAATTTGATAAGGTCTGCGAGCAAAAGTGCACCACACAGCTCTAGGCGAGGTAACGATTGACGTTTTAAAGGAGCTACACGAGCCTTTGCACATACGAGAAAGACGCGAACGGAGCCGTCAGACTCAATAACACGCAGGTATATAACGGCGCCATATGCTGCTTCGGAGCTGTCACAGAATCCATGCAGTTGATATGATTGAGCGCTATCGGTAGCGTATTTACGTGGAATTTTAAGATTCCTAACTTGAGGAAGCTGTTCGGAGAACTTTTCCCATTGAGAGATAATTTCCGGTGGGGCCTTATCATCCCATGAAAGACCTAGAATCCAAAGCTTTTGAATAAGGCATTTGGCATGAATTGTCAAAGGAGATAGAAAACCCAGAGGATCGAAAATTCTGGCAACCTCACTCAAAATCGTTCGCTTGGTGCACGGTTGATTAGATGGATTAACGGTAAAGACGAACGAATCCGAAGCAGGCTCCCACTTAAGGCCCAGAACCTTGATAGTTGTGTCTTCAGTTTCGGTAAAAGTGATTGCTTCTGAAAGACACGCCTCCGCGGGAAGATCGCTAAGTAGCTCGGGTCGGTTACTCACCCATTTTCGGAGCTCAAACGAGCCAAGACCGAAAAGAGCGATGAGTTGAGTTTTGATTTCTCTGGCGTCCTTCAGCGATGAGCTTCCGGATATGACGTCATCAACGTATATGTCGGAAGTTAAAACGGTTTTGGCCTTTGGGTACTTGTGACCCTCATCGTTGGCCAGTTGCTGAATAGAGCGGCACGCCAGGAATGGAGCGGAAGACACTCCGTACGTTACGGTATTTAATACGTACTCTTGAAGAGGCTCATCTGGGTGAGCTCGCCAGAGAATACGTTGATAATCACGATGTTGAGGAGCTAGGTTGATTTGACGGTACATTTGGCGCACGTCTGCCATGAAGACAATTGCGTGCTCACGGAAATGAAGAAGGATCTCTACGATATTTGATTGTAGCTTCGGTCCCGTCAGCAGCGAGTCGTTTAGCGATTTGGAAGTTGCATCTTTAGCCGAGGCGTCGAATACAACGCGAAGCTTCGTTGTAGCGCTGTCGGGACGTAGCACACAATGGTGCGGTATATAATACTTGCCTTGACCCATTTGCTTGGCAGGTACCAGAGTCATGTGACCACTGTCGATATAGTCAGTCATGAACTCCACGTATTGTTGGTTTAAATTGTGATCGCGATACAGACGCCTTTCAATGGCATGAAAGCGTCGTAAGGCTATCTCTCGAGAACCTTCAAAGATTGGCTCCTCGTCGTCCTTGAAGGGGAGACAAACTACATATCTACCTGTCTCGTCACGGTAGTGATTACTGAGAAAACTATTTTCACAGCGTTGCTCTTCTGGGGTCAATCGGAAAGATTGTGGAACGTTATCGATTTCCCAGAAACGTTGAACAATTTTGTTTAAACTATCGTCTACGGTAGAAGGGGCTACTCCTAGTAGACTGGACGATGCGAGTCTGGACTTCCCAAGAAGAAGCCAGCCGAAGACTGAGTTGAAAGCTCGCGGTTGAGAGGCGTTACCCTTCAGACGTTGTTCGAGAAGTGACTCAGCAAAGACGTCGGCACCTAACAAGACGTCGATTGGACCAGGGATGTCAAAACCAGGATCAGCTAGCGGTAGTGTTTTGACCTCCTCCCATCCTTTCGTATTTAGCCTTGCTATCGGTTGATCTCCGCAAATGCTCGGTATGACGAGCATTCCCAGACGAAACTTTACGTTACAGTTGGTGCCAATGTCGCATGTAACAGAGCCACTGACTGAGGCAGGGCTGCCCCTAACCCATAAACGTTGATATTACCAGTTATAGGTTTTAGATTTAATCGTTGAGCGGCGTGAGCCGTGAGAAAATTGTTTTGACTGCCGGTGTCAAATAACGCGCGAAATGTATGAAATTCACCAGAAGCATCACGAATCTGGACTAGAGCTGTTGCCAGTAACACGGTTGTGGTTACGGTTGGATCAGACTGAGTTAACGAATCCTTGGCCACTAAGGTCGCCGAGCTTGCCGCCGGCTCCTTATGTAGCAAAGTGTGGTGTTTACGTCTACATTGTCGACATGAAAACATTGATGTGCACTCTCGCACTGAATGGGATGCGTTAAGACAATTGTAGCACCATTTCTTTTCAGTGGCCACAGCCATGCGCTCATCTATTGATTTTGCCAAAAAATCATTACAGGCCGAGATGTGATGTTCATTGCGACAGTAGGCACATTTACGAATCGGAGTGCTCGAATTGTGAGCAGGTTTCGCTTGTTGTTTATCACCAACATTTTTATGAGTAGTGACGGTGGGAGCGACAAGCGAATGCGTGACGTTATGTCGCTTGAACTTCTGTGAAGTTCCCGGTGTGTCCTTTGAAACGTTAGCGGTTTTATTGGTAACATTCGAAAAGTGCGTGTCGCGAATTAATGCTTCACCTTTAGAGTGTAAGAATGCCCTTAAATGATTATACTGTGGAAGCTCAATATCGGTATGTTTTTCCTCAAACTCGCGTCTTAATTTGGTATCGAGTTTGGCCAGAACATTATAACAAAGAACAAAATCCCATTTATCGGTAGGTAATTTTAAAGTTTTTAAAATTGTTAAGTTCTCATCGATCGTGTCTAAGGCGCGTCGAAAATCTTGAGCGTTCGAAGTCTTTAAACTAACGTCCAAGATATCACGCCAGCACGTAAACGCTAATTCGCGTTTATCTTCATAACGGGACTTGAGAGCCTCGTACGCACTTAAATAATGTTCACTTGCAACAGGAAAAGTTCTAATGAACGATAAAGCATCACCACTTAAAACTGACACGAGATAGTGAAATTTCTCAATATTACATAAGGAGGTAGAATCATGTATCAACGCGTTATAAGTTGCAATGAACTCAGGCCATTCCTTGATAGCACCGGAAAAAGTTGGCAACGAAATTTTTGGTAACCGCATATTTCCACTGTGCGAACCGGTCAATGAATTATGTTTCGAAGTGTCAGCTTGTTGAGATGAACGTTGTTCAAATTTTCGTTGAATTGCCAACACTTGAAAATACAATTCGTCAAATCGATCCTGAAGTTCATCGTCCTCCTCATCGGCATCATCCTTAAGAAGGTCCAAAATAATAAAATGGGAGTCATGAAAACTATCAGCAATCGTTTTTATTTCATGACAATATGAAAGAAATAACCCTACTTGTGATTCATCGGTATTGGCTAAGGTACCTACTTCCAAAGCCTTCGTTAAGCGATTATATGCTATAGTTCGTTTACGTCGCAAACTGGGCAAATTATTAATAGTGTACGTATTTTCGATACCCTTTTTAATAGTAGGTTTAGATTTACGCCTTGATAGTAAAGACATAATTAATATCAAAACAATAAAACCTGATAGCAACAAATATTCGGATTCGATAAAAAAGTTTAGTTGCGAACGTCTTCAGCGAGACCGCGTTCACAAGAATCGACGAGAATCACTGGGGCGGTATTACACGACAACAGGTAATATTGTCACCTCGGTCACCTGAGTTTTAAATTGAAATAAATTAAATTGATAAGGATGAATTAAATGAGCGTTAGGAACACTAAAAACGGTTTGCGATATTCGTTAATGTACGGTAAATAAAAAAATAAAAATCAGTTTTTTTGTGAAAACAAAAAACTATGATTTTTAACCTAAAACGGTAATAATGAAAATGTGAACGCACCAAAATTCGTTGAAAATATGATACGATAAACGATACAACGTCACGATAAAAAATATTTCGTAATTTGAAACGAAATAAATTTTCGATAAATAAATATCAAGAGGAAACGTTGAACGGTTGGAAAAAAGTAGTCGAGTTATAACGAACTATCAACATAAAATTATGAGAAGGTGGATTTGCAATATTGTATTATTGCGAACGGTAAAACGGTAGATAATTTTATGCTAATAAGTATAAAACGACAAAAGAATTTATTTTCAACAAATATTCTAGAAACTGATGGAAGCCATCTTAAATCGATAATCGGTAGGTAAGGTACTCAACAAAACAAAATGGAACAAAGACTTGTTTTCCGATTAGTAATTGAAACAAAATGTTATGTTTATTCGTTTTAGCTGTACTAGTAAGTATAATAAGCGTGGAATACGGTAAATGAAGTAGCAATTACTAAATCGAATTGGTATTTGGCGGCAGACTGAAGGTAGGTATCCAAAGTTCCCGGGTTTCGGCACCAAAAAATGTGGCTAAATTGACTCGATAAATAGCACTTGTACACTGTCAATCACCACATTGGATCGAATGCTGGGAGCATTCGCCGTTAATATGCGTTACAGACGATTTAGACAATAGAAACAATGCACAGATCACTTACCATGTAGGCAGGCTTCGAGCACGATTCCTCACGAATAGTTCTTCCTTTAGACACCTGGCCGGCCAGCCACACACGATTATAAAGTTCCAAAAAAACTGTTGAGCACTTGAAGTTTGATTAGGATAATTGAGTAAAAAAGATGTAATGTTTGGTGCGCGCGCGCCTTCGATTCAACGTCCAGACTCAGAATAGTTTACTGGTTCTGCCACCAGCCTATGGCGCTGTATTCCAAGACGCCGGTAGGATAGTACATGCGCCGGCGGTAATCCGGGCGCTCCATTGGCTAAATCGCCTGCAGCACGACGAATCATGATGATTGACAAGTGCGTCGATAACGCGCGCGAAATTCGAATTGAAAAGTAAACGAAGTTTACGTTGAAAACGGAACAGGCGGCTTCATTCGCCACGTTTAATTGAACCGGCACCTTCTCTTTGCGGCGTTAATCGACTTACCTTTTATTTCTTAGTTTTTATTTTAAGATACTATAAAAATCATGGCTGTAAAGCATGGGAGTGGACTGGAGTCATCAAAGTTGAAAAACTGTTTCGCTTGGCGTTAAAAAGAGAAGATACGAAACTGACGACCAACCTCTAGTAATGGAGAGGCACTAGAAGAAGAAATAAAGTGTTAAATTACACTATGTGACTGTTTGTGTAAAGTCGCTATTGCTTGCTAGGCTTAACGATCTGGATGAGATGGTCTTATTTCTAATTGTACAAAATAATAAATTGTAACAATAAATATTCATAACTTTTTTATGTCTTCACAATATAATTGTAAAGACATACAGCTACATATTTAAAGTGATTTAGTTAGAATTCTATTTGGAACATACACATTTGGAGTAATTCCCAAGAGGGATTTCAGCACGGAACAAAAGGCAGTTTAATTAAATCCTGTAACCTAATTTAATTAACTATTTCATTATGAACTACGAAAATTGAAAAAACCACTCCATTAAAATTGCCAAGAAGGTCATATTTACCTGTGACGCTATTGAAATCAGTGCTATACAAATCAGAAAACTTTCACCCAAATTCTGATAACATATAAATAAATTGAAATTGTACTGGAAATAGGCTGGAGAAAAGGAAAAATCTTCTTGTAAAGACACGTTGTATATCTTTTGAAATCCCTACATTACGGGTTTTATCCATAGAAATTGAAATGATATAAATCAAATAGAAGTGGCACAGACGAGTCGTTTTGTCGCAGCCTTGCGAAAGGCGCGTAGGTCTCTGTAGCTCCCGCTCACACAGACTCAATCGAATCGATTTTTTGTTCGAACTTGAATTTTCAATTACGCCGTGAGTCATAAGTGACAGTTATCTATGTAAAGAAATTGGACGCTGACGGACTAATTGGTATATCAACGTAGATTACGCAGATGCGAAACCGCTGAACGTACAAACTTGAAATTTGGCAGAAGGGTTCTTTATTTAGAGTGATTGAGCAATTAGAAACGAATTTTGGGAATTACACCCCTATTTTTACCTTTTCTTTTATAATTACACCCTTACACCTCAATGGGATGAAAAACGACGCGGGCATAGCCAAGGCAAGCACACGCAAATTTTCATATAAAAGATAGTGGATGGCACTTCTATATGCCATATTATTTCAAATTCTGTGCGTTTTTCATATGCGCTGTATTATAATTCTACAGGGCTTTATTGAAAATGTCTCTGTCGTAAAACTTTCATCATATTAAGCTCGAGGGTTGCCATATAAAAGCAGGGAGACAGCTGCTTGCATGTTGATATGTGTGATAAAGTAAATTGTTTTTACTAGTTATGACCCACGATTTTACTGCCATTAGATTAACTTGCAAATGAAACTGTCACTTTGGTCAAAATTGCCGCTTTTATTGTAAAGTGCATGCAAGAAAATAACGTATAAGTTTATAATATACGAGCATGGGCTGAGAGTTTGTTCTCGTGGGAATTCCGGGAAATCCTCTCTTAGTGTTCCCCTACAGCAGTGGCGAAGCCTCCTTAGAACACGATTCCTACCGGCTTCCCATAGCAGATTCAAATATATATATTTTTTTAATAGCTTAATACCGCGGCCTACTTTTGCACAAAAATCTATACCCATATACCAGTGGCGAAGCCTCCTTAGAACACGATTCCTACCGGCTTCTCTTAGCAGATTCAAATATATGTACAAATATTATTTTTACTCTTGCACAAAAATCTATACCCATATACCTATATGACACTGTCTTACTATAAGCCGAGGATCGCCGGCATTACACATTAAGGTAATTTTATATGCGCATAATTACATTGCGCGCTTTGAAAATATATTGTTCAATATGCTGGACACAAAATACGCAATGTACTTGAAACCCCGCAAACGCACATATACACGATTTCACTATCGTAGGACGCATGCCGCGGTATCGCGGCTGGGGAACCCGCTCATAATATTGGGAATTCCAATTTTAAAAATGTATGCAATTCACGCACACATCATTACTACTACATACAACCACACGTCGATATGTCAGCGATTTTAAGCCGATCTCAGATACCTACCATAAGTTTTCGTCCAATCAGAGCAATTTATTCGCGCTGCCGATTGCCTCTGTCAGGTCAGTCACCCTATCTTGCTATCGTTTCGCGCGCATTCGTATCCTAATTTATAATTGTGATAAGTGATTAGCTTGATTGTGGTATATTACCTATATTGTTTAGTGTTTGTTTGATTCTTGTCGTCACGTAGGCTGTTAGGTGAGAAATTGCGGCATTATTACAAACAGGTTGTAGTCTACCTACACACTTAATTTATGGTAGGTATGTAATTTATTGCATGTTTTTTTAACACGTTACAAATTAAGATAGATCTATATGACCCGGCTTTACCTTTATTTTTATTCACCCTACGCCACTGCCATATACATATATGACACTGCCTTACTATAAGCCGAGGATCGACGGCATTTCTCATTAAGGTAAATTTAAATGAGCGCGTGATTAAATAAGCGCACATAATTACATTGCACGCTTTGAAAATATATTCTTCAATATGGTGGACACAAAATACGTAATGTATTTGAAATCGCGCAATTTTACTATCGTAGGACGCATGCCGCGGTATCGCGGCTGGGGAACCCGCTCATAATATTGGGAATTCAAATGTATGCAATTCACGCACACATACACATTACTACTACATACAACCACTCGTCGATATAACAGCGATTATAACCCGATCTCAGATAGCCTCCCAAATGTTTTTGTCCAATCAGAGCAACTTATTCGCGTTGCCGATTCAGGTCAGTCACCCCACCTAGCCATCGTTTCGCGCGCATTCGTATCCTAATTTATAATTGTGATAAGTGATTAGCTTGATTGTGGTATATTATATTGTTTAGTGTTTGTTTGTTTCTTGTCGTCACGTAGGCTGTTAGGTGAGAAATGGCGGCATTAGTACAAATAGGTTGTTGTCTACCTACACACTAATTTATGGTATGTAATTTATTGCATGATATTTTACATGTTAAGTTAGGTATGACCCGGCTTTACTTTTATATTTATTCACCCTACGCCACTGCCCTACAGTCCCCGAGAAACCTTTATGCCAAACTTCCTATATATGTTCCAAATTTAATTGTCCCAAATAAAAAAAAATAAAAATAAAAAATGTAGTTTTGACTGGGCGTTGTCTGTTAGTCAGTCAGTAACAAAAGAATTTTATATGTACCTATTAATTTATTATTTCAATAATGTATTAATTAGCTGGTAATTTCCATATTCAATCATGCGTGTTAATACTATATATGCATCGGCGACATTTTATATAAATAACAATTAGTAGCACGCAACGAAAAATTCGCTTCCGGAGAAATTTTAAACAAAAGGAACTGCTACAAAAAATCAAGCAAAGCGAAAAAGAAAATACTTTCAACATACATCACTGACATAAAATTTCCTGGACTAGTAATATTTAACAAATAATTTATTTTTTCCATAAATTAGCCATAGCCGTAATATTCCTGTAGTCACCTGAGCATAACAAAGTGATATGTATAGTATAGAGAGAAGATTAATGCCTTATCTCCTTTTCAAATAAACTTCAAACTTAATCAACTTTTCTTATGAGTCTTCATAAGAAAAGTTGAGTAAGTTTGAATTAATTTTCTTCTTATTTCCACTTATAGAAATAGGATCGAAGTATACCTATTTTCTTTTTATAAAGTAATTTACATTCAGTCAAGTCTTAACAGTTCAGTTGAAGTCAACGGCGGCGCACAGACTAAATTATTGCCAGCATAAAAAAGCAAGCAGCAAAATCGTTGTGAGTGGTTCTCATTTCAAATTCCTTTCATAGAATGATTCATCAATTGAGCGACTGAACGAATGAAAAAGTTAACATTCTGCACGTCCCTAACGAACTGAAGCGGATTGGATGCGACCTGGGGGTACGACTATTCAAAAAGTTCGTTCGAATTGAAGTATAGATGAATAGAATACGTGTTTTATAGAATAGTAGTTTTTGCTCTCGGCTTCGATTTAGTATTTCGTATTTCACCCATTACACTCCTAGTTGTGGAATTTCTAAATATTCTTTTTCAGTGCTGACTTCTGCTCGATAAAGAAAGATAAAAAGAAAGAAAGAAAATTATTTATTCGGCACAGAAAATATACAATTAATCTTATTATTGTACTAATCTTAGTATAAAAGTAAAGGTTACAAGGAGCACCCATAACCGGACAGCATGTATGAAGAGAGTGATGAGTGTAGAGGAAGCAAGAGAGATCGTGGAAATCGCTAGTCTCTGCCTACCCTCACGGGAAAAAGGCGTGATAATATGTATATGTTACAAGGAGAACACTGCCGAAAAGGTTACAGCTTTATTATTGTCATAAAGAACTTATCAGCGAAATTTATATTTACTACATTTTCCGTAAAGGCTCAGCATTGATAAGACAATCACTCAATCAGTTAGTGTCCTCTTTTATATATCGTACGATATGAGAAAAAGGTGACTTTTAACCAAAAGCCGGCACCAAAATTTAACATAATCATCTGCACATTATTATCCTAATATAACAAATTAAAAAAGTCATAGATTTCATAAACGACTAATACGTAGATACAAAGTAAAAAACAAAACCAGAGCGTGAATAAAAATTGCACAGTTACATTATAGTAACATGCAATTTTATTTTACTCTATGTAGCGATACTGTACGTATATCAATAATACTCGATCACATACCAGCCGTTATAATCGATATGTTTGTCAGTAACATGCAATTAATTGGAGAGATTAATTCCAACGTTGGTGATCAACTACAATCATTGGCTATTAGTATCCATTACTAAATAGAAATCACTGCTGTTCACAGATATAGGAGTAAGTATAGAGTTTTTAAATAAAGTATTCTCAATACACAATGAAAACACACATTTTCATCTACTTGACAGATTAATTTATACAAAGGGAGTTTTCTATGTATTTTCTACTATTTGCACGATAAAATGACCTTCAAAACATAAACTTCAAAAAATTTCGCTAATTTTGCATCTCACAATCCTGTATCGCACAATAGATATAAACCATACAAAAATGTCACTCTCCAGTCTTTCAATTATCTCCACAAAAAATCACATCAATCCATAGCGTTGTGACAAAGAAAGATTGTTGTGTGAAAGAAAGACAAAGAAACAAATACACTTTCACATTTATTTATATTGTATGGAAGTATAGATGGTTCTCCTAAGCTTCGAGCAACAAGGATTTCCGCGCGTGGCACGGAAGGAGTCCGTGTTGCTCTATGCTCCTAAGGTAGTGTATTTTTTTTTTGCCTAAGTAAGGGATAATTCTCATTAGAGCGAGCTGTGCCCGGGGCGGGACGTGGACGTGGCCCGGACGGGGCACGGATTTAATCTGTTACATACATTTTGTATGAATCAATTTATATTACACAGTGCATTAACAGTGTCCCGTCCGGGCCCGCTCGACGCTCGTTTGCACCACGGTTGTTGCACGCTCGCGTCCCGCCCCATACATTCGGTGTAAATGAACAGTGCAGCACGGACAGGCCCCGGCCTGTCCCCGCCCTGCTCCGGGCACGGCCCGCTCTAATGAGAATCATCCCTAACTCCAGACTCAGTAACTAAGTTTCAGAGCAACACGGACTCGTGCTGCGCGCGGAAGTCCTTGTTGCTTAAAGGGCAAACTAGACCATGTCATACCACTGTGGCGTCAAAAACGCGAACATCAAAATAACATTCTTGCAAACATTTCATCAAAACTCAATACGTAGAAATATTTTCTACCTGTTGATTTAAAATTCCCGAAGGTGAATCAAGAACTCGATATAAACGGTGCAAAAGGATTACGTAGCGCAATAAATTTCAATTAAATTGTTTAGCCAGATCGAAACTGCCTAACGTTCGCAGTCGTTTGGCGAAAATATTCATTTTAATTAATCCGCTTTCGGGATCGGACGGAAGGTTTCGACCTCTTTGCAAACCGTATATGTTATGAAGACCCGCAGTTCAAATTATTCAAAAAACAAATTGAAGCTACAATATTTACGGACGGTTATTGAAATCACAATATAATTAAAAAGAAACTAAAGGGGCGGGAGAGACCATGGCGCAATTATTTGGGGCAAATATTGACATTGGCAATATTGCCAAATTATAAATATTGGTTACAAATTGAAAATATTGATCGATCTCTACATTTATTAAGACTATTTTCTTTTAGTGACCATATGGATTTAAAATTATATGACTTGATTTATTGTTTTATTTATTTATTTATAGATTTCAGTTCACTTCATTTTCCATTTCAAATTTAATAACTGTTCTTGTCGGTGGGGTTTTTTCCATCTCTCCCTATCCTCAGATATCGTTTTGACCTCCTTGTACGACACAAATTTTGCCTTCTCCTTTATTTGGTCTACATAAGCCCTTCTTGGCTTTCCTCTTCCTCTTTAAGCTTCTATTTTCCCTTCTATCAGCTTTTTAATCAAATCGTCATGTCGTACAAGATGGCCGAACATCTTTCCCTGTCTTGATTTTATGACTTTTAAAGTAACTTTTACTATTTTTTTTTTGTATTTAGCAAACGAAGCTTCTAATCAGAACATCAATTTAATTTTGTTTCTACTCGGCCTTTGTCGCGGTCACGAAGCGGAGTTCAAACGAATAAATCATTAAAAAAAAAGTTTTAACAGATTCAAATAAACTGAAGCATCAATTTTTTTTACATTCGGCCACTGAACTGAGATAAGCATAGGCAGCCACAAACTGGCTTTGTGCAGCGGGATCTTTGTCCAAATGCACTGTTACGTTCATTGCATATTCATGCCGTCGCCCGCTTCGCGAAAAAGGTCGTTTTTACATCGTGGCCTGAAAAATGTGACTCGGGTCTTATTTTCCCGAATTAAATATATGATGTTTTGACATTCTGTACCATATTATTTATTTGCCTGTTAAAATATAATTTCAATTTCATATTAATTAACGCTGTGCACCATGACAAAACGCAGTTATTGATATATAGACGTGGTTTCCAGAGTTGCAACTTTAAAGTGGAACTGTGCTGGGCACCTGGCTAGAAGGAACGATGGATAAGGTGGAGTAAAGCTGTTACCGAGTGGTAGCCCCGAAATGGAAAACGGAGTGTAGGGCATTCGGCAGCTAGATGGGTCGACGTTGTTAAGAATATTGCTGGCAACAACTGGAGTAGGATGGCCCAGGAGCGAGAAGGTTGGCGTAGACAGAAGGAGTCCTATACCCAGCAGTGGGTCACGGAAGGGTGTGGATATGTTTTCATGTATGTTAGAGCTGAATATTGTAATTATATATTTTTAAGAATAGTAATCTTAAAGCCTAATTTTAAGACTGTCATTTATAGAAATAAGCCAACCAATGAATAATAAATTTTGTTAATGACCATCAATATATCTGTTATGCAATACTTGATAATAAGTACTTTTGAGTCGTTTGGCCCGAATTTTCTCATATTTCTCACATATATGGAAAATATAAGAAAATTCAGGCCACATTGTAAATTAACAAAAAAAAGCGACTGCAGAGTTATTATCTATGGTTTCGCTATTTGTTACCTTTTGATATTTTTTTGAATTGTGTCAGGATTAATGTTTCTGTTGTTGGTTCGGCTGTTGGTGCAAATTTTTCGGTTTGGATCTCTGTAGTATTTAGGTCATTGTAACAAGCAAGATACATGATGGACGTAGGATTTCGAAATAAATACTAACAATATTGCCAGAATATAGATATCTTCCGTCTGTAAGTCAACTTTATGTTTAGGTACTTTTGATCAAAATTCTTATGCTGAATCCAAAATTTAATAATAAAAATCCGTAGCTCTGATACTAACAAAACATATAGGTTCTATAACCATTGCAACAAGCTAAAAACGAAACAAGCAAGTTTAATAAGCTAATTATTGAAAAATAAAAAACACGACTGACAACTCAAATAGCCTATGATACTCGGAAGAATGCAAGGAATCTAAAAATACCTCTCACATCAAAATCTGTTAAGCCGTTCAGGACTTATGGTGGAATAAAGAAACTTACGTAAGTACATGAACCCTGAAAATATAACACTGCTTTTTTTGGCCAGTCGTGTAAAAACGACACAGGCAAGTTTAAAAAATCGAAAGTAAGTTCAAGCTTAATTGAGTTTAAGCTTGAATTTATTTTCACAAAGATCGCTAAAACTATAACATGCCATTTCACTAAAATATTTAATGAAATTTCTAACAATATGAAGTTGGAAATTTAATTTAAGTTTAGCAGACCTTTCTTGGCTTCCTCTAGATGAACATACCTGAAATAAAGTATTTTCATTAGTATTAGCGAACATACGAAGGAATTCTTACAATGGAATGAGCTTCCATTTACATTTTCTTATTGAATTTCTAGATTATTTCGGAATCTTGGTGGTTTTGCATGCGTCGATCATTCAGTCATTAGAAAAGTTCCGTAATAATAAACCCAACTACCTGATTTACATGATAAAAAGTGTAAAAATACAGTATAATATCTATAGGTACAAAGAGAATGCTAATAAAATCAACGCAGTGTTGAAACCTCTGCGCTAAACGTAAAAACGTAAGCATTAAGGCCATACCCAAGGCTGATCAGAGGGGGTGAGGGGCGGTACGTAAGCACCGCCTTAAAGCAGACACAATAAGGTTACTTTTCGAATTTTCTATAATTTGTGTTTTTGCTAGCGAGTTATCGTCAGGCTCTTAGGGTAATTATTTTAGAGGTTTTCTTTTAATTGTGATAAAACACTAAATATATTTTAAAAAATAAGCCGATATCGTTTTAAGTAATTGTAGTCTTTATTTAATTCTTTAAAAAAATTCTACTGTTATCGCTTAAATTACGGTGATTTTCGACGATAAAGGAAAAAAAAACAGGATTATGTATTATTTTTTTTTATCTAGTCTTATTTATTTTATTTGTTATTTGATTCAATATAATTCTAGTTTGGTATTTTTCTCTTTACGGGATATTTTTCCTGCTTCAGTACTTCTAACCTATGGTTCACACTTGACGTATAAAGACAGTACGTTTTCGGAAAATCCTGATTGGGTATGTCCTTAAGGAATTTTGGAAATAGGGAATGAAATTTGAATGAAACGTGCGTGCGAAGCTGTGGGCAACAGCTAGTTAAAAATATTACTAGAATGATATAGAGAAAATACCTAAACTGATCCCGGAATATACAGACTACCTACCTAGACTACGACACAAATGATAAGTCATTGTACTCGTATACAAAAAGTACAAATTTTACTATTATTATAAAGGTGAAAGTTATGAGAATGCTTGTGACTCCTTTAGACAAAATCTGCTGGACGGAATTTTGTAAAATTTGGAACGTACAGGGCTTTGAGCAACAAGGACTACCGCGCTAAACGTGTGTTGCTCTATGATCCAAGGGTACCACAAAACTTGGAATAGCAATTTATATCCCGAAATTTCTACACGAGCGGAGCCTCGAGCAGTAACTAGACTACTAATATGCAAGTACATGATTGTGGAGTAAATTAATATTGTATACAAAGCAATTTAGATTGTGGCCATTTTATGTGGCAATAAATAGTTCCCTGGGATTATCGCTAGCATCAGGCCGGTTAAGCTATATAGGCTATAGCTAACTATAGCTACAGGCTATATCCTATGCTCAATTATCGTGCCGATAGAAAATATATTGTGTTTACTGGAAAGCCAGTTTGGCCACGCTGCAATATTACAGATTATATACAGGATGAGTATACAAATTGTGTAGATATTCTAATGGTACCTACCTACCGATTTTATCGCATTAATTTTAATGGCACCTAGGTATACCATTTAGCGCACCAATCAATATTTTCCATAAAAAATACTACATATATAATTTTTAAATTTAGCATGAAAAATAATGATTGATGTTAAATGCCTGATAGAAATAAATCTAATTGTAATTTCATCGATAGTTTTGATATTTTAGGAATAATCACTGATGTAATGTTTAATACTCAAAACATAATAATAGTTTCCTGCATCTCACCTCTTCTTGTGAGGTCATCATCAACTTCTTTTACTGAATTGTAAGTTGAACGGAACTGCACTGTGAAACTAAATTATTTGCAAATAAATCAGAGTGGATAGTGTACATTACAAAAAAAAAGTTTTCACTAATGTGTGATACACAGGCGACCAACTTAAAATGACGAATATTTGTTATGCCAAATATTTGATTTATTATTCTACGTAAAATACAAAGCACCCTGTATAACCAATTCGGGATTGTTACGTCAAACTAATTAGCGTGCGTGTAATTGATAGTTTAGGCTTTACACGTTAATTATGTTGTGCTTAAATTTAGTTGGAAGGTGATATCTAATTAATGAAAATGAATTATAATGAATAATATCGAGTTATGTCAAAAGATTTATTTACACTGAAATTTTTTATAATCAACCTTTTTCTTTCATTCTAATGACCAAGATTCTCTAAAATAATGTCTTTCATGATAGATAAAGACATGTTAACTATATATGTGTGTGTATGTAATTTTATAGCTTTGATCAATAACGAAAAGCAAGAATATATATTTTTTAGACATCATTTTCAATACGTGAGGATCAATGGCAAACGTGAAAATAATAAAATTATTGCACATCATAAGTTATAAAAAATAATGTTTCCGCCCGGGATCGAACCGGGGGCCTTCTGCGTGTTAGGCAGATGTGATAACCGCTACACCACGGAAACTCCTCTAGACCCTTTGTAAAAACTGTTCTTATTCCGCCGTACGTCGCTAATCCTAATTGATGTATTTATTGCGAAACTAATCAGAGCATTAGCCTGCCATAAAGATTAATGATTGGAGGATAATCCCTTTTTATAGTTGCCCCTTTGAGGATTTATTATTATAGATTACAAAGGAACAAATAGTTTTAAGCTGTGTGTGGTACATCATACTAAGTGATATACATATCGACGCATGAAAGGCAAAACTTCCTAACCGACACAATTTGGTAAAATGAGTTATATACGTCATTTTACTCGCAAAAAAATTCCGCGTCGATTGGTCTGGGTCTCGTAGCGCTGCGTTGAGTTTTGTTGTCGCTTAGGAAGTACGTGAATCCTTAGTATTCCTACTTTTTCAGCTGACTAAGCAACAAAAAATTACTCATTTTATTTCAATAGGTTGGTTGGACAGTTCGAACTTTAAAAAAAATTGAATAGTGATTTTTTCCTGTCATAAAATTATTTTAACCGTTAGCTTGGATAAATTTACTGGAAATAAAATCATATGTATCAAGCACTAAGATATTTTTTCCTATATTAGGTTTTGCTATTATAGTCGCTTATCAATTTTTATACGAACAGAAATATGATACAAACTTGTCCTTATACATTTGTTCCTAAAATTGTATTTAATATCATTTGTACTTAGATATTATTGGTTGTAACGAAATAGTTATAAAAAGGTACTTGGATAATTTAGCATCAAAAATATATACCGACTTGATGTCGCTTAGATAATTTTACCTGACAAATTAGATTGAAACTGACTGTCGCTTAGATATTTTTGCTTGCCTGAATGTTGAGAGAAATGTGTCGCTTAGATAATTTTATTTGAATTTCAAGACAAATGAAAATGGCGCTTACGAAGTGCAATCGTGTATCGAATGTTACTTAGGCATATCGCACTGCGTACTGCGTTCGTGTCCGAAAGGAGCCAGCCAAACGCGGCACGTCGGTTAGTGTGGTCGCTGAAGGCCGTATTTTGTGGCCGTGGTGGATTTTGGCGCTTAGAATACGAAAATTGTAAGTAAAACTAAAAATCACTTCAAAACTTTGAAGCATAAAAAGTGTGCAGTTACATTGTAAGGGCGCAGATTTTGAAAAATTTGATACCTTCTTTTAGAGTTTTGTACAAACTTAATCAAAATTTTAGCTATCTAAGTAGATATAATATTTATAATTTGTTTTTTTAGGTAACAACATGAACATTGAGGTAACAAAATAATAGATATTGCTCTGGCTTAACTTTAACTTTGATAATGAACCTGTCCCTGTCGTAAGTATAATTATTATATTTATAGTAACATACTAGTAGCTCCACCAAACATCCGACGTATTGTTGCGACTGCGGTGGAGAAATACAAACAGCTGGAGGACAGGAGGCATGCATGGTCACGTCCTACGTACACTCCTAAAGAGCCACAGTAGATACTGTTAGCAGCCTAACTTGCCGGCTAAAGAAGCCCCCTGAGCTAGGATGGACCACTGGAAATATAGATTCCCTCCGCAGTCAGCTAATGTTCCACTAACCTAGAAACTACCACCACCGGGTGGAAATCTCCCCTGGGCAGTCTGGAGAACTTTTAAATAAACTTCGGGTTGGTGTTGGGAGATGCCGTGAAAACGTGCCCGAATTGCCCCGCCTCGTGTACCAAAGAGGATCCATGCGAGGCCAACGATAGGGCGGTTTACGTGGCCACATACTGGTCAGGGAAAATCTAAAGATAGACATATCGACTCAACAAGAAGAAGAAGTAACATACTATGTTATGTATATAGTATCTGGCAATATGGGTACAATATGGGTACTCATAAGTACCTAAACACACAATTAGATAAAATATATTCACAACTTCTTAAAACTGATTTTGATGAAACTTACAATTGTACAACTTAAATGTATAGGTACTTAATTTTATTAAAGAAGGTATTTTTTATATTTATAAAAGAAAACTACATATTTTTTGTTTATGTGGTTTCCAATGCATGCAAATTGTTTAAAATAAGTAAATACAATAAATTCTGATTTAATACGAAAATCGTTTTATTCATAATTCACACTCCTTCAAAATGTCGGTTAGTTTTGCAAATATTGCTTTATAATTTGTGTTAAGATTATTTTTCTTGAAGGACTTCAATTAAACTATACTGATATCTACAATTTTTCCTATTTTTCAAAAACATTTTTTTATTACTAATCCATTTTTACCTATTTGCATATACATTAGCTGAAGTATTAAGATGAATATATTTGAACGGATTTAAATTGGCTCTGGCGAGTAGGTAATTTTACCTGTAATTTTTTTGAGGTAATTTTTTACTAAGCGACTCTAAATTATAAACTTAAAGTGTTAAGTGAATAAAATGTTTCTTAGGCAAAAGCCTATAATATTACAATACCTAGACTGTAACAACTTTTTATTTATGATGAAAACTAAAGATTTTATAAGCTTTATTCATTAAAAAAAAACTTTGATCAGCTCTCCTGAACATTTTTATAAATGTCGGTTAGGAAGTTTTGCCTTTCATGCGTCGATATATCATTCATAATCACATATTTTGATTGACGACACGAATTTTATCATATATCTAGTCTAATCTAAGTCTACTTATAAAACACTAGGTCCGCGTTCAAGGGTCAAATGAGAAACAGTAAACAATAGTTTTTAACTTTTCCAATTACTTGTGCTTTTGGTACTATTTGATGATTTTTGGCCAATATACATTATTTATTGAAAGACCATTGATATACGATTATGACTTTTAACTATTATTATGATAGTTTCAAAATCACATAAAAATATTTAATTATTATACTTACCATCACTGGTACATTCCTCTATACATGTACAGTCAGATGCAGGGGAATCTAACCCCCCTATCTCGGGTCCGGCCGTTAGGCCCTCAATCTGCCTCGCTCTCGGCCGCAACGCTCACAAATTTCAAAATTTTGTTTATTTATTTAACTTCTTTACAAAAAACATGTATATGGCGGACTTAAAGCCGGAGGCTTTTTCTCCCAGTCAATCAAGAGGTGATGCAGAGAGAAAAGATATCATTTTGGGGTGAGTGCAAATGAGCAGAGGGCACAAAAACACATAAAAGGAAAAGACAAGAAAAACTTAAGTAGACCTAGTACAATTACTTACTACATAAATAAAATTAACTTACTTAAAACATTACATGTATACATACTGATACCACAGGGCGGGCGCTTCATAGAAACGGCGCGTCAAATATGCCTACTACTACTACAAATGAAACTGTATATCCGTGAACACGTCAGTAACACGTCAATGTGTGCGTTTTCATAGTCGAACGTCCCACAGTTACACAAGAACGGGGGAGAAGTGCGGAAGGAGCGGGGGAGTGCCATATTGCGGGAGGGGCAGGGAGTTTCCTTTCTGTACGTAGTACTAATATTAATTCTGTGCTGATACTATGACAAATTATACATATAAAACATATCTATCAATTTATATTAACTGACAGTTCATGGAGATAGTGTGCACGTACCGCATTTTCGAAAGCTCAACGTGTTTGAGCCTTACGGATACTATCCTCGACGCTCTCGGCCGTGACGCTCTCGTTTTAATTTTTACCCTATCGCCCTTTGTCATCGAATCCTATATCTAGTGTTTCTGCATCCGACTGTACCAGTATAAAAAGCGGCTGTCAGCATGTCGTGTCGCTGGTTCGTGTAACACTTCACGAATTCATTTGCATTCAGCAAGATTGTAAATCTTGCGAGCGGGTCGATGCTGTCGTCGTCACTTACCGCAAGGAGAGTGTGGCCATGAGAAGAGCGATTTCACTTGTGTTTGTAATAAAATCTATGTTGTTTTGTCCGTTCGCCGCCGTAATATTCTAGCGCGTGCGGTAGTTTCATATTAGTAGCGTCGTCGCCCGCTCGGCCGGCGTCGGCAGTCGCGAGCGACCATTTTGAATTCAGTATTGTTTGGACATCGCGCGGGGAGGCCGCGCCGCATGAAATTGCTCGCGTGAATGGCATGGCGGACGGCCGCCATTTGTCCTGACATATCGGTTTGATTTTAATACGCGGAGAGGTCTCGCGTCTTTTGCTTGTTAACTAGTTTGAGTTATATTTGTGAATTTCCTGTTTGTTAAATAACTATTGAACATTTGTGTTTGTGAAACCTTTTACTTTGACTGTTTCTTGTGAGATGCGAAACGTGGCTGCCTGGGGACGCCGAAATCTGTTGCCGAGTGGAACTGCTAGACGGATCAGGTATTTTTTCTGGGGATTGAGATCTCATGGGGTAGGTTGGGTGATTTAGGGAACAACCCCTCCTCTTCCGAAGACACTCGAAGTTGGATCCGAAGATTAAGAAGATTCAGTTTGGTAAGTGGTTTGAATTGTAGTTATTAAGTTGGGTTAGTATATAGGGCCCCGTAGCTCCCTATATAAGCTACGGTGGTAGCAGACTGCGTATAGGTTAGGTTAGATTCTAGTCGGACAAGCGTGGTGTCGCGTGGAGATTTTTTCCCGGTACTTATTTTTACCGGTGGTTTTTTCCCGGTGAAGTTCCGGTACAGAATTCTTCCCGCCGCTTCGTTTGTCCGGATTCTCTGCGCACATTTTCTGGTAGCAGAGCGTAGTTTATCTACCCTCTATTTGTTCGTTTGTAAAAAATAATTAATTGTTTGTAAAAATTATTAGATTTTTCTTAGTTTGTTTGTATAAGAATATTTGTAACCTTTTTTGTATTTGTTTGCGGTTTGTACCGTGCGTTCCGGGTTTGTGCCATTCTCATTCCTACCGCGGCTTTGCGTGTCGTAGTTTGATTTTGTTTTTTATTTACCTTTTATCTTTTTTTATTTGTCTGTTTGTTTGTGACTTGACGCGATGGCGAGGGTCCCCAATGCTAAGGCGACACTCGCCAACGAATTGAGATGGTTTGTGACGGCCGGTGGACTCCTGTCCCGGAAGGACAGGGAGGCCGCTATACTGGAAAGAGCGGATCAGCTCCGCTCACGATTGAACAACGCGGAAGCGGCCATGGCGGCGCTTACCGAAGCCGACCTTACCCCGGAGGTCTACGCAGGTCACGTGGCGGACCTGGACCAGATCCTGAGTCTGCACGATGACATCGTGGAGGCGGCGGCCGCAATAAGGGCGAGACAGGCTGGCGGACCAGCCCCTCGCACACCTGTTAGACAGGAAGGACCAGCGGTTACTGGTCGGCTCCCCACCCTTCAGCTGTCCCACTTTGGGGGTAGGATGGAGGAGTGGGTGGCATATAAAAATATGTTTGAGTCCCTGGTCGTAGCACGACAGGATTTGTCGAAGGCCCAGAAGATGGCCTACCTCCTCTCCACTCTTGAGTGTGAAGCGCGGTCGCTCATCCAGCACCTCCGGGTGGAGGACGACCAGTACGACACAGCTTGGGAGTTATTGAACTCCCGCTACCAAAACTTACGTTTGTTAGCGGATGCGCACGCCGCACAGTTGATGGCCCTGCCCAAGGTGGCCAACAGGGCACAGTTGCGCCTGCAGTTGCTCACGCCCGTTACAGTGGCCTGTAACGCGCTCCGCACACTGGGGCTGCCGGTGGACCAATGGTCCTTTTTGCTGGTGCACATTGTATTGGGCAAATTACCCAATGACATCCGCTCGCGATTTGAGCGCGAGAATGCGGAACGGGATAGCACCACCCTACCAACATTCACTGACTTGGTGAAGTTTTTGGAGTTTGAGGCACGGGCGGCTGAGAATACCATGACGGACTCAGCGCCATCCAGAGCGCCTGAACGTAGGCCCCAACAGGGACGGCAACCGCCACCGCGTGGAGCTGGTGTGCGGGTTGCACACACGGCAGCAGTCGCGGGGGACGCGGACTGCCTGCAATGTGGCCGGATGGGCCACAGCCTGCTGCAATGCAGGGACTGGCAGAGACTGCCAGTACAAGATCGGCGCCGCATGGCAAGGCGGCATGAACTTTGCTTTTACTGTTTGGGCAGTCACTATGCACGTGACTGTCCCAGAGCCATACCATGCAGTGCATGCCGTGGGCTGCACCACGTGATGCTCTGCATGAACCGGAACGGGGATGGCCCCCGGTTGTTGAGGCAGGGGTCCCCTATGGGCGGGGGCGCTCCTGCGCGAAGCCCTCCACCATCGGACGGAGGACGCGGCTTCGCTCGTCGCACCCCCCCTCGGGAGGGGGGTCGCGTACCGGCGCGGGTCTTGGCGGACCGGGACCACGCGCCCCAAGGTCGGGGCCAGTATGTGGCTGGCCAGGCCCCGGATAGGGCCCCCATGGGCGGGGGCCCTAGATCGGACGTGAGAGTGGGGACACCCCCCTCCACGCGGGTTACCAATGCCCAACACATGCAGCCGCAGCGGTTTTCTCCGCCGCTGCACGAGTACCCACGGCTGGAGTACCACCCGCCGTACCATATGTATGGCCGAGCCGCGGGTTATGCCCCCCCTCAGATGGGGATGTGCACTCGCCCGCCATATTATCCGGGTCAGTGGCGCGCCCCTGGTTTGGAGAGAGTGGGGAGCCCGTAACTAGCTTGCTCCCTTGCTGGGACAGAGCCGCGGACGGTTCTGCTCCCTACCGCGGTGGTCCGCGTATGGGGTCGTGGGGGAAGCCATTAATTTGAGAGCTCTGTTGGACTCAGGGGCTCAAAGCAGTTTGGTTACCACTCGAGTGGCACGCCAGTTAGGTTTAGTCGTGGAAGACTCGCCTGTGCCACTTCTTGGAGTTGGTGGCATACAAGTGAAGTGTCTGACGGGCCAGACACTTGTCACCTTTTCTTCGCTGAAGTCCTCCACAATGAGGATCACGACTTCGGCTATGGTAATGGATACCATTGCGGGTTGGCACCCTCGACAGACATACCGCCGGGTGTGTTGTCTTTGGTTTCGGGTCTGGATTTGGCCGACCCCTTTGTCTTTCATCCCGGCCCAGTGGACTTGCTCCTGGGCTCGGACGTATTGGGTTGGATTTTGTTGGGTACACAGAAGGCTCTGGGTTCGTCTTCACTGATGGCAGTGTCTACGATTTTTGGTTTTGCCCTGATGGGCCCTGTGTTTGATAATGGCACCGCGGAGGAGCCACCGGTTGTCGCATCTGCGTCCTTGGCCAAGACCATGCAAAGGTTTTGGGAGGTGGAGGAGCCACCTATGAGTTCCAGGATGGATCCGGAACACGCTGAGTGCGAAGCCCTTTTTCGATCGACCACGGAGAGGTTGCCCTCCGGTCGGTTTGTAACTAGGTTACCCTTTGTTGCCTCTCGTCCTAGCCTAGGGCAAAGTAGGGCGCTTGCGGAGAAACGACTGCTGTCCATGGAGCGACGTATGCAGCGTGACCACGTACTTCGCGATAAATATATTGAATTTATGCGCGAGTACGAGGATTTGGGTCACATGTCTCCGGCTCGAGTTGATTGGAGCTCAACTGAGCATTATTTTTTGCCCCACCACGCGGTGGTGAAGGCCTCAACAGGCAAATTGAGGACCGTCTTCGATGGGTCCGCACCCACTTCGAACGGGGTTTCGTTGAATCTGTGTTTGCATTCAGGTCCCAAATTGCATAGGGACATAATTGACATCATCTTGAACTTTAGAAGACATCAAGTGGTTTTTGGTGCGGACATCCGGATGATGTTTCGCCAGACAGTCATACATCCTGAGGACAGGCGATTCCAGTTGATACTCTGGCGTGAGCGCCCTGAGGATCCTGTGACGGTGTATGAACTCAACACAAACACGTATGGTTTGAAATCTAGTCCCTATATCGCCATCAGATCATTGCTTGAATTGGCAGAGCGGGAACGGATCCGCTTTCCCCGTGGGGCTTCCGTGCTGTCACGTGACTTGTATGTTGATGACGTGTGCACCGGAGCCCAAAGTATTGAGGAGGCCCTCCTACTGCGGGATGAATTGATTGAAATATTGAAGACAGGTGGCTACGAGCTACGTAAGTGGTTGTCTAATGAGCCTAAAGTTCTAGAAGGGATCCCGGAGGATCACCAACAGAACCCTCACCTGTTTGAGGATGTGGATGATCCCAACAGGATAGCGGTGCTGGGCATGCAGTACCAGCCGCTAACCGATATTTTTACATTCCAAGTGGACTTGGAAATACCAAAGGTCTGGACTAAGAGAACGGTGTTGTCCGTAATAGCCCGTATGTTTGATCCAAGCGGTTGGATCAGTCCAGTGATATTCTCTGCGAAGTGTCTTCTTCAGAGACTTTGGACTTTGGGCGTCTCGTGGGACGAGCCGCTGTTTGGTCCTCCATTGGATGATTGGCTCGAGTTGTTTTCATCGATTAAGGAAGTCAATCGGATTGCCTTGCCTCGTCGAATATTGCCCCCGGGAAATATCGAGCCAGCCTGCATGGCTTTTGTGACGCGTCGGAGCGAGGCTACGCCGCGTCAGTCTATATGCGGACAGTTGACGCCGATGGCCGGGTCAATGTCTCGCTTTTGTTAGGGAAGAGCAAGGTCGCCCCCATCAGGACTAGGCTGACTATTCCCAAGCTTGAGTTGAGTGGAGCTCACCTTCTCTCTAAATTGTTGCATCACGTTGCCAGTGAGCTGGCGGCCACGGTCGAGATACGAGACATCTTCGCCTGGTCGGATAGCCAGGTCGCGCTTGCATGGTTGCGCGCGGCCCCACATACCTTGGAGGTTTTTGTTGGAAACAGGGTTTCCCAAATTCAAAATATTGGAATTGATATAACATGGAGACATGTGCCGGGAGAGCTTAACCCAGCGGACTGTGCTTCCCGAGGTTGTACGGCACCAGAATTGGTGTCACACCCGCTCTGGTGGGGTCCAGAGTGGCTGATGGGATCAGAAACATCTTGGCCTGTCTGTCAGACAGATGTTACTTCTTTGAGTTTGACTGGGCTCCGTGTACATGCTGTAGTCGCTGAGACGACGTCGGAGCCGGATTGGCTACTTGCTCGGTATAGTAGCTTGGATAAGCTTCTGGGTGTTACCAGTTGGATTAAGCGTTTCATACATAATTGTAGAAACCCACAGGCAAAGCGGTTGGAGCCGATTGCAGGTGCAGAAGAGCGCCGGAGCGCATTGTTGCATTGGGTCCGTGTCGTGCAGACCGGACGGTTTGAGTCAGAGCTTCGTATTTTGCGCGACGGACGCGCTAAGTTGAAGGGCGCGGTCGCTCGTTTGAACCCGTACATCGACTCGGATGGGCTTCTTCGGGTTGGAGGCAGGCTCCGGAAGGCGGATCTTCCATATGAGACTCGCCATCCTCTGTTGTTGCCCAAGGGCGGACCCTTGGTGCAGCTTTTGGTGTCTGATCGACACATTCGTAACGCCCATGCTGGGTGCAATGCTTTGTTGGCTATTTTGCAACGCGAGTTTTGGATTTTGTCTGCCCGAAGAGCAATCCGTAGTGTCCTGTTTCGATGTATTGCATGTTATAGGTTGAAGGCATCCACGATGCAACCACAGATGGGTGATTTGCCCGCTGCACACTGGTTCCCCGTCCATACTAAGGTGCGTCAATAATACTTAAAACATATTCTACGGGTTTTAAAGACGAAATTTGAATGTATTTTGTTTAGAATACATTTAATATTCATTTTAAGATAATGAATGCATAAAATAAAATGAAACGCAATAAAAATTATCATTGTTTAAGTACTTTTTCTCAATGACAAGTTGTAACAAATCTACGTAGGTAAATAAAAATATTGTACCAACATAAAATTTTATTTAAAACAAAATTAAACAATGTCATACATCTTACTAATAAACAAATGTATGCATTTTGCATATTTATTTAGTCATCACACTAATAACACGTATAATAAAGAGGAAGAGATTGTATGTTTGTGACTTTGTTTTAGGGGAAAATCTTCGGAACTACTGAACCGATTTCAAAAATTCTTTCACCAGTAGAAAGCTACTTTACACCTAAATAACATAGGCGACAATTTAAGTATGTACCTCCCTAGGGAAGCCGGAGTGAGGCGCTAGCATGTAATATTTTTTTATCACAATTATTACGTTATAAATATAAACCAAAAACTTACATTAAACTACAGCACAACGTGATATCAATTTTTTATCTATTCCTGTCATTTCAGAAGTCATCGTAAGATATCAAAAAAAATTCTGTCCGTGTTTCCATCATTAGAATTGCTCCTCCCTCCTTGTTTAGGTTTAACAACAATAAGGCCCAATTTTTCTCTAAATTGAGACTGAACTATCATTTTTTTATTAGTGACCGAGTCTTTATTAGCTTGTCCCCTTACCTGCCACATTTTTATATCGAGCCAGTAAGAGAAATGTATAAAAAACTCGACAAATCGAACCCAAGAGTGCAACGTTAAGCTATTTTGATTTTGACTTTCTGGAAATTTGGATTATAGGTTATGATTTTTCTTCTAAACTAACTTTATCCTTTGATATAAAAGTAAACACGTTTTTTAAGTATGCCTAAGTTCAAAATATCCTTATTTTCAACTGGTAAGTTGGCCTTAACCTCTTCCTGACACGGTCCATCTATAGGCCAGCACCTATTGTTATTCTTATCCCAAATATCAAATATAATCATGTGCCTGAATACGCACTGGCAGCTTGGACCTAAATAGTAACAAAAAAAATATTAAAAATGGTAAATATGCATATATTTCGTAATCTCGGGTTCGTAGAAATTTGCTACGAGAAGTGAATCTTGGCGTAGCACCCATATATTTCAAAAAGTTGTAAGAATTGACTGATAAAACTTGTTATTTCCTATACAGAAAAGTATAATCTAAATAATCATGTAAGTTTCCATGATGGCAAGTCGAGTGCAATATAGTAAAACTCAATGAGAAATGCCAACAATATTTTTTTCCCTTGATTTATAAGCGTTCGCGTAGCACTCACCTTACGCGACAAAATAATAATATTTTAATAATATAAATATCAGAGATAAAAATACATATCTTGACCTTGATTTTCCATTATAAATCAAATTACAACTGTAACAACTTTCAGCGTAATTAAATCTATTATCGAGTAAAAAGTGCGTCGCTATCAAATAGCACGGGTTAATGCGTCGAACAACTGACACTTTCGATGAAAATATTGAAATGAGGGTAAATAAAAATCTAATTATTTTTACATTTTTATCTTGTTTGGACATTGTAGTTACTAGATCCAACACTCAATGTGGGTATTTTTATAATTGTTTTTTTTATTTTTGACGTATGGGGAAACCACCGTGCGCTGATCGAATCCGACCTTCGAGACCGTTTGACGGCGTTGGAACCGATTTTGCCGGTCCCTTTTCGATCAAGGCTTCTCCCTTTCGTAATGCCCGTATTGTGAAGGGCTATTTGTGTGTATTTGTTTGTTTGGCCACCAAGGCTGTCCATTTGGAGGTGGTATCGGCTCTGACTACGGAGGCCTTCGTCGCCGCGTTGGATCGCTTTGTTTCGCGTCGAGGTCTACCTTCCCTTATTAGGTCTGACAATGGCACAAACTATAAAGGAACTGTAAATTATCTTAAGGATGTTTCTGTGTTTATTGATAAAAATTGTACTAGTTTAAGTCAAATTGCTGCCCAAAGGGGAATAACCTGGAAGTTTAGTCCCCAAGTTGCCCCCATTGGGGAGGGATTTTTGAAGCGGCTGTGAAATCCGCAAAGACCCACCTCCGCCGCATTATCGGAGAAACGGCTCTAACTTTTGAAGAGCTGGCCACAGTGTTTTGTAAAGTTGAGGCGGTCCTCAACTCTCGTCCTCTCTGTCCGCTATCTCCAGATCCAAATGACTTGGAAGCTCTCACCCCTGGTCATTTTTTGGTGGGAGGGCCGTTGAATGCCCTGCCCGAATACCCGTGGAAGGATGAACGCGTATATCGGTTGTCGCGTTTTCAAATGTTGCAGCAAATGAGCCAGGACTTTTGGCGTCGCTGGTCGCTTGAATATTTGCATTTGCTGCAGCAAAGAGTGAAGTGGACAGACAGGACTGAGCCTCCCAGGGAGGGTGATTTAGTATTGTTAAAAGAGGCAAATTTGCCCTCATTGCTTTGGCGACGAGCTCGCATATTACGTTTGATTCTTGGCGGAGATGGCATTCCGCGTGTGGCTGAGGTGTTGGTCGACGGTTCGATTTTGAGGAGAGCTGTGACCTCTCTCGCCCGCCTTCCCGTAGAGTAAGCTAGCGGTCTGCTTCTCAGACCGGGACGGGGGGATGTTTGTAATAAAATCTATGTTGTTTTGTCCGTTCGCCGCCGTAATATTCTAGCGCGTGCGGTAGTTTCATATTAGTAGCGTCGTCGCCCGCTCGGCCGGCGTCGGCAGTCGCGAGCGACCATTTTGAATTCAGTATTGTTTGGACATCGCGCGGGGAGGCCGCGCCGCATGAAATTGCTCGCGTGAATGGCATGGCGGACGGCCGCCATTTGTCCTGACATATCGGTTTGATTTTAATACGCGGAGAGGTCTCGCGTCTTTTGCTTGTTAACTAGTTTGAGTTATATTTGTGAATTTCCTGTTTGTTAAATAACTATTGAACATTTGTGTTTGTGAAACCTTTTACTTTGACTGTTTCTTGTGAGATGCGAAACGTGGCTGCCTGGGGACGCCGAAATCTGTTGCCGAGTGGAACTGCTAGACGGATCAGGTATTTTTTCTGGGGATTGAGATCTCATGGGGTAGGTTGGGTGATTTAGGGAACAACCCTCCTCTTCCGAAGACACTCGAAGTTGGATCCGAAGATTAAGAAGATTCAGTTTGGTAAGTGGTTTGAATTGTAGTTATTAAATTAGGTTAGTATATAGGGCCCCGTAGCTCCCTATATAAGCTACGGTGGTAGCAGACTGCGTATAGGTTAGGTTAGATTCTAGTCGGACAAGCGTGGTGTCGCGTGGAGATTTTTTCCCGGTACTTATTTTTACCGGTGGTTTTTTCCCGGTGAAGTTCCGGTACAGAATTCTTCCCGCCGCTTCGGTTGTCCGGATTCTCTGCGCACAACTTGTAAAAGATTATTTCTTCATACTTGTCATCATCATCTCAAACTTCAATGGAAGGAATAAATAAAAACAAATATATACGGACAAATCATACAGATACTAACTCAACGATACTATATTTTATAACAAATACCTACATATATAGATTAACATCCAAGACCCAGGCCAATCTGAAAAAGATCATTTTCCATCTTCCATTTAGAGTCGAGATCTGATAGGCAATTTTCTTCAAACTTATTAACTGCCTCTTTGGCAGAGCTGCGCCATGTTTGCTTCTGTCCCAAGCCTTCCTACACGTACACATACACATTAGGTCAGTCAACAAATTAGGTCAGTTGCACTGTGCGCCATGCAACCGGATCTTCAAAACCAAGTTTGGTTTGGCTAGCCATATCCGTTCCCATCTACGGATATAACAAGATTCGCCGTTGACGGACACGTCAGGGAGAGACATAATAATGAAGATCCAGGTATGTGTATGTATATATGTATATTCCAGACCAAGATCTTGTCTTAAACTGCTTTGTAATGAATTGCTCTCTATATTAAATCTATTTAAAATCAACTTAAGCGAACTGGCTGATATGGGCTACCACACAAGAAAAAAAAAACGTTCTATTTACGATGAAGTGAAAAAATTACGCTTAAGTTGAGGCCCGAAATGTTTATATCCTTGGCATTGCAAGATACTGCACTCGACACTGGCGGGCATTAATAACCCTTATTACTAATACTGAAGCGGCCAAAATCGCGTGCACTACACGCTAATTTATAGAGCGGCTTGTTTACTTATGTCTGTTCTGAATTAGCGGAGTTCAGCTGAAATTCTAGGGTTATTCATGAGTGTGCCGAGGAAACGGGGAAATAGTCAGAAACAACACACAGGAATTATGAGGCAACTTGGTAGATTTGTCTTTGCTTCTCTAAATACGGCAGAGATAATGGTTTTCTAGGCAACCGACTTGTTTACTCAATGCATGTATTGCTAGACTGGAATAAATCGGGTCTTTGGTCGTTTCGCACCACAAGCGATTCGAACCGCCCCGCCCGAATCACCCAAGAGTCCTTTTTGAATGGGTTCTTTCACACCGCAGTTGTTGGAGAGCGGTGCGAATGGCCAAAGGTATCTTTCAAAGACCCAATAAATAGACCCACTAGTTGGAACGGTTTGTTGGTAACCCGAAATTTTAAGTCAGATACGGTAACTGCTGTAAGTTTTGGTTTTTTAATTCATTGTGTGTCAATGAGGTTTATCGTTTCTTCACTCACTAGTAGGCGCTAGTGGCGAGTGAGGTCTATCAGATGGTATAATACTGTCATTTGAATTTGACAACTGATTACATAGCCAACAGTTTTAACCATTTCTATAACAAGTTTAGGTTAACAACAGTTTTTTGTTTTTATTAACGCAAAACTCTGAGTGGGATCTCGAAATAAAACCGAATTACAATATTTTTTATACAAAACGGCCACAACCTTTTATACAAAAGGTGCCACCAAGTCAAATAGGTTGAGCGTACCGAAAATAAATAATAAATTTATCGTTCGAGGGACTTCCTGTTCGAAACCAAAAGTCATTTTGAACGTCCTAGTCATTTCCACGACAATTTTCATTTCCTGCTAAGAATTATCATAAAATTGGGAAATTCTTACTTAAGGGTGTCAAGTTTGCAGCGCGTATTCATCCTGTCTCACCCGTCGTCCTAGGTAAGCGTCAAAAGCAGCAAGGCAGCAGCGTGGCGCGACGCGATGCGTAAATATCAAATGTACGAGTATATACTTGTACGTTCTCGAAGTTGTCGCGTATAATATTAGCTTATTGCATCGTAGCATTCTGTCGCTCACAATAGACTAACAATAGAAGGGGGAAAATCTAAAAAAAAAGATAATTAAAGACAAATGTGTAATGGAATAATCTGGAAGATTTTTATTACAAAAACTACGAGACTTAAACGGACATAGTCGCAGGACTAGCAAGTTACCATGTTTTGATATTTTTCAGACGTATACAATTCACTTGTAATGTAATTCTCAAAAACTCTTCTGAGAATTGCCGCGAGACCGTTGACATCTGACAGTTGACTGTCAGGTAGGAAATAAAGAGATGTGGAGTGTGGGTTGGGGGTCGCCCGGGTTTCTAGAAACTTTCATGTTTTGGAGATATGCCCGTACAATTTTATTAATGCTTCTTATGGCATTGGAAATTTTCATTATAGTGTATTTATGAGCTGAAATTGTTCTTTCAAATGTTTCGATTTTAAAAATTCTTTCACGTTAAGAATGCCACATTATCAAGCAGCGTCTGTTTTCTATAGGAAATTCTCGCATTCTCACATTTTTCGGTCATGTTGACCGGCGTGACAATCAGTCCATAGAACGCCTTGTCGTCCAAGGAAAGGTAGAAAGCACTAGACCGCGCGGAAGGTCACCCACCCGTTGGACTGACCAGATCCAGTCTGCCATTGGAGGTTCAGTAAACGAGTGCAGCAGACTGGAGATGACCTCCAACAGACAACGGTGGCGGGGCGTCATGAAGCGCATTACAACTGCCCTGCTCAATAACGCTACATAACGATCACAACCGCTCAGTCAAGAGCGTACCAGATAGGAAGAAGATGGAAGTATGGATGAAAGAGGGATATGATGAGATGAAATAAGAATTTAGAGAATACGGCACATACTCAACGAGGCAATTGCGCGTCAGACTTGGGCCCAATTTACGCAAAGTGCTCGCACAATGGGCGGCTCGTTACTATTGTGCATTTGTGCAGTGAGTGCATGCGATGCAACTGAAAATTATAGCGAGCTTTGACGGTAAATTGAATCTGCATACTGCGACGTTAAATTACTCTATTTTTGATGGCAGGCTACGAAAAAATGCAATGCCTAAAATTTTTAGATTTTTATTTTATAATATCACGTTTTTATTCCTAACGATGTAACTCCGAGGCAACGTTTATCTGGGCTTATGTGATAGAATTGAAATGGAGAAAGAGTGGTTAGTTGCTAGTCCATCGTCTATGAGAAGAATCCAAGGCCACGGCCCTTTTCCTCGATTGACTTTTACAATCTGCGTGGAAAGAGAAGCAGCTGGCACATTTTACGTTTTCCAGATCAGCATAGAATTAAATCATTTTACAGTTCTAACGATGGCATCAAACTTCAGTACCTACCTGTGTAAAGTGAAAAACTGATTTGTTTATTTAAATGAGCATACTGCACGAGGAAATACTCTCCTTTTGAAAAGCGCCAATGTTGATATTATCGATAACATTCACATTAAATATAACAAAACTTTGGTGATTTGCCTAAAATAAAAGAACTGTTATCAAGATCAAACCACGCGACCAACGCGTTATTTGTTAAAAACTTATTGTTACGTGTAAACTTTCCATTTGTTAACGTAATGTTTGAGATTGTATTAAGATAAGAACAAAACCATTTTTCAGCAATGAGCTTTAAAATATACTTATAATTTTTTTTTTTTTTTAAAGATACTTCGTGCTTAATTTTATATCTGAATTTAAATTCCTATGATGAATATCAAGCTAGTTATTAAAAAATAAAAAAACACGACTGACAACTCACATAGCCTATGACACTCGGAGGGATGCAAGAAATCTAAAAATACCTCTGACATCAAAATTTGTTAAGCCGTGTAGAACTTATGGTGGAATAAAGAAACTTACATACATACATGAACCCTGAAAACATAACACTCCTTTTTTGGTCAGTCGTGTAAAAATGGGTAGAAAATAGTAAAAATCGCTTGAAAAATGCATAACAAATGAATATATAAGTGGAAAATGAAATATGATCTGACATTCTTTGTAGAGGTCTACGAAACCTCGTAGCGAATCGTAGCATTTGCTACGAGTACCGCTACGAAGCCATACATCTGCTACGCGGTTACGTTTCGTAGCATGCCTGTTTCGTAGATTTTTCAAAATGTAGAGCATTTGTATGCTTCGAGAGTTCACATTTTAATATTTCATTACCAATTATGCCAATTATTTATTGCAGTGTCCATACATATTTTATTATTTTTAATTTTAAGTAGATGGAAACAAAGCATAGTGATACGTTTATTTCCATATTGCCTTGAAAACGGAGTGAAGCGAAAAAATAAAAAGCATTTACTAAATTCCGTTGTAATTTCAGAACAAATATTTAGATTATCAATGGCGGATCCAGCCTTTGTATCAGGAAGGGGTCACATGGTCGAATGCGTGATTTATACACTCAAATTAACACAGGGAACAGTGCCGGTGAACAATTTCAGTACTTTGAGTACAGAAAAAGTTATATACCAAGAAGTCCAATAGGGGGGAGGGTCATGTTATGACCCCTCATGACCCCCCCTTTTGGACTCATGACCTCCCTCCCCCTAAATCCCCTGCGAGTTACAAGGCGTCGTCGTCGTGTTCCATTTGTGGCAATTCCGTCACCCCGTCTTATATTGTGTTTCGTGCAAATGTTAATTTTGCCGCCTAAACATTATATTGTATGATAACGTGATATGAATTTCGACGAACGCGTCAAATATGCTAATTTAATAGAATAATTTCCGAGAGAACTCAGTCGCAAATGGATACGGGATTATTTTTCATTATAATATTAGATATTAGATTGCACAACATCTCAAATGCGTGTAAAAAAATAATATTGAGTAAACAATCGAATACTATTTTTATTTTGAAACTGTTTAGCACAAATACATTTCAAAGTAAAAAAAATTAAATGTACTTTTCGAGTGTGTTTATATAACACATTCTATAAGTGTCAAATAGAAATCTATTACTCGTTTTAAACACAATCATATAATATGATGTAACTTTTTCCTGGACGGAGTACTTTCGCAATAAGTTTTGTGGAGTTTTTAAGTTTATGCGACCTTTTGACATTAAATTCAGTACAAGTGTTCTTGAGAATTCAAAACTAATTCTGACTTTGAGTGAGTGAATTATGCAATTATCAGCAATTTGCTCACGATAATGACCTTACATGTTATAGGTATCCTACTAATACGAGTATAATTAAACGTAAAGTTTGTGCGATGTTTGATTCTCTTTGGATGTTGAATAGATATTAAAAAGATACACATTAGAATATAATCTGAAGAAAACGGAGTCCTGAGGCAAAGCTTGTATTTTATAAGCAGCCTACTTCTAAACATTGACTTTGCACGAAATAAATACACAATTTCTGGGAACTAAGTCGCATGTGATAACGCGGTGTGATAATAATTTGGAAGAGAACTCCTGGAATAAATGGAAGTTGTGAATATGTTCTGAATAACGCGTCGTCAGCGAAGTACTAGAACAACTGTTGTTTTGTTGTTTTTAGAATTATTAGGTATACAAAACTTTGGTCTCTGTTTTAGAATATCACCTGAATATTATTTGATAATTTACTAGCTTTTGCCCGCGGCTTCGCCCGCGTGAATTTCCCACGGGAACAGTGCTTTTTCCCGGGATAAAAAGTAGCCTATGTTCTATTCCAGGTCATTTTCTACCTCTGTACCAAATTTCATCGAAATCCGTCCAGTAGATTTTGCGTGATTGAGTAACAAACATCCTCACAAACTCACAAACTCACAAATTCACAAACTCACAAACTCACATCCAAACTTTCGCATTTATAATATTAGTATGGATTTAAAACTTGCCTATGGCTTCGACGGCGTGAATTTTCCACGGGAATAGTGCTTTTTCCCGGTATAAAAGGTACCCTATGTCCTTCTCAGTACTTCTAACTATGTGTGTGCAAAATTTCAGAAAGATTGGTTCAGTAGATAAAGCGTGAAGAGGTAACAAACAAACTCACTTTATTAATTAGGATAGGATTAGGATAAATGAATCATTTATGGCTATAAAACTGCATGTGTACAGAGTTTAACCAAAGTTATGGAATACGGCCAATTCGAGGTTAGCGGTTGGAAGGATTATGTTGCCAAAGGGTTGTCACTTCCTACGAGCATATATGTTTCATAGCGTAGTTATAAAAGTATAATAATCAATACAGTCAATCAATATTTAAAATTGCGTATTTCAATTCCGTGTGGTACTATGTTGTGGTAGCGACTTTAGGTTAGCGATGGTCAAAATTAGCATCCAAAAATATTGAAAAGCAGAAAAAAATTGAATTTGTGAGAGCTGAGATATGTGCCAGCGCACGCGAAAGAGATCTAAGGAGATAAATTAAGTTACAATAGTATACCTATAGCAAGATAATCCTACCTACTAATTTCAGACAATTTGGAATTTTGTGAAAGGGATGTTTTGGATGTTTGTTATTCTTTCACACAAAAATTACTCGATCGGTTTCGATTAAATTTGGGACGCGGGTAGAATTAAACCTGTCTAATCACAAGAGCCAAGCTTCGGGGTACAGATAGCTATAAAAATATGAACTTAATAATCTTAGATCGATCAATCATAGATCTACGTTGAAGTTTGATCACAGAATTTTGTATAATGTTTCTTAAAATATATATTATCTTTAAAGATTTGGTTACCCATTGATCAAAAGTGCTCACGTAATATATAGTACTTGGTAACTTAACCAACTTTGTAAGTGATGTGTTATGTTACATTACACCTCTCCGCGCGCCGCAATGCAGTAAACCCAATCTAATTAGCTTTGTAAGTTCAATTTTCCAGAGTATGAATTTTCATCTCAAAACATATTAATTAACTGTTATAAATAAAATATTTAATTGATGATTTAGTTAAATTAATGGTTTTATTTTTTGGCAAAATTTCTACATCAAGAAGTTCGAAGTATGTTTAATAATATTGAAAATAAATGAGAGTCGAACAGAAGACGATAATTAAAAAATTCGTTATAAAGAATGTGATATTTTATAGTTTCTTTGAACCTTTTTCATTTTGGACTGGACATAAAAAGGTAACAGTGTATTTATATAAAGGCGTTTTTTCTATCTTAAAATGAACTAAATATTATTTCTTTTTAAAACCATAAAGTTAGAAAAATCAATCAAATATTTTTTCTATGTCTATGCGTAAAATCTATTAACCCAGTCGTACACATAGAGATAATTATCCTAGTCGGAATAGTCGCATAAAATAGGACCAGCTAATACCACACCAATGCCAAAGAAAAATTACACTAACGCGAAAAGAAGCGACACTTAGCATGTGTGCCGTAAAATAGCTTTTGGCTTTGTGTGAGTGACTGGATGATGGCGGGGGCGTTGAGAGGCGCGCGGGACGGAGAACAAACCTCCACCAGATGTTTATATTATTATGTCTTTCCTCAGGGCTGCTAGAAATGACGCGGTCTATCACTCGTGTCAATCATGACATGACCGGTGGGCCCTATTGTCAAATACTATAGAGTTTAGAGTTTAAGCCAAAATTTTGCTATTGTTTATTACTCATCAACCCTAGTATTGAAAATCCAGCTCAAGGAGTATTTTTTTCCTCTATGGTCAAACTCTCACATACAGGGAGTGTCACGGGTGTGCCAATGCCCTTAACGGCACTTGTATATCCTAACTAATATTATAAAAGCGGAAGTGAGTTTGTTTGTTTATTTGTTTCATACGTTTGATACCTCTTCATGCTTTATCTACTGAACCAATCTTCCTGAAATTTCGCATACACATAATTAGAAGTAGGTACAGAGATGGACATAGGGTACCTCACATCTCGGGAAAGAGCACTTTTCCTGTGAGAAATTCACGCGGGCGCAGCCGCGGGCAAAAGCTAGTTTACAATAAAACCTTCGTATTTTTTTAGCATGGCCTGTGTCCAGTAAAAAATAATAACGTTGAAAAAAAATTATATGGCGACTTTTTCGTAGATACACCTGGCGGTCAAAAGGTAAAAGGGAATACTATTATATTTCTTTTGGCCGTAAAACATATTAAAGAGAAAAGTCTCAGTCAGCATCTCCGGAATCCTCGAACATTTGGCGCGAGCACCATTTTCCTTGATTGCTTCCGTATTAAACCGGAATGGGTCTTTGCTATCGTTAAAGTGAGGTCACACTAATAGAAATAGTATATCACATCGTTATGGTAAAAAAAAATTACCATTCTTTTTTCCATATTGTATATAAATATAAAGTAAATAGTAAAAAAGTAAAGTATATAGTAACAAGCCAATTATTAAAAATAAAAAACACGACTGACGAGTTTTTGCTCAATAATTACATACAAACATATAAGTTACTAGCTTTTGCCCGCGGCTTCGCCCGCGTGAATTTCCCACGGGAACAGTGCTTTTTCCCGGGATAAAAAGTAGCCTATGTGCTATTCCAGGTCATTATCTACCTCTGTACCAAATTTCATCGAAATCCGTCCAGTAGATTTTGCGTGATTGAGTAACAAACATCCTCACAAACTCACAAACTCACGAATTCACAAACTCACATCCAAACTTTCGCATTTATAATATTAGTATGGATATACATTTTTGAAATCGCCTTTTAAAGCCCTTCAATTTGATACCCCACTCGATAAGATTGATCAAATTTTATTTTTTTGGTCTGCTATTTATCGCATATATAACCCGCCATTTTGTTTTTATGTTGACGTCATATAGCCTATGTCACTCGGAAGAATGCAAGGAATCTAAAAATACATCTCACATCAAAATCTGTTAAGCCGTTCAGGACTTATGGTGGAATAAAGAAACTTACATACATACATACATACATACATACATGAACCCTGAAAACATAACACTCCTTTTTACACTTTGGTCAGTCGTGTAAAAATATATGGTAAAAAAGGTGTGGAACAGTGATCAGCTAGACTTAGACATTAAACTTTTGCGGTTAACCATCAGTTATCGGTGATTATGGTTTTCCGCAAAAGTTGATGAAAATTGGGCCCAATCAATAAAAAAAGGGTTACCTGTATTAAGTATTTTTGTAATAAGCCTTTACCTAATTTAATTCAAATTTCAGTTACGATGAAGATACAAAAGGAAATTAGTTAAATTTTGTAACACCTAATCTATAGCTTGTGATTCTTACGCAGCCGCTTCATCATAAATATGACACGAAGCAAAAACTTCGAGCCCTACTACTACTATAAAATATTAAAAATGCAAACTCTGAAGAGAATGAAATAAATAGAATATTAATTAATTCCAGGAAACTTAGAACACTGCAAAGGAAAAGAAAATGTACCGAAGCAAGGCATCAAAAGCAACTGAGACGCCATCTTTATTTCTTTTTAAACGATAAAAACAAAAACCAATTCTGCAAGTCTGACTGGGAAAATATGAAAATGATTTGGAACGGAACGGAAGGCGGCGTCATTAAGCGAATTTATATTTTACTCTGCAAAAGTATACTTCGCAGCAAGTTGTCGCTAAGTGCCATTAAGACGAGGACTCACATTGTTGCCGGCTCTGGCAACGTTGGCGGTTCCATTTTCAAATGCATAACCATTTGACATTTGCATAATTCATTTTTTTAAGCTAAGTAGTAAACATTCGACCTTTGATTGATACACCAAAAATCAAAAGCTATGGCTTACCATAATCGATCCATTAAGATCATAGATTTAGGTGCGTCCTGGGTTAGTGTATTTTTTCTTAGTCCTGGGTAAAATAGATATTTAGATTTTAGGTATGACGTAGTACTTTATGTGAAATGGAGAAAGCAAATTTTAAAATCACATAGCCAAGGATGTCGTGGAAAAATCAAAGATTTCAGTATGGGAAAAGCGACAGAAAATTTCACTGAAAGCTCGTCACAATTTTATGAAAACAATTTGTACCTTCAATTGCATTCATAAAACCTAATCTAAATTATAAATACCCTCAAAAGGGGATTATGGAACAGTGTCACAACACCACAACCGTAATTATGTTTTATTTATTCTTTCTTAGAATCGCGTAATTCGTGAATAAAATTAATAGAACCATAGACTGAAATTTTTATTGACGCCTTTAGTCCACCGACGCGTTCGCTGGCGGCGACGAAACTTCAAAAAACTTGTCAGTTGTATGAGAGCGTTTTGCCTATGCTGTGTCTCGCTCAAACTAAGCGAGATTTGTATAGTTGCATCCTTATCAGCTACTGATTTGCTCGTAGCGGCGAAATGGCTGTTACACCGACGCTGGCGATTCGCAAATGTCATATTTCGCTTCGCAACGCGTCATGCCATATAAAAACCTGCAGTGTACTAACGTTCCGCAGGCGATTCGCTAACGCCAGCGTTTCGCAGCGATTCGCTTTCTCCGGCGAACGCGTCGGTGGACTAACACGGATAAGTAACATAATTAGTGTGACGTAACAGAAGAAACATTTAGAAAGATAAGACGTGCCAACCCCAGATGATGGGATAAGGTAAGAAATATGATGACGAACTTACATAGCAACATTAAACAAAATTCGTATAATCCGCGGTTTGATTTTTCATTGAATATCATTGAAATCCGTCAAGTGGATTTTGCTAGATCGAAAAACAAATATACATACATCCAAACTTTCGCTTTTGTAATATTAGTAAGATAGTAAGATTATTTAAGAGACAAGGCGAGGAAAAATGTTCGGCCACCTTATGCGATACGACAACTTTATGAAATATCTGATTGAAGGAAAAGTCGAAGCTAGGAGGAAAGCCAAGAATGTCATTTATAGACCAAATAAAAGAGAAGGCAAGGATTGTGTCGTATAGGGAGGTTAAATCGATGGCGGAAGATAGATGCAAATGGAGGATGCTCCACCGACAAGAACATAGTACTTAAATATGTGATGATGATGAGTAATATTATTTATTTTATTTGCTGATTGTAGAGATATATCACTTTTCTCTCTGCCACTTTGTAAAAATCCAGGTCTTAACCTCATGGTGATGTATTAATCAGGGGAACCCATCACTTTATCGCAATTTACTTCAACGATTTTCATGTCCCATAAAACCATTCGCAGATATTTTAATACAATATGTAACAAATCTTTAAATCTGTTTACATCGAAATTTCATTTACATGATTATTCATTACGTACAAACACACTCTATCGTTATTTCTTTTCATATTTTATGTATTTCATTGAAATAATGAAACATCAAAGTTTTGTTACCCATAATTTTATTTCCACGTAAGTTTCAGTTTGCAATATATTCGAAACATAAAATATTACATTATTATGTTACCCTATATAGATAGATTAATCTGGTAGTATTGTATTGATCAACAGTAAATTTATAACTAGTCCACTAATTATAAATGGATCACAAATCCAACTCAGAGCACCCCGACTCCACGTGGCTCAACTTTGTCATATACTAGAGTGTTATTCCTTCGCGCGGAACCAGAACCAGTCTTCTGGTGGAGCCACCCAGAAATACTTGCTTGCTGCATGCTTGCTGCATGCCTGCTTGCATGCTTGCATGTTTGCTGCATGCTTGCTGAATGCTTGACATCTGATTAATATGTTTGTACTCACAACTAGTTACCTCAGTAGCAAATGCTGCTCGTAACGAGTGTACACGAGTAATCAACTAAACATGTGTGTTTGTGTTTCATTAGATCGCATCAACTCCGTGATGGCTGTAGCAGACATTCCCGGGTTTTGGTTTAGGCATTTGAATTGTAATGTTTGATTCGTACTAGTACAGATTAAATAGGTACTACTTATACAGGTACTATAGGTACTTAGTTACTAGGTAGGTAGGTAGGTAGGATACTTATATACTTACTAGGTATTAGTAAAATTGTGACTCATTTTGTTGACTTTCAGTTGTTGGTTAGGCACATATATTTAAACGGTTTCTAGGTTTTAGCATAATTAACATGTGAATGAACTAATTCTTTAAATCGCAAAAGAATTAGTACGTAAAATGCTATAGGTACTTATTGATAAGTATAAGTACTACTCAATGAGAAGTGTGACATATCCTAACTAATATTATAAATGCGAAAGTGAGTATGCCTATGTTTGTTTGTTACGTCTTCACGCTGTATCTACATAACCAATCTTCCTGAAATTTTGCATACACATAGTTAAAAGTACTGAGGAGGACTAAGGGTACCTTTCATCCCGGGCACTGTTCTCGTGGGAATATGACGCGGGCGAAGCCGCGGGCGAAGCTATCCTAGGTATTAGTAAAATTCTGACTCATTTTGTTGACTATCAGTTTGAAGTTGTCATATACGGGTTCTAGTTTTCAACACAATTAACAAGTGAATGAACTAATTCATTAAATCGCAAAAGAATTAGTACGTAAAATGTCATAGGTACTTATTTATTAGTATACGTACTAATTAATGAGAAGTGTGACAAATTACATTCACAATAAACAAGCAAAGCTATGCGGACATTCCTATTTCCGAGCAAGAGTCCAGTCGGAAAGTTTCTGAATGAGCACACGTGAATGATCAGACGTGGAAAGTTCGTTTCGGTCCGCTCATAATTATATTTAGATTTATTTACATGAGAGAAACTCTAAACATATAGCCAGGAAATTAATACTAATGTGTGGTTGTTAAGCCAAGTTTGATTTTAAATCAAACTTATATATATAACTATAGTTAAGTATCTATTAGGTCTTCGCGAGAAGTATACCTAGGTCTTCACGCGTGGATTTAGAAGATACTAGCTGTTAGCCCGCGGCTTCGCCCGCGTGACTTTGGCTTAGATGAAAAGTCTTTTTGTGTTCCAAACTGTTTCCTGTATTCCAATCTTCGATTTTTATACATCTACAGAAAATGCTCATCAGATGAACCAAGTTTTGCTAAGGCGCCATTTCCGTATATGTTATAGTGTAACTGGTCTCTTGAAGTTATTCATCAGATGTTCCAGATCTTAAATTTTTATACGTCAGCAGAAAATGCTCATCAGGTTGAACGATTTTTGCTAAGGCGCCATTTCCATATTTCTTATAGTTTAGCTGTTCTGTTATGGTTCTTCATCAGGTGTTCCAGTTTTCAAAATGAATTATAGCCTATATGTTGCCCAGGCTTAATAGCTATACAACAAAAAAAGTTTCATTCAAATCCGTCCAGTAGTTTTTGCGTGAAACGCGTACATACATACAGACAGACAGACAGAAAGACAAGAAATACCAAAAAAATTTTTTTGCTTTTTGTTGTTCTTTTTATGTGTCCCTCTATCCATTTTAGTGAAAAATACTAAATGTACAGACAAAATATTTTTACTGTTTTATTATATGTATAGATAATTAATGTATGGTTCAAGACAAGACAATCGATTTCCGGTTGAAGAGAGATTTGAGCTGGACTAGATAATACCTAACCCAAATTTTTATAGAGAACGAAATAACAAAGTAAAGAAATGGTAATAATATGGTGATACTGGCGAAAAAATCTTATTCTACAATCAGTAGCGAGCAAATGATTGCTATACAAGCATCAAAAGTTGCTGGTAACGCAATCACATCCCTTTTTAATCTGGGGCCACGCCGCGAAGGGCGATTGAAATGAAACGTGGTACAGTCTCTTGCAATATCGTATGATATTCAATTGTATATAAATAAATATATACGGATAAATCACACAGATTGAGTTAGCCCCAAAGTAAGTTCGAGACTTGTGTTACGAGGATACTAACTCAACGATACTATATTTTATAACAAATACATATATAGATAAATATCTAAGACCCAGGCCAATCTGAAAAACATCATTTTCCATCTTGCCCTGGCCGGGGATCGAACCGTTGGGCCACGGAGGTCGTCACATTTTCATACAGTTCATACAAATACAATTACAGTTTACATTTTCATACAATTGTTACATTTTCTTTCCGTTATTTTAATGCTCGTTCAACTACATATCAAGTCAGTATACTCTATAGTCGTATTTCTCATAGCTGAGGGTCGTTCCATTACGTGGAATGAAACACCGATAACCACTTTCTTGGCAATGTAAATTTAGTGGTGGCAAGTGGTGGTATATGAAAACTACCATACATGAGTCAGATTGGTATGTAAATCCATAAGGAACGCGATCAATTTGAACCTGGGACGTTTCACTACCGCTTCAATGGACCTCTACGCGAAGGCAATATGGGCGAATTTGCAATAAAGGGTAGTTTGACGTGCTGACTGTACATCCAACAATCCAATTTAGCTTTGCTTTGTGCAGCCGAATCACAATCAGCCCGAACATGTTTCATGTATCTCGTAGGAAATGTTGTTTATCATTTCTCTGATTTCTTTCCAATTTAATGAGTACCTATTGTATGGATTTCGATTCAAAAGCCATGAATTTTGCGCAAGAAACATTTCTGCCCACTATTAAGCATATGCTATTTTTGTTAGGATCTACGCCTTCTCTGTCTCAATCCAAGTATTAAAATAAATTTGTTCTACTTAGAATCATGGAATGGCCGCAAATATTGTGAGTAGTAGTTATATGGCGGGTTACTAAGTAATTAAAATGTGATTAAGGAACTTCTTGTCAAAACATGATGGATTACTAAATTTTCGTAAGTAATCGCATAACTTTAACGAGTTTAGCTCCAGTGATTAAACAAACATTTAATATGCAATCGCATAAGAGCTTAAATATTAGTCTTGATAAATATTTCTGACTTTTTCGATAGTCATACTGAAAACTACTTGAATATACTTATTAACTAAATCTATCTGATGGTAAGCATTAGAAATTATATTTATTTATCATTACTTAATAGTACACAGAAGTATAATGTTAAAAGGGTGGACATAAACCTCAATCTATTGAACGTCAAATCTTCTATACATATAATAAAACAGTAAAAATATTTTGTCTGTACATTTAGTATTTTTGACTGAAATGGATAGAGGGACACTTAAAAAGAATAATAGAAAGCAAAAACATTTTTTTGGAATTTCTTGTCTGTCTGTATGTATGATCACGCTAATCTCCGAAAGTACTAAACCGATTTGAATGAAACTTTTTTTGTTGTATAGCTATTAAGCCTGGGCAACATATAGGCTATATTTTCATTTTGAAAAATGGAACACCTGATGAAGAACCAAAACAGAACAGTTAAACTATAAGAAATGTTGTCTTAACAAAAGTCGTTCAACTTGATGAGCATTTGCTGCTGACGTATAAAAATTGAAGATCTGGAACATCTGATGAATAACTCCAAGAGACCAGCTACACTATATCATATGGAAATGGCGCCTTAGCAACACTTGATTAATATTATGAGCATTTTCTGTAGACGTATACATTTTTCATCTATGCGAAATCACGCGGGCGAAGCCGCGGGCGACAGCTAGTTAAAAATAAAGAAAGGCCCCATCCACTAGAAAGGAGTTGTGGGCGGGGCCGGCGCGCCAAGCATGCGAGCGACCGCTCGTATCTTTACAAAAACACGTGACCTCGCCGTTTAGTCGCTCGCGAACTCTAGCGGTGAAAGTATTGCGAAGCGCTGCTACAAAATTGTACGAAAATACCTTCATGTGCGGTAATTACTTGTCGAGCGAGAAGCCAAGAGCTTAATATAAACAAAGGATGCGTTTCTTATCATCGGTAAGTAAAAAAACCTCTAGTAAATACACAGACAAGTAAATACGATATTTTAGTCAAAATCTTTCAAAGGTCATTAAAAAAATTTTTTTTCTCCAAAAAATATACATTGCTGTCTGCATGCGTTCGTTATTTTTGCAACGTCAAACGTACCGCGTAGTGGAGTGCGCGGCAACAACGTGGCATTAGCTCTAGTGCTGGGCGTAGTGAGAGACGATATTTATCGATATCGTCTTTCAAAGTCATATATTTATAAATGTTATAAATTAATGTTAATGTGGAAAGACTAAATTAAGTAATGCGAATAATTATTATTATAACAAGCTTTTATTTAACTTGCAATATATGTATGTATGTATGTTTGTCCGAGTGGAATCTTGCAACTGAATTTTAAAAACCAGTTATCTTTAACCAATTGAGCTGTTTGGTATACGTGCTTATCACGTTAATAACGTCACTAACGACAACTTCTTAATAAATATATCTTGTTCCAAGGTCAATAAATATAAGATTGTAAGAAATGTACTTTGTTTTATTTTCCATTTTACTATATCACTTTTGTATGTAACAGTATTGTTGTTTGAATTATGTTATTATTTGATAACAAAATTCAATATCGATAATTAAGTCATTTAAAGTTTAGTCAAGCACTAGCGTAGTTTACAAACACAATCACACTAATTGTACATCGATTGCGTGCTTGCGTATGATTGGTTCAGTTTGATATTGCGTGATGACGTGGCGCTATGATTGGCTAGATTGGAAATTGCAAGAATGTGCGAAGCTTCGTACTCATTATGGCAAATGTGTGGTAACGGTGAAAGGTGGGGCGGATTAGGCGACACTGGTTCTCATAGAAACGGCGCATTATAGCCATTCTAACCTCTTTTATATGTTCTGTGGCCCCATCCATTTTCAGCTAGGTACATCCTGGTTAGAATAGAATAAAAATCATTTGTTTTAAGACAATATGCTTATCGAAAGTGAAGCTACAACCTAATTGGACACTCACTGACATGTGTAAACTTTTTCTCATTCGTACAAAACAACCGGCGCGGGGCGACTGCCGGCCGTACTGGAAGTTGGGGTGGGTCGCGACTAGCAAGCTAAAAAGTTCGTTATATGATGGATTCAGAGACCTAGTCAATTAGATATACGGAATAGCTAAGTCGGAATCGAGATTTCATTAATCTGTGTCGCAAAAATGTTAGTCGAAAATTATTTAACAATATACGAACCATTGCGGGGTATTCAAAGGTTATTCACAGATAACTTTAATTTGAGCGCTTAGGATAATGTTTACTTCTAATTGAATATACCATTATTCGAAAAAACTTTAAAAGAGACAGAATATTACAATAATATTAATTTTATATTACCCAAGGCAAAGGTTTTTTTATTATTATAAATTAAAGATAGAGGTCAAACGGAGTGCGTTTGACCTCTATCTTGCCTGATGAGCAAAGGGTAGTACACGAAAACTAAAAAAAAAAGCCTATTAACTCTTGTCTTGAAGATTCCAAAATTGTAGTAGGACGTATTTGCTCCAGCAACTTTTAAAAATATAAAAAAAAAGTCATGCAAGGCGTTATACAAAAATTTCCAACTCAAAACTACATTTCCCAATCTCCCATGTGAACGCTCCGATTCAATTCCGAAAACAATTCATAACCAACTTTTGCGGCTCTCAAAAACAGTATTGCAATGCCCAACAGGTCAAATTAAAAAGTTTCTGTAAATAAAATAGTCTGTGATTTTGCCAAGTGATATATGGAACTGAAGTAACAGAAACTACATAAAAAAGTATTAACGTAGAGTCAATCTTGTTAATAAATTAGTCATTAGTAGGTAATACTTTAAATTTTTGTACTACAATACCTATTATATACACGCCTACCTATGTCTTGTACTGTACGTACAAGAACTCTTTGAAATCGCATCAGTTGTAGGTACCTAGTTAGCATATCACAGTACTTACTACTGATAAAAATAGATGTAGTGACCAAAATTGAAAAAGGAATGTTAAGGTGGTTTGGGCATGTTGAAAGGATGGATGAAAATAGATTGACGAAAGGTATTTATAAAGCAGAGGTGAATGGAAGAGTTGGTCAGGGTCGACCTCGTAGAACGCACTCCAACCAGATTGCGGACCTCCTTAAAAAGGGAGATATTAGGAGCACCCATAACCGGAGAGCATGTATGAAGAGAGTGATGAGTATAGAGGAAGCAAGAGAGATCTGTAAAGATCGTAGCAAGTGGAAATCGCTAGTCTCTGCCTACCCCAACGGGAAAAAGGCGTGATAATATGTATGTATGTAAAAATAGAGGGGAAAATAAAACTGAATACGAACTGTATTCTACTAAGCGGAATGGTGCCAATTATTTTATTTTTTTCATGTCAAAACAAAAAACAATTTTTCCTAGTCAAATAAATAAAATAAAAATTTATCCAATCCCAGCTCAAAAGTTATTTTTAACTTGGTTCTTAAAAATAATGCCACTAAGTGAACAAAATTATATTTGTGAACACAGCACAACCTTACACAAGACAATTTTTTATTCTGATTATTTTATACCTTGTTTATTACTACTTACAGGTACTTATCGTTCATTTCCCTTTCAACAATAAGACAATTTCGTACTGGCAACTTTGCAGCGGTCTTCAGGGAAGTCAGAGCCAAACTCGAAAATTCCCGATGGCTGAACTTCCCCAGCAATTAACGGATAAGTAAGGTGACCATATTTTTTTGTTACAGCGGGACACCTACGGAATTTTGTAATCGACTTTTTGTTCACCCTAAACAAGATCTTCTAGTCGCGTTGGAAAAACTATTTATATTATTTTGGACCAGTATTTGGAAACGCTAATCGCTCTGCCCTGTCGTTGGGCTCGTGTAAGTCCTCCATTACATCGATATTACGATTAACGTATTAATCTTTTTTTTGTTTATAAATTTAGCTTGATTGCAAAAACATAAAATATATAAGTCTGTACTTATTTTGAATTTTTGTGCATCTCAGATGCAATTAGTACTAAAGTACTCTCATATAGAAGTTAGAAATGGTGAAAAAGTCCTGCTCGCATGGAATTGTTTCACCATTTCTAATTTCTATATGAGAGTACTTTTTATATAAGTCTTTCTATAAGTAAATAGTCAAAGTCAATTGTTTTTTATTTAAATTGGCTTAAAAATAGCACTTTTAAATCGTCATATACTAATGAACTAGATTAGACAGTTGACGTCAAAAAATTACTTAAAGCTAAATTTTCTACCGCCTCCAAAGCGTGAAGAGGCGGACCAACAAACTCCACTGCTGCATTTTCTCTCTTTCCTCTCGCTGGGGATATCCGGATGTGATAACCAGAAACCATGACTATCCCGCCCAATGCGCGACGTTTGGTCACCTTACGGATAAGTCAAGTGAAGTGGCTTGGCTTGTTATTACTGGTTAAGTGCAATTGTCGTGTTTATTGCGGACTTTTCGCCTTAGCTCTGAATTTCAATGTTTTAAGTTTCCTTTTTTTGTATCGCGAGATTTGCGTTCGCGGTGAACGAACTTCAAGTTTCAAACGATCCATGAATTTACATCTATAATTCACCACGAGAACTCTTTAAAACCCATTAAAAAGTCAAAGTGTAATAAATATTAATAAGTTCAATATGGCGCGCAGATTCCCGGAAATTAATTCATAATTGGTTAAAGTTTACCGGTTCAAATGAGACAAATCAAAGGGATCTGGATGACGTAATTAAACTACGAAATTAAACTATTCGGGTCTGTTTGTGTTTCTGTAATCGTTAGATAATAATAATTGGGTATGGTGTTGATATTTCATAACTTTGCATTAGACGTACAGGTATACAACTATGTTTCCATATTTGTTATTCCTTCATGCAAATCTTGTTTCTATAGGACTTCTTCAGACTTTTTCGATGGTTCATAATCTGAAGATTCGTGCCGGATAGATTACAAACTAACGAAAAATAATGCGTTAAATTGTAAATGGTTCGTACAGTTTATATACATATTATTACGCCTGGTATCCCGCATACAACAATAAATCTACACTTGCTACAATTCTTGCATATTACCCTAAACTCATCCCAGATGTCGCTGTCGTTTCAATATTCTGTGCAAACAAAAGATCTGCGAGCACTTATAGGCGGGGCATTTAAATTTTTTTTACCGACAAATTCCTACAACCATGATTCTTATACTTAACATTATTTTGATGTTTTTAGACATCCTTATATAAAAAAAAAAGAATTTTGATGATCCGATATGAATAAACTATACTGAATTGCTCGTAAACAAAAAAGTTTACAATAGAGATTACTGTTCACAATTAATTAATAAGACTTCATTTACCTGTAAATAAAAGTTGGCCGGTTTATAATAAGGCTTTCTAGTCATAAAATGTATTTCTAACGTATAAATGTCAATATGGTTTTTATTTAATTACAGGAAATCGGGTTCATAAACATGAGTCGTTTTTTAAAATTAAGATTGAATAATTCACATTACGTACGAATATACAATTTTCTGGACTGTAGAATTTAAAAAAAAAATTAAAAGTTAATAAAAAAAAAACTGTTGTAGTCACCCTTATAAAAATTGAGGATATGGTTCATTACTATAGTATACGAATAATATATAAAAGTCACCATTGCTGGATTTTTTGTTTTTGTACAGGATGTTTTTAAAGTATAAAAATTACAACTCATTAAAAAATCCATTTCGGATTGTTATTTATTGGTGATTTTTTAAATCAAGCTTTTATTATTCGTAAGGAAACATGTAACAAAAAATCACCCTGGTAGGATTTTTTGTTTGAGAGTTATAACAATATGAGTCTTATAATAGCGTTTAAAAAAAAAAGGCGGTGGTGATTTTTTTTTACACTTAAATTTGCAGTTGTAATATCATAATCTATGTAGTTTATAAAAATCACCATCGTAGGATTTAATGTGACCACCTCCATACAACTGAAAATTCACAGCCCCGACTATTATAGAAATATCAATGGTGAGCGTGACGCTTGGTGCCGAACTTTCCCCATTAAAACTTGCGGCCACGTGACAACTGTTTGGCATCAAGCCTCTCAACCACAGAAATCAGAATAACATATTTAAAAATGGCATCTGCTTTTATTATGACAAATTCTGTGCTCTCAATAGATCCCTGCTCTGCCTGTAAAATAATGTAATAGTTCTGTCATAATTGCAACCCAACATGGACACGTGGACTCAACATTACCAGAGCATAGAAATGTCTATACTCTGACATTACCGACATAGTTTCCAAACAATCCAACAGCCTTTGACATTGTACTCTTTACATCTTTTAATGCCTGGAACGGGTATTGCACCACTCGAATATTTGTCGTGTACTAAGATAATAATAATAATTTTTATTTGAGGTAAAAACCCATACATTTGTACATTGTGTATACACAAATTATAGCAATCATTATTAATTTCGAAAAGATGAAAGATGGTATTGCCATGGTGGACATGGTGGTAGCTGGGAAATATTATGTGAAATATTAACTATTCGGTTACGGTATAGTTGTCAAAGGATACTAAAGGTAGTCACAAAGGTTATGTTTACATAAAAAAGATATAATAGGAACCCTTGCCTTAGCTGCACAGAACACGTAGCGGCAAAAAAGTAATCAAAACTTTGACCATCAAGGGTCCAACAAAAACTAGGCGTATTCCTAAAAGACACTTTAGGTGCACAAAAAGGGATCAAGCCGAGGGTCCGTATAGTTACGGGTACACTATTAACTGAGGGCCGCGTGAATCGGTTTACAAACCGTATTAACGTTTTTTTGCGTGTTAAATCGGAAAGTGTTTCTAAAGACGCAAAAGCCGATAAAGTAACAAAACCATTTAAAATTGTGATCTCAAAGTTTATTTATTTGGAAATTTCTAGACCGATTATAATGAATACAAAATCCTCACTATAACTTTGTGAACTGATTTTTTACCTTTAGATTTTCTAAAATAAGAAAAGAAAGAAGGAACTAGCTACGACGAATAAGTTTAGATTAATGATAGAAGCTGCTATGCTGAAAGAATTTCCGGGCATTATGAAAAGCGGGGTATTGGAGCCAGAGCTATTATTAATATACGTGAAGAGGCAGGTCATTTAGAAATTCCTTAAATACCTGAGCGGAGAAAGTCGAGGCAGCGGCTTACTTTTTCCTGAAAAAGTCGTATCTCGATTTCATTTTTATATTACCTGAAACAAAAAAAAGTAAAGGTAAGTCAAAACTAGCACCATAACGAAATCCATACTAATATTATAAATGCGAAAGTTTGGATGTGAGTTTGTGAGTTTGTGAATTTGTGAGTTTGTGAGGATGTTTGTTACTCAATCACGCAAAATCTACTGGACGGATTTCGATGAAATTTGGTACAGAGGTAGATAATGACCTGGAATAGCACATAGGCTACTTTTTATCCCGGGAAAAAGCACTGTTCCCGTGGGAAATTCACGCGGGCGAAGCCGCGGGCAAAAGCTAGTATGAAATAAAATACCAAAACAGATTTTAAATGCGAAACCTAATTTCGCGACAAATCGAGTCTGTTTCGATGAGAATTTTTTTTATACTGAACATCATAGAGAGCCAGGAATCTAAATAAAATACTCTCTAATAAAATTACATACCTACATTATGTAAAATATAAGATTGAGAATGTTGATATTATCTCTCTTAACTGTCTGATAGTAAAAATGTAATAAAATGAAATTTTGACGACCTATATGTATTTGTTATAGTATAGTTGAGTTGGTATCCCATAACACAAGTCTTGAACTTACTTTGGGGCTAACTCATTCTGTGTGATATATCCAAATATATTTAGAACATAAAGGAAAAATACTTATAAGTGTGATGAACATAATTTATTTATATTTTAGTCTGTATATTTCTCAGATCATCCCAACCACATACCAACCCTAAATAGGGCAATCATATCTCCGATGTCATCTAACTCACAGATGGCGTAGACCGAAGACCGGGTCCGTATTGAACTAAGATAATCTTCAGGATATTCCGATCACGTCGTATTGTTATAAAGCGACCTTCATCAATACAGGAGCAATTAGGAGCTCCGTCCCGATTAGGGTTGGCAAAAAGTACCATGCAGATTTGATTTGCAAAATTACGGTTTTTGCAATTTACTTCAAAAATTTCCTATTTAATAATATTTATGAAGTGAAAATTTCTTTGAGCACGCTGAAAGACTATATTTTATGAGATTTTAATGAGACTTGGGTGGAAATTGAATGAGGCTCGTTTGAATGATTAGTCTATTTTGTAGATTTTACCTAAATTGTTCTTTTAATCATTACAAATTTGATTCAAACGTAATAAATCTAAGTCCCGTCTTCCCGATGATACGTACATATTATCTATCGCTCTAACTTCAAATGTATTGTGTCCTTTTCTAACATAACTTATCCAACCAATGACGTTTTGGCATCCTTAACTCATTGTGTTCGATTATAGCGGATGGAGATCAATAGATTTACGTGACCAGTGTTGCGTATTATAAGGGTATAGGATGTAAGCGTAGCATAAGCAAGCGGGTCCGCTGAACCACTAGTAAGGATTTCATAGAAGGTATTTCTCTGAGAACACTGATTTTTAAAAATATATTTTTCTTTGATGAAAATAGTTATTGGTGCGCTAAGTGGAATCCTTAGATGCCGTAGGTGTGTTTCGAAATTACATTAGTACTAGGGGTATAGGGGTAAGTGCTACACGAGTACTAGGGGTAAAATTAAACTTGAAATAACAAAAAGGGATTGTCCCAGAATTCCCATGGGATCGGTGTCGGCAGAGCTAGTGATAAAATTTGAAATTAAAATTACGTTATTTCAATGAAATTTGATTCCTATAAAGGTAACTTTTAAATCGAAATTCCCATAGGAGCAAAGCCCAGAGAAGTAGCTAGTTAAGTAACAAAGGAAAACGTAAATCTCTATATTGGATTCAACAAATTCCGCATGCATGGGTTGCGTTAAGTTGCTAACTCGTGTAACTTGGACTTGTCTCTTAAGTTTTAAAGTTTTTCCTTTTAAGTGTGCCGTCAACTCCGACTCGGTCTTGTAGGTCTTGCATGAATACTTCTGAAGTATTGATCAGTTCTTTGCTTTACAGTTTATAATAACCTTATTGTCTGGGCTTCACTCGTGTAAAATATTTGCTCCCGTGGGAATTTCAAGATGAAAACGGTAATTGAAAATTTTGTGGGATTCTAGTTTATCAACAACACGGTTGATCATGACTTTGCAAGTGCTTATCAGCTACTACATACTTAGACATCACAGCCACGCTTCGAACTCCCAGCAACGCTTTGTCAAAAATATTCAAAGAAATATCCGCAATATGCTTCGCTAAAATTATAATGTTTTCATTTATTATTTTTCTGTTTTTAAAATAGTATTTTTCCAACAAAAGTTAATTGTTAATATTAAAAAAACAATTATTTCTGAATACTCATTTATTTCGAAAGCAAATGTGGCTGTTTTACTAAAAATCTCGTAACGACAACAAAAAATGTTTATGTTTCGCGATAAAACCGCCGCTTCCAGTAATTGTGGTAAACGTCCCGTGAACTGACACAATTGATTTTAACTGCTTGGTTAAGGCTTGGTTAGGACGAGTTCTGTTCTGACGGAAGTGCTGTATAAAAAAAAATAGAGAACTTTTTGCTCTTTCATATAATTCGCCGTAATTACATTTCACCTCTTTTTTTACACGACTGACCAAAAAAGGAGTGTTAAGTTTTCAGGGTTCATGTATGTAAGTATGTATGTAAGTTTATTTATTCCACCAGAAGTCCTGAACGTCTTAACAGATTTTGATGTTAGAGGTATTGTTAGATTCCTTGCATTACTCCGAGTGTATGTACTATGTAAGTTGCCAGTCGTGTTTTTTATTTTTAAATAATTAGCTTGTTTCTTTTAATTGTGGTACCTATAAATTAATAAGGAATGCTCTATCTAAATACCTAAACCGATTTTGATAAATTACCTTTACGACTTCCTTTGTTTTTCAAGTTTTATTAAAATAATAATAGGTTATTAAAATGTAATACTTCAAAAGAGCTTTGGCGCCAAACAAATAAAAGATGATTTAAAAGTATTAAATTTGATATATTAAGATAACATTTTACATATATTTTCATATTTTTTGCACCATTTTCCTGTGTTTGTAAATTAAAATTAAAATAACACGGTAGTCTCGTACACTTCCCAGCAGAATAAAATTGCCACCTATTCAATTATAACTCCATAAATCATAGCCCGGCGATTTCAATTCGATTTGACCGAGTTGCGCGTGGTAGTAATCGATTCTCCCACTCGATTTCGTTTTATTCTCAATTGACAAGTTAGTAGGTTAGACAAAAAGACTGACTTTGTTTTTTTTTTAACGAAGGCTACCAGGGTGTCCCAAAATTGCCACCTATTCAATTATAACACTATAAATCATAGCCGGCGATTTCAATTCGATTTGACCGAGTTGCGCGTGGTAGTAATCGATTCTCCCACTCGATTTCGTTTTATTCTCAATTGACAAGTTAGTAGGTTAGACAAAAAGACTGACTTTGTTTTTTTTTTAACGAAGGCTACCAGGGTGTCCCAAAATTCCCATGTACGGGAACGAAACCGCTAGACTCAACTATCCATACTAATATTATAAATGCGAAAGTTTGGATGTGAGTTTGTGAGTTTGTGAATTTGTGAGTTTGTGAGGATGTTTGTTACTCAATCACGCAAAATCTACTGGACGGATTTCGATGAAATTTGGTACAGAGGTAGATAATGACCTGGAATAGCACATAGGCTACTTTTTATCCCGGGAAAAAGCACTGTTCCCGTGGGAAATTCACGCGGGCGAAGCCGCGGGCAAAAGCTAGTTATTCATAATTATTATACTTACTAGCGCCCCGCCACGGCTGCGCTCGGGAGGTACATACATAAATTGTAGCCTATCTCACTCAGGTATAATGTAGTTTTCTGTAAGTGAAAGAATTTTTGAAATCGGTTCAGTAGTCCCGAAGATTTCGCCCTACAAACAAACTGACAAACACTTCCTCTATAATATTAGTATTAAGTATAAGTAATCGACGTGATGAGTGGCGCCGGTTGGTTAATGATAGTGTAGTCGAGTACGAAGCCAACAGAGTGGCTGAAGAAGACCGGAAACGCGACGAGCTTAAGGCTACCACCTACAGTCTATAACTACAACTTCGTTAACCGGGTACTGACGTGTGCACTATCGTCTCGCACTTTTGTCAACAAGCTGGGTTATACTAGCCACTGCAGAGCTCATTTAAGGAGCAACCCCAGCAATTAAGGGAAACAGTCGCCGAGGCCGAAATCAGCCAGGAACACATCATCATCATGAAGTATAAATAGTGTAATTAGGTACAAAAATAATTGACACCGAAAAAAAGTAGTTTCCATTCAATTAAATGTGAATAACATAAACTGAAATGCGATTTATTTTCTGTACGCCCCGAACTGTACCCACAGTCAATAGCACAATAACCCACCTAGATTCGTAGAAAATTCACCGCTATTACACGGACACAGATATCCATTCAGGGCAACATGATATGGAGCTCACTGTACCTAGCCGATTTTGCCACTCGATTTCATCCATGCAACGGTTATTTCGAGTTAGATCATAAACCGCAATGGATTCCACCGCAGACTAATAGATCTCGTTACTGTTACTTGGTGCAAATACTAACTCGCTAAAGTTTATTTATTATTTATAAAAAACTTTATCTACACTTATGTCGAAATATTCGAATTACGAATTTGAAGATGGTTTTATAAAGACGTACTCTATAAACGCATATACATAAAATTAAAAAATAAAATTCATTATAGTACCGCTAGCGGTATCGTAAAATAACTTTTTAATTTTTATAGTACACTTTTATTTTTTAATTTAGTAAATTAGGCAATGGTTTTTAGGCTGAATGTATTAAAGAGGCGCACGCATGCGCACTCATGTTTTATTGCCTCTCATTATGTATCAGTTGCATAAACTACTGTTATTGCACAAATTATGTACAAATGGTGGACTTAACGCTATATGGCATTCTCTACCAGTCAACTATTAAACAAAACAGAGAGTGTATGGTGGTGCGATAAAGTGCAACGCAGTGTTTATATAATATTTGTTGAATTTACCGCAGAATTCGAAATAAAAATACAGCCAACTTGAGAACCTATTAATTTTTAGGGTTCCGTACCTCAAAAGATAAAAACGGATCCCTTATAACTTTGTTGTCCACCTGTCCGTGAGTGTTTAAGTCTGTGGCGGCTTTCTCCTGTAAAAAATCGGGATTTCTATTCCTACATTCATGAGGAATCCGAAATCCCGAAATTCTCATATAGGAGGTTATCATGCAAATAAAGAATTTTTCAAATCGGATCGGTCATTCCAAAGATCAGCGCGTTCAAACAAATAGCTTTGTCCATAGAGCAACACGGACTTCCACGCTCTAGTCTGTGTTGTACATTGCTCTATGATTGTGTACAATAATAAAAAAAAATCACATGAATTATAAAACGGCAACCGAGCGTTCATTTATTTTGTACCTGTCGATCTGTACACATGGGAAATTATTCATTCATATGAATTCAGGACGCGGCCCGAAGCTTTATTATTTCAACTAGAATAAAAACATATTTATCAAAAAAAGTGTGCGACAAATTCGAACCCATGGCCTTCTCGGGCCAAGACATGGCCCCTGGATCTCTCACGCACTTAAATAAATAAATATGTACGGACAAATCACACAGATTGAGTTAGCCCCAAAGTAAGTTCGAGACTTTTCGATGTTTTTTTAAGGCTTTGATTTTATAAACATGTCAGCCTAAGTTCGAGATTTGTGTTATGGGATACCAAAACGCAAAGATAATATTTTTATAATAACAAATTCATACTTATATACAGGCCCATCTGACAAAGATCATTTTCCATTTTGACCCGACCGGGGATCGAACCCGGGGCCTTCGGTGTGGCAATCCGGCGTGATGACCATTGGGCCATGGTGGTCGTCAAAATAAATAAGTGGATACGATAAAAAAATTCTATCACAATAATTTTTTTATATTTGTTTTTGAGTATAATCCTCATACCACAGACCATTTATTACGGTGTAGTAAAATGGTTTATGTTTTCCATACATGATTTGATTTCCAGATGTTTACGGTCGCGTTTTACGAGTATTGCTAATATTTAAATCCAAAAGAGCACTCCGATATACTATAAAATAATGTTGTTAAACAAAAAAGCATATTACATTACTGCACTGTCATATTTAAGGTTACTTTTGTTACTTTCAAGAGTTTCCTGGAAGAACTGGCTCATTGTGGCCGCCATATTCTCTGTTTAATATTGTTATTTTATTGTATTTTTTTAATATAAAGGGTATTGCATTATACATTGTGTTATCTACGTTTTCCTGATAAGAGTACAAATTCTCCGAGGCTTGGCTCTTTCAAAACCTTTCAAGTGGCCTAAAGGTGAAAATCATGATAGATGATGATAGATTAATAAATCTATGATAGATGATGGTGATGACAAACTTAACAAACTCGCCGTATTACACACTAGTATTCAATTAACTAATGTGCAGGTTTCCTAATGAGTTGACCAGTGAAAAAAAGGTTAAGTACAGAAAGTAAAATTAAATATTAGAACTTCCGATACAAATCGACTAGGAATTCACAGGTTCAATCGAAATCAGTAACGCTTTATTGTTATAATAGATATCTGAGCTTTCAGAAACCTCCATTTCAGTTTTGTTGTTGAACATCAAGTAATATTAATTTCAGATTCTCAAATTCTGGTAAGTATAAGAATGCTTGATAATCCTGTGGATTCAATATACGTACAAACGAAAACAGAACTTCACTCACAACGAGACTGAGGTATATGCGTTATTAGGCAACTCGGCACACGAGGATTGTTCACTGTTTAGTAAATTGCTTATAAAGTACTTATACGATTGCTGTATCTAGATGTCAGATGTCTTCTGGTGACTTGGAAAACATCTCATATTACCGGCGATTTTAAACACTCGAAAAAAAAAGAATAATTAAAGTAAGAAGATCATATTTTCGCTACCCAAAAGGTTTGATGAGATTGGTCCCTTGGCCCATGCTTGGTTCAACGAACTTTGTGTACTTTACTGATTTTTATGGGCAATAAAGATTGTATTTGTAAAGCAACTAAAATTAGGTATCCGAACATGGCATCCACTTTTGAAATCGACTGTACACTTTGCGGTTTCCCACCAACTTAACCAATCGGATCCACCAAGGCTGCTGTATAGATTCTGATCTCAAATGAAAGGTGTATTCTAAAGATAATACCTGTTCAAGTTTCAAGTCTTGTTCAAATGTAGTTAAGGCTTTATTTATATGAAATTTGACGTGAAAATGCTTTTAGTACGCGCTTGTACTTTGATTTATCCAAACACAATGTTGTTATAGTCGTTAGGAGAACTATCATGTTTCGGGCATAACGGTGAATGAATTTAGACTGATTTTAGCATTTTTTTTATACGAACAAATCACATGCTTGATTGAATGGGATCAACCAGCTCGCTCGTTATTATTCTGAAAGGAAAAATTATGGTAAAAATAACTCGCTGTTAGAATAATTCTAATAGATAGCGTTGTATTATGTATTATTTTGTAAAACTATTTTAACAAAAACCAAACAGAATGTAATTCCAAAGTTTATCTGTAATTGACACGTCCAGAATCCAATTAATAAGCGCAAAACTTCGTAGACCCGAAAACTCCATACTAACTTTTTTGTCATGTCTCTTGGCTTAATCGAAGTTAAATTGGCAGGGCGGCTAAAGGGGTGCCGGCCTGGTAAATTGATTCTGATCAGCCGATAAGGGGTGGGGGAGGGGGTACGAAAAATGTAAGGAGACACCCTGATGTCACAAAATAAAGATAACGCAAGAATAATATATCTATGTAATTTTATATTTATGTAACTTTTTGTCAAAAAAATTATTTGAATAAGTACGTAATAATTGTGTTTCTTGGAGATGAATTATGTTTGAGTACTTATCTGTTCAATCGAGACTTTGGTAGTTAATCTATGTAGAATCGTTTTATAAACATAGTTTACAAAAACAATGTTACAATGTTTTGTAAAAATTTCTAAGTAAAGTTGTACAAAAGTGTCCCCAATGCTCTATTTTTTAATTTTTACTAGCTTTTGCCCGCGGCTTCATCCGCATGAATTTCCTACGGGAACAGTGCTTTTTCCCGGGATGAAAGGTACTATATGTCCTTTTCCGTATTTCCAGCTATGTGTATGCGAAATTTCAGGAAGATTGGTTCAGTAGATAAAGCGTGAAGAAGTAACAAACAAACTCACTTTCGCATTTATAATATTAAGTAGTTAGGATAGTTAGGATTAGGATTAGGATGACAATAACATTTTCATGTGCTACTCTCTGTGCACTCTATATTTTGTGATAATGTGACGAGATACAAAAATTACATCCGTTTGCGGTAAGCACTCAATATCTTCATATTGATTTTCTCTCTCATACCATTTTTGCGTACTTCGGCGAATTCTCATCTCTGTGATGTATTTGTCGCACACATGGCACGATTTATTATTTGAGATTATAATTTTTATGTAGAATTTGGATTCGATACTCCATGGTTACTCCACTGACTCAACGAAATGAGGTCAATTTGATCTAGGAGTCAATGTTTTTAATTTTTTTGTCATAAGATTCTATTCTATGGACGAAGGACAAAAAGGCAGGTAGAGCTATGCTAGAATTTTTTCGAATTCCGAGTCATCCTAGTCCGATAAGTGATCACTTTTCAATACAAAATAATTGTATCCAGCACCGCATCTTTATTAAGTCTAGATGCAACCACGATTGATGCCGCTCAAGGAGATTTTTTTTTACATTGGTGCCACACACTGAAATATTAGCTGCAACTGACAAATCGCATTTCACTGATCTTACTTTTATATGTCAGCATTGGTTTTACAAGGCCGTTCAAAAGTAAACGTGTACCCAATTATTGTCTACAATAGCGTACTTTAGGTATTCCACACACGCACGACGCGTCTGGCTGGGCCGTCGCGTCGGCGGCTGTGGGGTTACCTATTGTAAAGTGGGTACAGTCACAGTATACATATAGGGTGTTACAGACAAAAGCACTTAAATTCAACCACCTTCACTACCAACCTAATTATTGTCTGAATTCTGAAAAAAATGCCGATGAAGTACTGGAAATATAAATATTTTTATTTGTCAAAACCAGCTAAGCTATATCAAACATAACATGTTTTAATATATATATTTTTTTCTTATATTTTGTTTAATTTATTTTTGACTGTCAACAATCTAGTGTATGTATAAAGTTAATAAATAGCCCCTCTGGCATGTTAGGCGACCAAGACTGTTTCATGAGTTTCTTGCGGCATTTCTTCTCAGCAGTGGTCGTTCCGAAATGCTAGTAGTTTGTAGCTTTGAGATATAATATACTAGCTTTTGCCCGCGGCTTCGCCCGCGTGAATTTCCCACGGGAACAGTGCTTTTTCCCGGGATAAAAAGTAGCCTATGTCCTTCTCCGTACTTCTAACTATGTGTATGCAAAATTTCAGGAAGATTGGTTCAGTACATGAAGCGTGAAGAGGTAACAAACAAACAAACAAACAAACATACCAACAAACAAACAAACAAACTCACTTTCGCTTTTATAATATTAGTTAGGATTAGGATTATGATTAAATAATTAGTTATCGACGTGAAAAAGAGCCTTCTTTGAAGGCCAAGTTTCAACAAAAAAAATTTACTTTGACTTCAAATACTAATAAACTCTAGCGAGTTGCTATATTATTATTTATTTAAACATAAGGATACAACATACATATCAATTACATAGCAATATTAGGCAAAACTTACAAATTGCTACATAGAGTTACTTCTCTTTCGTTATTGCTATTGATAGGATTTACTACCAAACATGCAATCAAATGTCAGTTGCACACTTATAGTACCTACCAAAGAAGTTGCAATGGGCGTATCACATAGTTCTTTATCAGTATAGATAAAGGCGTAACCTAGCTTTAGAAGATTTGGGATTATGAAAGCGTTTACCATATCTGCTTGATACTAATATATTATATTGTAAATTGAATGTATTAAACATTTTCATTTTCGTGACGTAATTTTCCAATTATAATTCTTTTTGAAAATATGACGAACTAAATGTGAGATTTTGGAGTTCATACTCCAAAATCTCATATTAAGTATTCACGTATGTATAAACAAAAATTTACTGGCTATGAGATAAACTATGGTATCCCAATGAAAACCCAAGCTCGCTCGGTTAGGCCGGCCGCAATTGTATCGAAGCGTTTAGACCGCACTCGATCGCATCCGGGTTCGAATCAACTGCGGAATGCAATCAAGTGTCAGTTGCATTGTGTCCCGAGGGTAGCGGGAATGTCAGATAGGTACATATCTACTTTACATAGATACCTCTTTTTTTAAATCAAATAACTTGTTTTATTGCATTTCTGTGTACGTACATACATTAGGTCAAGAGAGACACACACAGGTGATTTCTATCCACCAGCTAAATTATCACAGCAGGTCTGGGTGGTGAAATTAAATAGGTTTTCAAAGATATCTATATCAAAAAGTTGCAATTTTTTTTTACTTTACCATACTAAATCTGCCGGGCTAGCATGACCACCAAAACACGATATGATATAGCGATTTATCCACGCCAACTGTCAAAATATGATAAATATCGCCGCCATGTTGAATTTTTATCTTAACAGCGAGCATCACCGTGCCAGTGACGTCACCGTGTTATGATACGATATGATAAATAGAAGAGCGAGCACGACAATTGGCTATTTATCGAAAATTCAACCATGACCAAAATTAAGCGATAAAAATATCAATTTTTGACATTTATTCGTGTTATTTTATCGAGGACGTTTAGAGTGCGTGATACGCTCGATATAATAAAAATTACAAGTTTATTAGCATTAATTCATTCTCCGATTAAAAGGTATGATTTAGTTTTATGATTGTTGTGTAAAGTTTATTAAATAAATGCAAAAAATAATCCTTGATATTTTATTTTTTCAGTTACAGCTTCACAATAATATAGTCCCAGACAATGAGTTTTTAAGAAATTATAAAGTCTCTGTAGAAATGATTTACCTACCTACTACCTATGTTCGGAGTTAGAGGGAGATTGGGCTCCTCAAACTTCTACAAGATACCCTGTAGAAGTGTAAAAATAATAATTAAATAAATAATCAATGAGTGAATAATAATATATGAATTATTTTTTTAACATTAATAAAAGAAAACGATAATTAATTAAGTGTCAAAGTCACCTACCGACGTCAAAAACGTGATAAAGAACGAGTGAAAATGAATGATGATTGAAAAATTTTATTATTACATTGGCAGCATTGTTATTCCATATCGCGAAGCTAATCATTTCGTATCATGTGGTAAATTTTATCATATCGTGTTGCTACTTTGGTCATGCTCGCGAAAACGATAAATATGTTGGTGATATATGATACGATATATTTTATCGTATATCTACGACGCGTGGTCATGCTAGGGGGGCCTATCAATTTGTATGGGAGATAATGTTTTTACAATTTTTTATATATATATAAATATCTATATTTATATAGAAAAAAAATTATATCTATATTTGGTAGATAAAATGTCACCCTGTATATCTGTGCCTCTAGTGAAAAGGGGTACAAGTCTGATTTTGGCCATATTGAGTTATATGTACCAAAATTTTTAGAATAAAAAGGCGCGTCTTTTGGTGTAAACCGATCTATGTTAGCTCTAAAAATAACAAAGTTAGAGTTGTGCCAAATGGTATAACTAGCATTAAATTATCATGACAAGGTGGGTACAAGTCAAAATGAATTGTTACCAACAAAAATTTTGTTCTTTTTTTTTGTGAAATATGATCTTACTAAAGTTGTATTTTGCATTTTCAAATTTTCTGTGTATGTAACGAGATAAATTAAGTTACTTCCTTTGAAAATGCTTGGTGTTCAAAGATAGATATTTACTTAAATCAGTTTACACCATTAAAATTATAAAGTTCAGAGATTAAGTGGACTTGAATTCATATTCAAGATAAAAAATTCAATGCATTGGAATACAAGTCGACTTAAACCATATGAACTGCAGAAGATTTACGTGAAAATAGCTACAAGTCATAAACGTTGAGGTGCGAGGGGACTGTCTGCGATGTCGCCTATGCTTCTCTAGACTATTCCAAAGGCGCGTTTTCAAACCTCGCAGAGCGACCGTTTTACACGTGAGTTGTATCCCTGTTCACCTGTATTTTTTAAATACGATGTACTCTTATTACTTATATAAATTGGAGATTTAAGTTAAGATGTACCCCTTTACACCACACATTAGACTAATTACGAGCAATTTTACAAGCTTTTATTAAATTGAAATGTATGTTGTAACTATGTATTTTGTCGGGTGAAATCTTGGAAGCTAAATTGACCCACTTCCCCTTATCCCACTCAGAGTTGAAATTTTACATGACAATGCATTTTTATGATAATCATAGTTAGGGTATACCTAGGATTGGCTCCCAACTAGTACGTTAAAGATTTATAATTTTACGTTAAAGATTTAAAAGTATACTCATCATCAAAATATTCATTACTATTCCATAAAAATAAATAATAATTAATACGGTATGTGAATGTAGTAAAAATAAGAGCATTTTTGTTAATATCCTTTAAAAAATGTAATTTTTTGTACATATTGGTTGTTTTAAAATGTCAAAAGACGCAATGATTATGGTAGAAGTTTTTAAAGTAAAAACTTCTTTAGCAGCGTTTTTTTTGGGATGAGTAAAAAGTGTTAAACTCGCGTCTGGTCCTGACGCGTAAAGATATACTGTAAGGACACCTGCCTGACGGAATCGGTATACGCAGTTTGTGCGTTTATCTGCCTCCATTTATTTGTTTGTCTGTATTAGTTACAAAAGCTTTACCTTTTATTCTTAAAAGAATTAGTATTATTTTTATTTGCATTATTATGAAGCGGTGGTGGCCGAGTGAAGCGGTGGTGGCATGTGGATGCAAAATCCCAGGTTCGAATCCTGCCCGGGCTACATAAGTTTGTATACCAATCTGACTCATGTTAGTTTTCATGCTTCCGGTAAAGGAAAACATCGTGAGGAAACCTGCACTCTGGTTGATGATTATCAACTAGTGTATGAAATGGCGAAGGCAATAGCAAACCACTCCATTAAAAATTGCCAAGAGAGTCGTTGTGTGTGTTTCATTCTTTCTGGATGTTCAGAAGATAATTTGCATGAAGAAGCTGTGAATGAATTATTGTTGAATAATTTTACGGATGCGGATGTAACGGTTATCATCTGCCTTGATATAAAATCGACCCTAATAGACTCTTTGCCATGCTTCAACATACTATATTTCAGGAAGCAGCGACGAATATATTCCTGACTCTGACGAATATGCAGAATCAGAAGATGACATGGCTACCTGTCGCCGTCAAACTTCAAGCTATAGGCAGAATGTAGTTATTCCTGGTTCGGAATCGGAGGATAATTTATCTTTCTGGGAAAAGGAAGGTGTGAAAGAAGGAGGATAGTAGAACTAGAAAAAGTGGAAAAGAAAGAAGAGAAAACAGAAACAGAAAAAGAAAAAGAAATTTGGGGAAAAGTAAGGAAACTAAAAAAGGTAAGCTTGTCAAAGGAAGAGAGTTTAAGAAGCTTGAAAATTGCAGGCTGAAATGTGCTCAAAACATACCGGAAAAATTCAGAAAATAAATATTTGAAGCTTATTGGAACTTGGGGGACTATAATCAGAGGGTTAAATTTATTACTAACTTAATTTAATTTATTGCTTTTTTATTTAAAATGTACCTTTTTGACGGAAGGACTTTTGTAATTTTTTTATATTTGAATAAATATGGATTTTTATTTTAAAACTTGTAAATTACGTACATACATTTTGGATACAATTACAAAAAGACTTTTGTAACATTACGGTATAAGTCTTTTTATATCAGGTAACACATAAGTAATATTTTGTGGAAAAGGCTATAAGTTGTGTTTTTTTATGAAAAGAGTGGAAATGTGGATGCCTAAGAAAAGATATGCATTTTGCAAGTAGTTTTTATTAATACTATTTATTTATATTTTGTTTATTAAAGAAGTTTAATTAAAATCAATTCAAATGCACATCCTTTGTCACTTAAATAAAACTACGTGAAAAGAGGTACAATTTAAGTTATATCCACTAAAGGTTGTTTTTTAGTCTGGGTACAAGTTTCTATCTTAAAAACTATTAAGTTTAAATGAAAAATAATATTACTATGTGAAAGAGCGCACTTTTTATACTGTAAACGCATATAAAAGTAATTCATGTGTCTACCAGTTGAAGTACAGCGAACGATAATGTGGCTTATTTTGGCCGCTTCAACGGTTTTTCTCGTCTCCTGTAAAGTTGCGTTTTTCAATTTATACCCTTTTTCACTAGAGGCACAGATATAAAGTAGCAATAATAAGGAGCTTAGTGATGCAGTATTTCGTGCGCCAATATTCACGTCGACGAAGCAAAAGAATGAGGTATACAAATTATAATTCATTCATAAATTAATCAAAAAGGAACGTGCAATTATCCTCAGTCAAAGAAAAAAAAATACACCCCAGTCCCTATCGAAAAAATCTTTTGTGAAACGAAACGAACCATACAAGAAAGTAGGACAAAATTCAAATTACTCATGTTCCATTTTTGATTGCCAAGCGTTAACGTCGTCAATTAGTGCGTTTCTCCACATGAAACGGAACGGAAATTACTCTTAAAAATTAATTATGTTGTAATTATGAAGCCATTGTTCGATAGAGAGAGCTAATTGCGTATTAGATTCACGGGTTTATCTTTTCCTTTTGATATTATGATTCTTTCAATTTACTAGAGCAATAAACGGCATTTTTGTCCTTTCTAGTTAAAATAATAATGGTTGTCGTTGTCAGTTATATGTAAATGTTGGTTACCACAGAAATGGTTTTCTTTTTCAGAATTCGTGGTATATTCTAAATGATAGAATTAAAAATACCTATATTTAGATAGAAAACCAACTAACAATACTCCATTTGATAGCCGTTAAGCTGCTTTTTACCCTATGGTAAATTCATCTATATGAATAAGGTAAATGTAGATGAGCAGCGAATGAGGAATTTAGGGACCAATAGTATTAATTCTAGTATTAATTCATATTCAAAGTACCTAAGGGTACCTATTCTAATAGTTGTCAATTTACTTTCACTTATAAAAGTTCATCTACCCAGCATATCTTTGATGGAAATGCAACCTAAGGGACTTTAAAAACACTAACACTAGGGCCTTTAAACTCCGTTTTTTCTTATTTGTCCTATTATGTAAACAATCTTACCATGTCTTTTTATGATTTTACAACAATATAAATTAAAATAGACTTTTTAGGAAATTACTTTCGTGGTTAAAAAATGTTTTACTTCAGAATGTTTAGGTTTGAACTAATATTTGTTTTATTTTTAACAAAATTCAACAAAAAGTACTGTGAAGATTGTTTACATAATAGGACAATTATGAATAAATGGAGTATATAGTTCGCCCATCAACCCACTCTTTAAAAAAAATCTTATGATCTAATACAAATGCATGGACACGTCCATTTTAATACATCTCAAACTTGGTCGTATTTTAGTATTCTAGATACACTGCCAATATTCATCAATGAATTATGCAGTATTTACAGTATATTTATGCACATAACATCATACATACGCTCAGATCTTTTGCATACATGAATGTTGAAGCTAAGAATTGCATTTGATGCAAATGTGTGGGGAATATTGATGGCAATGAAATGATGTAATATTTCTCCGTTCCATTTTCTGCAAAATAACGAAACTTAAAGAAAATTATATGTTAAAGACATTTTTTTACATTTAGGAATACTGAATGAATTCAATAATGTTCTTGCTTTTCGCCGCTGTGTATTACACTCGACTCGTCAAAATCGCGCCAGTTTCGGAACATAAATTGTAGAGCCGATGCACTAGTCCCTACTAACGGTGCACTATCCCCCTTTTGGTGAGTAAGAATCGCTATATGTCAGTTTGGGTCAAATTTAGCAATCGGAATAGAACTTATTAAAAAAAAAATTGAAGTAGAACCAATGAAGCGTATGAATGAATAAAATAAGAAATACCGAGTCCCGGAGATGAACTAGTTTGTATGTTATAAAAAATATCCGTGTAAAGCGATAAATAAAATTATGGTTGTTTAGAAATAAACTGTGTTTAGTCCAAAATTTATTTCTAACAAACAATTTATGTTCATGTTATTTTGAAATTGCTATATTTTTTGGCTGAAAGTCCCATGAATATTCAGGCCGCGACCTGGACTATTCGACAGCTATAATTGCGCTAACGAGTCATATAACTTCGTTACAGTGCTTCCGACGAGCGCCAATAATTCGCTTGGAAAATGTACTACGAATTGCTACTATATGTAGTCACAGCTTACATAGAAATAGCACATTGTTATATTGGCATCCATAGGCTGTAACTGTTAATTATGCGTCATAGAAATATCCTATTTTATTATGTGCTATTGCAGAGTTTACTCTACCCGCATATCAAATTTTATTAAATTTCGCCTAGTCGTTGAGACGTGAACAATCTTCACAGAACTTTTTGTTGAATTTTGTTGAAAATAAATCAAATATTAGTTCAAACCTAAACATTCTAAAGTAAAACATTTATTAACCACGAAAGTAAAGTCCTAAAAAGTCTATTTTAATATTGTTGTAAAATCATAAAAAGATGACAAATGGTAAGATTGTTTACATAATAGGACAATTATGAATAAACGGACTTTAGTGACAATATCCACACATACATACACCATCTAGCGTTTTCTTTCAAACCTATCTAAGGATTGATTCTGGTCTACCCTTTGAGTAGCGGAGGTTAGATGGCAGTCGCTCTGTGTAAAAAACCATCCTAATAACCACCTCGTCAAATCACCTAGGTTAGGTAGCGGAACCCAGGCTCGGAAGCTTTACCGCTAAGGACGGTCAAATCACCTAGGTTAGGTAGCGGAACCCAGGCTCGGAAGCTTTACCGCTAAGGATGCAACCGGGAATACGCGAGGATGATACTGATCATGATCCACACTTACCAAAAGGAAGAAGAATTTCACTGTTTTCTTATTTCAAGTTAATTTACTTAAGTTACTGTAAACATTAATGTCCCATACATACAGTCCCTCTTGCTATTAGGTAACGTTCGCAACACTTTGTAAGCACTAGAATACGTCTTGAACCCTTGATAGATGGCGCTGGATCCAAGAGTGACAGTGCGGTATGAAGCACTCACTGCGTATGATGTACGAGCTCCTAAGTGCCACAGATACAGCCCAGACAAGCTCCAGCATTGTATAACAATGATATGAAATGTTACGTAATACTAAGACGATACATTATTTTTTTGAGGAGGTTTGTATGCTGTAATTTTTAGCACAGTTTTAATAGATAAAAAATCATTACTTATTATTCATCATCAATTTTTGTCTTGATTTTGACATGGTTCCGAATCTTGTAGTTCAAAGGCAACCGCAGTGACATGTCTGACTATTATTTTTTTATACTTTACACTATTTATCAAATTTTCAATTAATTTACACAAAGATATAAATACCCCACAAAATCAAGAGAGCGTGAAAGTCTACTTTTTATTATAAATTCAACCAAGCAAAACGAAATTCGAAGAAAATTTTATCAGAGTTAAAAAGTTGTATTTTTTACTTGAAAAAGTTCTAAATGAGACAGACGAGTGAAAGGCAAAAGGTCCCAGGTTGTTATTCGACCCTGATAAATTTCAAGACCAATTTATCTCATGTACGTACATATACATACATAGAATCACGTCTTTATCCCTTACGGGGTAGACAGAGCCAAGAGTCGTGAGACTCGAAGGCCATATGGTAGACCATTATTTGCTTATAGAGAAGAACTAATACTTAGTAGCTAGTTAGATATCAATCATTTATTTTGTGAACATATCTAAAATAGGTTGACATGTTTTGTGAAGAGGTACTTACACTATGTCCCGCCAATGGGCATACAAAATTATTTCAAGCGTACTAACATTCATGCATAATTTATATAAATCAAAATCGATGTCAATCAGGCACAAAATTAATTACATAACATTAGAATTAGAGTTTACAATCATTGATATAAGTATGATAAATTGCTAAAATAATAAACTAAGCCGTGGTGTATGTGTTTCATTTCACACTACCACGACACACAACGCAATAGTCGTCACAAGAACCATTTACCTCTGCTATCCATACGCTTTAATCCTCCACTCATAGGAGATGGGCAAGCAATATGTCACTATATCTGAATCTCCATTCCATCAGAAAGCCCACTATTCAGCTAAGCGTGGCCTTGGAGTCTCACGACTCTTGGCTCTGTCTACCCCGCAAGGGATAAAGACGTGATTCTATGTATGTATCCATACGGGCCCCGTCGAAGCCTTGGGTCTTAGCAAATATAAGTAGTGATAGTTGTAGTTAAAATGCAAATTTCTAAGTTAACGTCGGCCCTAAAATCTGATTACGAGGTCAAACCGTCTTCGGGCCACCTACGAAATAGGGGTGACAACAAACGCACGAGTTAACTTTGTTACATACGGGCCGGACTCCACCAAAACGCAGACAAGAGATGTGTATTGAAAAGCCAATAGAATTGAAGCTTAACATGTACGTACATCCTTTCTCCGTTTAGCTCCAGTGGAGATCGAGGAAAGAGGTGAAGAGATGCCTGAAATTTGTTTAGCGTGATCAGAACCTCTGTTCTGTTCTGTAGGGACATAAGGCGTAAAAAAAACTGTTTGAATTTATCCGACTCAATAGCTAACACTGGCCGCTTTCCACTTGCTATGATCCTATAGATACACACATCTTTGCTCCATATAGCCAGCATCACCGTCGTGCTCATTTTCAGTGGAGTCACCTTAGCAGAGAAATATATTCCGTTTTAGATATATCTCAATCTTAAACGGAATATATTTCTCTGATATTTGTCCCTTTATTTTTATCTCTCGTCTTCCCTTTGGTGGAGTCTGGGTCTAAGACCAAGACGTTTGAGTAAGATTGATTTACCATACCATTTAACTGTCTTCACATAGGCCTATATAACCTACTAGTTTTCGCCCGCGGCTTCGCCCGCGTGAATTTCCGACGGGAACAGTGCTTTTTCCCGGGATGAAAGGTACCCTATGTCCTTCTCCGTACTTCCAGCTATGTGTATGCGAAATTCAGGAAGATTGGTTCAGTAGATAAAACGTGAAGAGGTACCAAACAAACCAACAAACAAACTCACTTTCGCATTTATAATATAGTTAGTTAGGATTTAAGTTTTAAGTAAGGACCGAAGCGTGGGCGTTAGAAGCAAAATAGCTAGAGTTTATAGGGTGAAACTACTTTCATATTTAAAAAAGTGAAACCTTTTTTGAATACTTTACGGGATAATGCCGGTAGATACAAGCTATTTGCTTTTGGAGTGGGTTTGAACGCCAACCATAGGCCAACCTTTCATGTTATGATATCTGAGAGTAAACGGCCTCTCGACTTCTGATCTGACAAAGTTGGTCACCGAAACCAAAAGCTTAGCATAGCCTTCTGAAACACGAATAGTAGACGTAATGAGAAATATATTGTACTAGCTTTTGCCCGCTTCTTCGCCCGTGTGAATTTCCCAAGGGAACTGTGCTTTTACCCGGGATGAAAGGTACCCTATGTCCTTTTCCGTACTTCCAGCTATGTGTATGCGAAATTTCAAGAAGATTGGTTTAGTAGATAAAGCGTGAAGAGGTAACAAACAAACAAACAAACTCACTTTCGCATTTATAATATTAGTTAGGATTAAATATATACCTAGGTACTATATAAATAATTACTAACGACGACCATTTCAGTAACTGTAAAATAAAATATTTAAAAGAAAAATAGATTAATTTATTTTCCGAAAATAAAATTAATGCTCTCGCTTCAAAACAATCTTCGTGGGATGGTTAAGAGTTTGAAGACAACGATACAAAACGCTGAAGTATACTGATCCAAAGGCGAAAATAGCAGCAGTCAGAATGTATGATCCATGGATGGATGTCATGATGAAGGATGCGCAGAGAAACAACCACATCATTCCGAGGTGAAAGAACAGGTAGCATTTCTGGTATTTCAAAATTGGCAATCTTCGTTTGACGTAGCTGACGATCAGGATAGCGGTAGCTACTATGAGTTGGATGTACAAGATCCCGGAGGCAAACTCAACGACTGTTGAAGTCTTGTATGCGAGGTCCTCGGTCATTGTTCTTGAAGCCACGAGGAGAAGCAGAGCAGCAAAGAATACCAGTGGAGACACAGCTGACACGGCAACTATAACGAAAGCCTTCTTCATTTGCCTGCAGTTGCATGTCACTTCGGAAGAATCCTCTATTATTACGTTAAAATGCATATTCGAATTTGGGCCCGACATGTTAAATGCGATTTCTGAAAAATTAAAGTTAACAATTCAATCAAGTCAATTCTCTTGTCAAACTGTTTTTTCTTATAGACTGTCACGGGTCATTGTGTGCAGAGGAATATAAATCATTCAGCAATTTCGTTCCAAAGGAGATTCCCAATCAAATTTCCATGCTCAGAGAAAATAAGCATTCCATGCTCCATACTTTTATCAGGTGTCAAAATATTTTTTATATGTAGGAATCATGGAAGTAATAAGACAAAGTACTTATTACTTCCATGGTAGGAATGGAAGTAATCTTAAAAGTATAATAATCTATATTACTTCCATGATGGACACCATTTCGCTTCGTACCATAGAGCAACACGGGGTCTTCCGCGCGTGGAAGTCCTTGTTGCTCGAAGCCTCGTACAATAACTTGAATAAACTCAACGCATTTCACGAGCAAGGTACTATGAACATAACCATAATATTGTGTCCTTTTAGCACTTTACAGCACAATTTATTTTATAAAAAATTATCTTTGATTTTAAACCCAGGAAATTTCATTAGTCCCGCTAAACAAAGTTCTAAAGATAATACTAAAGTACTCTCATCTATACATATAATAAAACAGTAAAAATATTTTGTCTGTACATTTAGTATTTTTGACTGAAATGGATAGAGGGACACTTAAAATGAATAATAGAAAGCAAAAAAATTTTTTTGGAATTTCTTGTCTGTCTGTCTGTATGTATGATCACGCTAATCTCCGAAAGTACTGAACCGATTTGAATGAAACTTTTTTTGTTGTATAGCTATTAAGCCTGGGCAACATTTAGGCTATAATTTATTTTGAAAACTGGTACACCTGATGAAGAACCTTAACAGAACAGCTAAACTATAAGAATTATGGAAATGGTTCCTTAACAAAAGTCGTTCAACCTGATGAGCATTTTCTGATGACGTATAAAAATTGAAGATCTGGAACATCTGATGAAGAACTGCAAGAGACCAGCTACACCATAACATATATGGAAATGGCGCCTTATTAAAAGTCGTTCAACCTGATGAGCATTTTCTGCTGACGTATAAAAATTGAAGATCTGGAACATCTGATGAAAAGCTCCAAGAGAGATTTTTCATCTAAGCGAAACTCACGCGGGCGAAGCCGCGGGCGATAGCTAGTATAGAAATAAGATAATCTTACAAATTACAGATACAATCTCTTGAGAAAAAATAATCCTATCAATCGCTATTTCTAATTTATCTTTTAACTAAATCTAAGTTTAATTCTGAATTTCTGAGTTGGATATTTAAAAATATATCTTTTAGCATAAGTACCCAAATACATAGATATCTACCAATCTAATCATATTTTTGTTATTTATTTTTATTGTTATTTAAGCTGTATTAAATATTAATTAAGTCTTCGACTGTATTAATTAGTAATCTAATCTTAATAATTTTATTTTGTAATTTTCTGGCGGCATGCAGATATAGATCAAACGTCACATCCCGGATTTTGTCAAAGAATTAAAACAAATATCGCTATGTAAATATAACTATGACATGAAACATGCATAAAAAAACTCACTCAGGCATCCGCGAAAGCCAGCCATAGAAATACAACTATTAATAATATCTTGATGAAGCCAGAAAATATTTCTGCTGGTACTCAGGCGAGTACAGCTACCATTTCTCCAAAATGATTAGGCTGCTTCTGGGTAAGCTCGCTACACAGTAGATCTCATCTCTGCCCTCGGGCAAGATTGTGGTCAAGAGCAAACCCATCTTTATAAAAAAAAGTGTGGGATATATAAGGAGCTGTTGTGACACGCTCACTTCCTGGGACACCAAAGGTCCACCTTTGGTCCTCCTCACCTAAGGTGGGGTTTCCTGCGCAGTGTAGGCGAATAGCCACTGCATTTCATGATAAGAAGTTATGTTAGTGATGGTGCCGTTCTCGAAATTTTCGAAGAACAAGCAGAAACTTTGTTGGAAATATTTTCGAGAACGGAAAATTTTCCTAAAACCCTGAGAAGTCCCCGAGAATTTTCGGAAAAGTTCAAAGAAAAAAATTTTCGGCGGCATATCGCTAGTCATATACCCGCGACACGTTCACACCTCCACAAACCAAGCTCGGTGCCGAATCCGCCAAAGGCCTCGCTAAGCCTCGAAAGGTTCGAGGTTTAGGTTCGAGTCGAACCTAAATGATCCGGTCCACATTAGGGGCTATCGCGTTCAAATATTCCACCAGATGTCAGTACTTTCGAATGAGGAGCAGACTTCTGTCAGATGATACAACGCTGTCAATGTCGATGTGTCAAATTTAAATGACAGTTGACAGGACCACATTCGCCAGTAGCGCCAACTAGTGGGCGATAACCTTCATTCCATATGGCAAGAGGTAGACAGCAAAATTAGCTACCAAGCTGGACAAACGTGCTCATACCTCTGCAGCTCCTCCCACAGCCCTCGCGCGTCCTCAAATCGACAGGTCCGCCCAAAGGCTCCTTCTTTATTTTTTTATCCTTTACTAATATGTGCCCGAGACTTTGTTCCCATGGGAATTTTGGGAAATCCTCTCGTAGTGCTCCCGTACACTCCCTAGGGATCCAAACTATATGCCAAATTTCAGCTTCCTACGTTCAGTAATATTGGCTACGCGTTGTCTATCAGTCAGTAACGTAAGAGTTTTATATTGATGTAGCTCGTGTGTAACTTTTATTGACACATTTTTAAAGCGCCATCCTCAAGCAATTTGTTAAAAGTGTGCCTGACATGTCGACACTCGATTAATATCAGCGTAGCCAGGCCACACGAATAGATAATCCCGCGCAGCGCTACTGATTACAGCGCGGAAATTTTATCAAACTTTAGTGTATGAAATGAAGTTAGCGATATTATGGGCGAAACGAAAGCAGCAAGGCTTCGATGGCTCGGCCACGTGGAGAGGATGGGAGAGGATCGCGCAGCTAAAAGAGCGTATAAGGGACGACCAAGCGGGAAACGACCTGTCGGCCGGCCCAGATACCGCTGGAGGGATGAGGTCCTAAAAGATCTGGTGGCCCTCCAAAGAGCCGACTGGCAGGAAGTAGCGCAGAACAGGAAGGAATGGAAGTTTCTAGTATCGAAGGCCAAGATCCTCTTTGGGTCATCGAGCCATCGAAGTAAGTAAGTAATGGAGTAAGTCATGGGAGCAAAATATCCGCAATTGGAAAGGGCCAAGCAACAAATTGTCCTTAAATATAAAAGCATTTAAAATTAAATTGTCACTAAAAATCGCCATAGGCTGCCATTTTTAAAGTATTTTTAATAATAGCAAACTATCTATTGCAGTCACCTTACTTATGAATTTACATATGTTTCAGAGGTAATAGGAATTAACTTTTAATGCATGAGACGTAAAAATAGATGACGAATTAATGGCGAGTTACATAAACCCGTAAAAAAAATGTCATGAAATATATTTTCATTATTTTTTGTCATTTCTATTCCGCAGTAATCTTCAGCGAAACAAACAGAAAGGGAGATATTAATATTCATAAGCCGCTCCTCCCTGAGTGCTTTAATAAATTTATAATTTACGTAAAACTATTCCTGTTTACCTTTTACCTCTCTTGTTATAAAATGGCTATTCAATCCGCTTACCGAAATCTCAGGGGTGCTTCAACAACGCCCAAACTTTTGTTTATAGTTAGTAAGAAAATATTTGTTATATCTAATAAGGTTAGGGTAGACGAAAGGAGACTAATACCCAGCAGTGGGTGACGGAAGGCTGTGGTAATGATGATGATGATATACTGATATAAATGTGTGGTAAATAAATCATTCATTTATTCATTTTTGCCTCGCGGCTTTGCCCGCGGCAACGTGTTTTTCGTAGAAACTTTGACATCCAAATGCGTAGCTGTCATAGCTGTCATGTGAATTTGATGACTGATGACAGTATAGTACTATCTGACAGACAGACCTAACGTGGAAAAACCGACAACCCTCATTGCAGTGGATTTAGGTGATGAATATGATATTGGCTTGGAATCTATATATCTTGGCATTCATTCTTCTTCATTCTTCATTCAATCCTGCCATGTATTTGAGGTTTAGTTCAAATATCCTAACTAATATTATAAATGCGAAAGTGAGTTTGTTTGTTTGTTTGTTTTTGTTACCTCTTCACGCTTCATCTACTGAACCAATCTTTCTGAAATTTTGCATACACATAGTTAGAAGTACGGAGAAGGATATAGGGTACCTTTCATCCCGGGAAAAAGCACTGTTCCCGTGGGAAATTCACGCGGGCGAAGCCGCGGGCAAAAGCTAGTATTTCATACAAGAAAGTTAAAACTGCTGTTATTTAGTTGCCTTTAGTCTAAGAACAATTTAATACCAGTAACTACGCACGTAACCACAAAAAAGCCACCACCGATCTGACAAAATTTATTAGGTTTTCAACACAGCGGGAAAATCCCCGAAAACCGCTTATCTTTATCACTCCTCGTCGTCATGACTCGCAACTACACATTTATGAGTTAAGAGCAAAATATTAAAGATAATATATTTATGAACTCGCACTTAAGAACCCCAGTGCCACCCCACTAAATGTTCGGAGAGATTATGAGTCAATTTCGCTTGTGTGATGTAGTGGTATAAATTCTACTACCTTTTATAGTTACTCTTACGATTATTCGTTTTCTATTCATCTTAATTTTATATAATAAGAAGAGGATTGTTGTTCCTTTGTCTCTTGATGAGAAACATTTCGCTTGATAAAAAAGGATCATTGAAGCAAAGGTTCTAGGAAAGAGAGGACCACAAGGTACCAGTACCAGTACTTTCCGGTACTTTATATGAGAATTTGGTACCGATGCCAACCAGTAACAAGCCCTGCGTAAAACTAGGTAAGCAAGAGACGATGTGCGATTTATTTATATGAATGGGATTAAAGAAAAATAAGGTCATGTGTTTAAAAGACAAGAAGCGAATGACGGAATATAAATTAAAAGGATTATTATTTGCTCGGATTTCAAAAATTCTGTCTTAAAAATTTACGGGAGCCTATATAAACATGTCATTTATTTTTAATGACCTCGACAATCAACACACACAGACAATTTTGAGGCTTGATTCGTATTTTTGTATAGTATATCCGTCCTAATTACAGCATGCTAGTACAAGTATGTAGTGATATAGGTTTTATTAATTTTGACGTAGAAACATGTTTTGGTCACAGATCTTTCCTTCTTCGACGTTCTATTTGTAAGTAGTATACCTATCTGTTTTTTTCCTTCACTTTCTGAGTGTTATAACATTTACCTGAAACAAACAAAAATGACAAATTAGTAAGAGTTAACTAAGTTTTAGTCTTAAATTTTAACTTCAAAGTTTATTTAATTAAAATCTCATTTTTACAAGCAGCTTTTTTATTTAACACTAGCTTTTGCCTGCGGCTTCGCCCGCGTGAATGTCCCTCGGGAACAGTGCTTATTCCCGGGATGAAAGGTACCCTATATCATTTTCAGTACTTCTAACTATGTGTATGCGAAAATTCAGGAAGACTGGTTCAGTAGTTAACAGTGGCGTGGGGTGAAAATTTTCAAAGGTGAAGCCACAGTGCTTGTCGAGTATGATAAAAGTGGCTTTAAAAAACACTCACACGTACTTTATTATAGAAAAAAACCGGCCAAGTGCGAGTCAAACTAGCACACCGAGAGTTCCGTACACGCAAAGCATCTCACATTGTATAGCTCTAACTAAACTACAAGTCCAACTAGTTTCAAAAACACACTTTACTTTGCAGTTCGATCCTAAGATTCATACTGAATCCAGCGCAAAAATAAGTTTGTAACACTTTTTTTAGACTTCCAGCAACATATTTACAATTTTCAGATTTATTCCTGTATAACTAAATAATATACCACAATCAAGTTAATCTTATATCACAACAATAGTATTACCTATATAATTAGCATAGGTACGCCCCGTGTGAGTACAAACCAAAGCGCAAATGCGCGCTGTTATATTCTAATACTAGCGAAACTGGGTCAAACTGCGTTGGTATTCCACTCGTCAGCAGTTTTACCTGCGTTTGATTAATTTTAAAAATTTAAGTAGAGTTAGAATTTGTAATCGTCGGGAGTCACACATTTTCAATTTTATTTTTGGTGTTTGTGTAAAAGTGAATAAAGGGTTGTGGTGTAAAAGTGCGTGTTATTTGAAACTACCAACGGGACCTCACAACAAAATTGGTGTCAGAAGTGGGATGTCGTAGGTGGCTTCCGTTGAAGTCCTGACATCCGAACCCGAGGTTCTCTACACGGTCTCTAATCGACAGTGAGACTTGACCTGGAGGTCAAGCCTGCATCAACCGCACTCTGGTCGACGGTCAGCCTCCGCTCAATAGCGTGAGCCCGCACCACCTATCCACTACACGCCATCCCTACAAGGTCGACGGTCAGCCTCCGCTTTTTAGCGTGAGCCCGCACCACGTATTCACTGCACATCACCCCCACGAGGTCGACGGTCAGCCTCAGGTGTAACCTGAGCCCGCACCACACACACCGGCTCCAGTCTAACTCACCACCAGCACCATCTTCATCAAGGTGCTCTCATCTCATGATATACGCTGGTAACGTGACAGCCGCGTATCCCAGTTCCCGCTGTGACAGCGTGAACACCCCGAGTCAAGTCCAGTGTTCAAAACCAAGTCATGCTAGTGAAAGTGTGCTTCGTATTTCTGTGAGTGATTTTTTTACTCTAATTTTATATTATTTCTATTTCTATACTTTTACAAATTTTATTTTATACAATTTATACAATTAATACAATTTATATACCTGATGTCACTCAAAGCAGAATCCACTGGAGAGACTCGCAAAACATCAACTTCCGAAATGTCCGAAAAATCCGAGAAAGTCACGTTAACATTTTTGTCAAAATTCGTTAAGCCATATAATGGTGACAGAGAGTCACTTCCCGCATTTCTTACAAATTGTGACAATGCAATTTCTTTAGCTAGCCCCGAACAGCAAAATGTTTTATGTAAATTTATTTTATCCCAATTAGAAGGCAAGGCTCAAGCAGCCTGTAGTTTAAGAACATTTGACACTTGGGATGAACTAAAATCATTTCTAAAAAATACATTTGGCGAGAAAAAACATTCTACACATTTATTAATAGATTTACAAAACTGTAAACAATTATTTGGTGAAGATGTCACTAAATATTCTCTCAGAATCGAATATATACTAGCTAGGATACATTCCGAAATTCATTATAGCTGCAAGGACACTAAAGAACTTCCTGGTCGAATAGCAGCTATGGAAGACCTTGCTCTTAATACCTTTATGTTAGGTCTAAATCATTCTATATCTGCGGTTGTCCGGTGCAGGAATCCCTCAACATTAAACGAGGCGGTACAACACGCAATTGAGGAAGAAAAATTATTTAACTTGTCTAAATCTAACTCAAATAAATATACCAAACAATGTTCCATATGTAACAAATCAGGTCACACTTCCTCCGAATGCTACTTAAAAAATAAATCTTCAGATAAATATTCTAACTATAAAAAAACATATCACCTTAACCCTAACTCTAATAATAATATAAAATCTAATCTTTCTAATTCTTATACAAATTCAAACATAAAATCATGTAATTATTGTAAAAATTTGGGTCATTCAATAGATGAGTGTCGTAAACGCAAATATAACATGCAGCGCCGCGAAAACGCTAGCTCTTCACAACGTGACTACCAGTCACCTGGTAACGCCACCGGCACGGTAAACGTGTGTGACGCAAATGAGTCGCGGTTCGATTCCGACGACACACATTTAAACTAATTCCGATTTCGGGTCCGTGTCTACCGAAATCGAATATAGCAAACGACACGATTTCACCTACTATATCTACAACTCAGTCCAAGCAACTGAGTGTTACCAAATCTACATCTCAGTCCAAGCAACTGAGTCTCACTAAATCTTCATCTCAGTCAAAGCAACTGAGTCCTACTAAATCTTATACTAAACCATATTCTAATTCCTGCAACAAAAATAAAATCACTGAATCTTATAACGCTTCTACTCATGTCAATTGCACAATTCCCATTTACGAGACAAATATAAAAATAAAAAAAATATCTCTACCTCATGTATTTCTAAAGTCGAGTTACTCTTTTAAACCTTTAAGTTTTCTTATAGATACAGGTGCATCTATCAGTTTACTAAAACGATCAAGTATGAACATGACACCTCCTTTATCTCGTGAAATGGTTAAACTAAAAGGAATAAACAACACTGAATCTTGTTGCGTTACATTAGGTACATTTCAAATGGACTTTGCACTATCTACCAATAATTTTAAGTATAAATTTCATGTCGTCAATGATGACGTCATGCTGGACTATGATGGCATCCTAGGTAGTGATTTTCTAAGTCATTTTAAAGCGAACATTAACTATGATACAAAAATATTGAATATATACGAGCATAATTTACAAATAAATTACACTAAACCAATTTATATTATTCCCGCTCGTTCTGAAATAGTCATTGAATGCGCTATATCAAATTACTCGCACGAGACTTATAAAAATAATGAGGCTCTAGTACTCGATCAAACCTTATGCAATGGCGTTTATGTCGCAAATTGCATTGTATCTATTAAACCTAATAAAAGAATAAATATTTCTGTTTTAAATACCACTGACTCTGACGTAGAGATCAAAGATTATCACGCAGAAGTGTCACCTCTCGATTATGACTTAAATACCTACAAGTATCAAAATATAAATTCAATTTCTTATTCTAAATCTGAACGAGTTCAAAAAGTATTAAACCTATTACGCTGTTCTCACTTAAATTCTGAAGAGAAAAAATCTCTCTTGGAATGTTGCTCTCAATACACAGATATTTTTCATCTTCCAGATGAACCATTATCTTACACTAACGCAATCGAACATTCTATTAACTCAGGTAGTGCGCCTCCAATTCATGTCAAGTCATATCGCTTCCCTGAATGTCATAAGGAAGAAGTAGATTCCCAAATTCGTAAAATGCTTGAACAAAATATTATTCGCCCCTCTATTTCACCATGGAGCGCCCCAGTTTGGGTAGTCCCTAAGAAGTTAGATGCGTCTGGCAAACGCAAATGGAGGATTGTCATAGATTATCGACGCCTCAATGATATCACAGTTTCCGAAAGTTATCCCTTGCCTCTCATTACTGATATTCTCGACCAACTAGGTCATTCTAAATATTTTAGTACGCTAGATTTATCTAGCGGATTTCACCAAATTAAGATGAACATTAAAGATGCTGAGAAGACAGGTTTCAGTGTAAATACTAATTCAAGCACTTCTGGTCACTACGAATTTATCAGAATGCCTTTCGGGTTGAAAAACGCCCCTACAACGTTTCAGAGACTCATGAATACGGCTCTTTCCGGTCTCCAAGGTCTTCACGCATATGTCTATTTAGACGATTGTATCATCTATTCTCATAATCTCACTGATCACATTACAAAATTAAAACTTGTATTCGATAGATTACGTCAATTTAATTTAAAGTTGCAACCCGACAAATGTGAGTTTTTACGTCGCGAAGTTGCATACTTGGGTCATATTATTACCGATAAAGGTGTATCTCCCAATCCTGATAAGGTTAAAGCCGTCACTGAATTCCCAACTCCTACGAATGTCAAACAAATAAAATCCTTCTTAGGCCTCGTAGGCTATTATCGACGATTCATTGAGAATTTTTCTAAATTAACTAAACCTCTCACATCTCTACTAAAAAAGGATGTTGCCTTTAGTTGGACATCCGAACAAGATACTGCTCTCAATATTCTCAAAAGCAAACTTACTACAGCTCCTCTACTCCAATATCCAGATTTTTCCGCACCGTTTATAATTACAACGGATGCCTCTAGTTATGCCGTAGGAGCAGTACTTTCCCAAGGTGATATAGGTAAAGATAAACCTATAGCCTTCGCTTCAAGAACTCTGAATAAAGCCGAGGGTAATTATTCAACTACGGAGAAGGAACTCCTAGCTATTATTTTTGCTGTCAAAACATTCCGTCCTTATATTTTTGGGCGTAAATTCAAGATCGTAACCGATCACAGGCCCTTAGTTTGGTTATTTAATAATAAAGATCCAGGCAGTAGACTCATTCGCTGGCGCCTCAAACTCGAGGAGTATGATTATGAAATTATATATAAACAAGGACGCCTTAACTCTAACGCTGATGCATTATCCCGCTGCCCTGTAATTACTATTAATATAAATACCCTAAATAATTCACCTTATGAAAAATATTTCAAAGATCAACTTACCAATAAAACATCTAATCTAAATACTATTATTGAAGAACAACGTCAAAGTTTACACTTAACTAAATTAAAATCAATCGTTTGTCCAGTCTCTTTAGATTTTGATTACTCTATGCCGCACTGCGAAGAAATACTAACGCAGCTCGATGATTCTGCTGACTTACTAAATTCCGAACGCGAACCTTTTAGTATTCAAATGATAAATGATAAAAATAAAACTTACTATTTCCTTTATACAAAAATTCATCACTATGAAGAAACTAAATTTAAGGATATATACAACTTACTAATAAAATTAAGAGACAAAATTGTAACCGAAAATCCTGAGGTCACTGAACTTGCTATGCCCGACTTCACGGATCCTTTTTCAAAGATACCATATACTAAATTATATAACATGATTTCTTATATTTTTCATAATACTTACATTAAAATTTATATTTACAAAAATCTATTAATTTATCCAACTCCTGTCGAAGTTCCCAAAATACTAAAAGAAAACCATGACTCAACTATTGCGGGTCATCCCGGGTCAACACGAATGTATAATCGTATTAAAGCTGCCTATTATTGGAAAGGTATGCGTTCTGACATTGAAAATTATGTAAAAAATTGCAAGCTATGCCAAATTAATAAACCTTTACGAAAATCTAATAAAGCTCCCATGGAAATCACTTCTACTTCTACTAGACCATTTGAACGTCTAGCTCTCGATATCGTTGGTCCATTACCAGAATCTGGTCTTCAAAAATTCAAATTTATGCTAACTCTTCAAGATGATCTTACTAAATTCTCAAGCGCTTATCCTATGGTAACTGCCACTAGTGAAGAAATCGCAAGAAATCTTATTCATTTTATGTCTCTATTCGGTTTTCCAAAAACCATTCTCACTGATTTAGGAACCTGTTTCACTTCAGATTTATTTAAGCAGTTAACTGAAATATGTAGAGTAAAGTCTCTATTTACGACTCCGTATCATCCTCAAACGAATGGAGCCTTAGAAAGGTCACATGCCACTTTAAAAGAATATTTAAAATCCTTTGTCAATGAAAACCAGAACGACTGGCATTGCTATTTATTTACTGCCATCTTATCTTATAATACTAATCCACATTGTACCACTGAGTTCACTCCATACGAGTTGTTATACGGTTATAAACCTTCAATACCAAATTCTCTATATGACACAAGTAATAATACTACCTATAGTGAATATATTCGTGCTTTACAATATAGAATGCGTTTTAGCAGAGAAAAAGCTATCCAAAACATTATAAATAGTAAACAAAAGTCAAAACAATATTACGACTCTAATTCTCGTGACGTCTCTTATAAATCAGGTGACATGGTGTATTTAAGACACCATCACAGGTTACGAAAGGCTCTTTCTCCGATATGGAAGGGGCCTTACAAAATAATTAAGGTTCATAGTAAAAATAACGTAACCTTACAAGTAGGGCGTAAACATATTAAATATCATACTAATGAAATCAAGCCTGCTACATCTTAAATTATACCTATTACTTTATGTTATTTTCAGAGCTTTCTGCTACAGAAGCCACGCAGACTCGAAGATAACTCAAATCATTCATAGCCCTGGAATTTATTTCGAGCCTACTACTCGTATACGTTTCTATAACGATTATTGGAAAATTGTAACTCATATCGATATTGTATCACTGGATCCTTACCTTAATAAAATCGAGAGTTTGTTTCATAAATTGTTGAATATATTTTGTAACAAACTTCAATCACAGGAATTCATTGAATGCAAAGACTTTTCTAACCCTTTGGAGATACTAATACAATCTAACTTAGTCAAATTGCAATCTTTATCTCATATTGTCGCAGATCAAACGCCAACCAAGGTAAAAAGATCCTTAGAGTTTGGTGGAGAGATCTTAAAATTCTTTTGGTACTCTAGACGCGGATGATGCACGCAAATATGATGCCGCGATTGAATCTTTTCAGAAGAGTGAATCTGATATCTACCGTTTAATGAAAGAAAACATACATATTGTAAAATCTACTATAAATAATTTTAATTCAACTATTAACAAATTAAATCAGAATGAAATTAAAATAAACTCACAAATAAACATTATACAAGAAATGTTGTTAGAATCTACTAAAACTAATAATTTGTATTATCATATGTCTAAGATAAATAATCTACTAAATCTACTTGAAAGCTCTTTACTGAGCATTTCTAATGTACTAGATTCTACGTTAAATGCTGTATTATTTTCTAAGGTTAATATTTTACATCCTAGTGTACTAAGTCCTTTAAGTCTCTATAATGAACTAAGTAAACATAACAATCAAATAAAGAAGCATTTAGATTTGCCGCTACACATAAATATTCATACTATACATTCAATAATAGATGTTTCCCAACTTAGTTGTTATTATTATAATAATAAGATTATCTTTGTATTGCAAATCCCTTTGATTAGTAATGATAAATATGTTGTGTATAAAAATATACCCTTGCCAACGCCTCACAGTAACGAGTCACATGCGAAAACATTTTCTTTAATTCAACCCTCCAGCATGTACACTGCTTTAAGTGATGACAGGTTGTATTACGCTGTATTACATAACTTAGACAAATGCAAGAAAATTAGTGACGATTATTCCATATGTGAATTAATCACCTTGTATTCTAGTATTACAAGCCCCAGTTGCGAATCAAAGTTGCTAACTGAAGTGGTGACATCATTACCTCCTCAATGCAACTCTAAATTACTTTTCGGTGATATAGACATATGGCACAAATTGTTAAATAATAAATGGATTTATGTTCAATCTAACCTCAACAAACTAGCAATTAAATGTGATGATGACGTAAATGACTATTCTATTGTTGGTACTGGATTAGTCGAGTTAACTGGAAATTGTATAGGATATTCTAAGGCAATGCAACTAGTACCTACTAGTAGTTCTAAGTTTTTGACAAAGTCATCTTTGGACATACATTTCGACATAACCGCTGACAATTGTTGTAATAAGGAATTTCTGAATAAAACTTTACCACATTTGTCACCTTTATCTTTAAGTAAAATAAATTTAGATAATTTAAGATATTCCTCTCATAAATTAAACGATATAGAAACTGAAATTAATAACCTTGAAAGTCTGTCTCATTTTATAAAATATGGCACTTATTATTCAACATTTACGTATATTTTAATTGTTTGTTTACTCATATTTGCTATTTATAAGCTATTTATATGTTTTAAAAATCGATGTCTCCAGCGTCAAAATAATAAGCATGTAAACAATAAGCTACAGATATCCAATGCTGTTGAAATGACTCCTATTTCAGGTTCTAGTTCTGATGACGACAAACAGTCTTTAAAATCTTTAACTCCCTCGTCGCATCAGACACATAAGGTCGATTTTCATAAATCTATTAGAAATATTAATATTTAAATTTTAACCTTATGTAAACCTTACGTAAACCTTACCTTATGTAAACCTTGTGTAAAAAAATAAATAAAAATAAAATTTGAACACATGTTACATTATATTTTAATTACTATTGTAAACACTGAATCCCGACGACATCCTAAATATTTATCTTTGTATAAGTAATCAATGTTACTAAGTACTTATTTCTTGACACTGACTTCGCTTCATCCTGATTTCGATAAAGCTCCGTCAAAAGGGGGAGGCTGTTATATTCTAATACTAGCGAAACTGGGTCAAACTGCGTTGGTATTCCACTCGTCAGCAGTTTTACCTGCGTTTGATTAATTTTAAAAATTTAAGTAGAGTTAGAATTTGTAATCGTCGGGAGTCACACATTTTCAATTTTATTTTTGGTGTTTGTGTAAAAGTGAATAAAGGGTTGTGGTGTAAAAGTGCGTGTTATTTGAAACTACCAACGGGATCTCACAACAGCGCGAAGCGAACCGAACGGCGAATTAGAATAGACTTAGTAAAAAATAATAAACCCGGCATAACAATCTATAGTTGTACATGTCTATTCTTTTTTCCTTCATCTGAGGAATTAGCATGACATTAGACCATGGAAGTAGTAAGTACTTTGTTGTACAAAGGTACTTATTACTTCCATGCATTAGACATTCGCGGATTATCGCTGTGATTGGACGAAAATTTTTCAAGCGAACAGGAACAACCAATAAGGATTCGTTGTAGGCTATTTTAAATCGGCTTGTATCGCTGTCTATATCGACGAGTGGTTGCATATGTAGTTGTGATGTCATTGTGTGTGTGTCACCATACATTTTAATTATACAAAATCCCAATATTATTAGCGAGTTACTTACTACCGCGTCTCGCGTCCTGCGAAATAAAATCGTGCGTGTGGCGTTTGCGCGGTTTCGAATACATTGCCGTACGTTGTATCCAGCTATTGAAGAATATTTTTTACAAAGCGCGCAATGTAATGATATGCGCACAATGTAATTATATCTCGCGCTCATATTAAATTATCTAAGGTAATGCCGTAGCTCGTCGGCTTATGGTAAGAGAGTGTCATATGGGTATTGAGTATGGATTTTTGTGCAAGTGTAGGCCGCGAGATTAAGCTATTATTGTTAATAATAAAAAATGTATATATTAGAATCTGCCAAGAGAAGCCGGTAGGAATCGTGTTCTAAGGACGCTTCGCCACTGGTAGTTAAGCGTGAAAAGGTAACAAAGAAATAAATAAATAAAGAAACAAACTAATTTTCGCATTTATAATATTAGTTAGGATAGGATTTACTTAAAGAAAGTATTTTAAGCACATAGATAACAATGCAATCTAAAGCCTGCTTTGGTAATGCAATATAAAGCAGGCATAAAAAAAAAATGAAAAATATTTTATTGATTCACTTACATTGGTTACAACAAGTGGCAGGCGACTCCGTTTAATTAAAAGATACCTGTGTTAGGAGCCGATAAGGGAATCCGAATATACGAACATTATAGCAACTATACTACAACTACACTTTGCCATGAAAAATATTTTCTTTATTAACACGTCAGTCCTGAATTTGAATATTTCGAATATCAGTCTAACAAAGGAAAGCTCACAACTGAGAGTCCTCAAAAAAGGCTAACCGGCTGTCCAGAAGAGAGGTTCAGTTTTTTCTTTTGTGAAATCAGGACAAGAGCTCCCACTATACAGATTCGTGACTATATATAACTTTAGCAATAGATACTATCCTTATACAGCTGTAAATACCGATGTTGCATTAGAAAAAACAGTAAAAACAGTATTTTAGTACCTACCTAATTAAGTAAATAAGTAATATGGATGAAACGACTTCATCCGCGTAAATGTTTTTCATCAATTTGAGGATTCCGGCGACTGGGACCACGGCTCACTCGCACTCGACCTGCGGTCCGAGTCGCCGGATTTTTGAATCAATTTCACCTCTTTATATTCAAGCTAGGGCTTCCAATACCGGGATCCCGGTATTGCCCGATACCTGTATTAGGCGAATTTTTGACCTGTTTGCAATACCGGTATTGAAATTCAATACCGATTTTAATACCGATTTTTTTTTCTCTGAACTTATAGAATTTTTACAGGTTTACCCAATACAATTGAAAAGCACATGTACACCAATTATTTAAAACATATATTATTACATAAATAACAACCTTTGTAAATTCACACTGAGTAAACTGGAAGATATCTATCTGCAATCAAATTCAGAGAACATACTGCGCGTGCCAGCGGAGACTTGTTCATCAAGTTGGTCCGACCGGGAGAGACCTCCAAAAGGCGAGGCTGCCTTCGACGCTCCACGTATCTATTTGGAACGCAGAATTGCACTATTTTAAGCATTTCTAGATTGTGTATTACACCGCGAATCAATTTAAATCGGTGATTTTGCAATTATGCCACATAAAAATGCACGTGAATAGATAATTAATAGTGATATTGTAATATTTTTGGAATAACCTGCACGTAAACTAAATAGATCAAATAAACGTAATAGTTTAATGTGATAGTTATTGTAATTTTTTACGAAATTAGGCTTTCAGGAATGAATAAATAAAGAAAGGATTGTTATCCTTCAAGATGACTAAGAACTACATTGGCCACATGCCAAAATTGAAAGACAGAGATAATTACAGTGAGTGGACATTTGCCGCCGAAAATTTACTCGTGCTCGAGGGAATGACCAGTTACCGAAAAAGTAATTGATCTTAGAGAGGACCAGAAAACGAAGGCAAAACTTATAATGACTATGGATTCATTGCTGTATGTATACATCAAGATAATTAATGATGATGACATGATTAATTTTTAAAAATCCCTAATATTTAAAGTTGTATTAGGTAAAGCTGCGATGATTTAGTTTGTCATATAAATAAAAGTACATTTTCAATGACCTATTTTTTTATTTTGGCTTAATGCTTTAAAAAAGAAACTGTTTGAAAAGGAAATATGAATTTTCACTTCAATACCGGAATTCCGGTATTAATACCGGTTTTGAAATTTTTTCCGGTATTGAAACCGGTATTCAAAATATCCGGGATTTGGAAGCCCTAATTCAAGCCCTTTCTTAGTCAATTACGCTATAAAAAGATCTTTGCTTTAAAATTTCTACGTAGCGTTGAGCGGTTTCGGCTTTGCCTTGATATAGTCGGCCGGTCAGCTTGTAACGAAATTTGAAACTTAAATTGAAATATATTTGAGAGGAATTAGGGTTGAACGGCTACAACCTTAAACGGCCATTTTGTTCGAACGACTACATACTTGAAAGGCCACATAACTTGAAATAATCATATTGGCCATAAGGCCATATCCCTGAATGGCCATATTCCTCGAACGACCGTAACCAAGAAGGGTCACAGAGTAGAGAAAGCAGACTACGTTGACAAGATGAATTGAGCGATATCTCATTTATTTCCAAAATTAATCGCGAAACTCGATAGCCGTCATTATAAAGTTTCCTCGTTACACACAATCTGACAAATTCATTTATGCTTTGCACCACTCCATCTTATTTCAAAACGTGCCATTTAAAAGTTTAAATTCATTTAGTTCCACACAATGTCACTGGAAAGTAAATGGCATTATTGTACCTCAAACGACTTAACTAGAAATGTTTTCTAAATATTTTAATTATTATGCAAGTTTGTTATACTTAAGTACCTAAGTTTTATTTCAAGTAAAATTTAGAGAAAAACCGTGTCATTAAGGTGTTTTGTGAAGCCAGTTCAGTGATTTGCAAAGCAATACATAATTCTGTGATAAAATCTTTACAAATTATAATCGTGAGCGTCGTGGCCGAGAGCGTCGAGGATAAACAAATTTTGAAATTCGTGAGCGTCGCGGCCGAGAGCGAGGCAGAATGAGGGCGTAACGGCCGGACCCATAAGTAAGTATTTTATTTAATTAATCTATCGTAGGAATAAGTCTGAAATCCGGTATAACATAATTTATATCAACAATAAAAAAATCCTGATATACTACAGTTTAGATTTATCTTTTGTATCTATTTTTATCAAAACATTTTATCATACAGTTATTTGCACAGACAAACATTATTCAGACTCTTTTGATTCCTTAAAAAAAATTCCTTATAGATAGCCAGTTTATCTGTAATATCTTTATTGTACGCCAATAAATATTAGATTGTAAGGATATTTTCCAAAGCAAATAATGTAAATAATTGAAACGCAACAATTGTAAAACCAAAGAAAACGATAGCTACCATTGCTTATCTCAGCCTCAAGAAGACATAAACCTCTCTCAGATATCACATAGATCAATTGAAGACGAACTGCCTGTGTTTGTGTCTTACGTTATTGTGACGTCTGTGGAGATAATGCAGCAGTGGAGTTTGTTGCGTTCTCTTCTTGCACTTTGGAGGTATTAACCTTAGCTTAAAGTAATTTTTTGACGTCAACTAACAATATGTACAACTACCTATATGATGAATTAAAAGTGCTATATATATTAAATAAAACAAATTCATTTCATGACCACTTTGGACAACCTTAGTTGCTGATATTTTTTGAGATTCAGAGTCGGTCACATATAATAAGTTGCTCATATTCTTGAGGATTTGCACCAGTAGAAATTTTTCCAATATTTTCAATTCTGTATAATATTCTCAATTCATAATGTATTTCTTTTTAATTAATCTATATTGTCCCACTGGGCAAAGCTCCCTCACTTTATCCCTGTCCAATGTCCATAGTAACGTTTCACCAATCCGGCTGGAAAGCGTCGCGCCATCTTTTCCTTGGCCTTCCTCTCCGACGTCGACGACTTCGACCAGTAGTATATTAATACAACTGGGTTCCTGAAAGTGGTCGGGTATCATAACGTGTTAATTAAGTTTTTGAATATGTTGTATGTAACGTAAGTTAGAATCAAGTTTCACTTTGTCTGCCTCCTTCCATTTTAAACGTAACCGAATTAGAGAATCTCGGGTCACTATCAACACCTGACAGTTCAAAGTCGGAATGGGCCATTATACAAGAGGTAACGTGGCCCCCTCCATAAACTATTGTCCCATTGTTCTCTATAATTAATGGGGGTCCAAATACCGGGCGGTATCTTTCTACCTTTAGGTACAAATGCACGGAAATGTTCGCACTGCGAAAACTTTATCATTATTCAAATTAAATTATATGTTTGATAACTTGTTAATTAATTGCATTATGTGATTAATGAGTAAACAAACCTAACAAGCATTTGTAGATAATCAAATTCTTTTAAGTCTAGACCAAAACTTAAAATGTTCATATCTAATCGATATTTTTTGTACTAAAATACTCGTAATAAAGTTGATAACTTGGCCTAAATTAAACTCGCTTTTGTTTTCCACTAAATTACCATCCCTAATGTAGATGCTAAATCTAATTAGACAATAAATATTTGATAGGTTTTGCTCTTCCTTATAAAGACGAAGAAAATAATAGAGTGTGGATTGGTGACAAAATATTTGATGATGCTTCTATGGAAAATTCCACACCAATAGAAATTACACCAATAAGAATCTAAAATTTTAGTCGGCAACCCCGACCTACGTGAGTGACCCGTTTATTTTAACTAGAATAATAGAAAGGAACGAAACCTATGAACGAAACAGGATTATCACTAGTCACCAAAACCAGCATGATCATGTTGGCCCAACGACATGAACAACTGCGGCCATTCGAGAAGTAATTGCATTGCTTAGTAGGTAGTATATTTACTTAGTAGGTAGGTAACTTGATGTAACTAATTAGTAACAATGTACGACCAATAGCAGCATCTTTGGATCAACGTGTCGTATATGACATTGCATAACTTCTCTCCTCTTTTACTTCTGTGCTTTATTTTGGGGTCGGCCCTCCTGGTACGTTGGCGTCAGGATGGTTTGTCCTGGGTTGTCTGAGTTCAGTTGAGCCCGTTCCAATTTTTTGGTGACGGTTCTCATCCATATCAAAGGCGGTCATTGCATAATATTGTATAACTATTTTTGTTTTCCAAACTGTTTCCCGTGTTCCAATCTTCGTTTTTTATACGTCTACAGAAAATGCTCATCAGATTAACCAAGTTTTGTTAAGGCGCCATTTCCGTATATGTTATAGCTGGTCTCTTAAAGTTATTTATCAGATGTTCCAGATCTTCATTTTTTATACGTCAGCCGAAAATGCTCATCAGGTCGAACGGTTTTTGCTAAGGCGCCATTTCCATATATGTTATAGTGTAGCTGGTCTCTTGGAGCTTTTCATCAGATGTTCCAGATCTTCAATTTTTATACGTCAGCAGAAAATGCTTATCAGGTTGAACGATTTTCGTTAAGGCACAAAAGGTAAGGTTAAGGTTATTCAAATCCGTCCAGTAGTTTTTGCGTGAAACGCGTACATACATACAGACAGACAAGAAATTCCAAAAAAAAATTTTTGCTTTCTATTGTTCTTTTTAAGTGTCCCTCTATCCATTTTAGTCAAAAATACTAAATGTACAGACAAAATATTTTTACTGTTTTATTATATGTATAGATAGTTAACTCAACTTGTTTACAGATTTACAGATCACGATGATTTGGGATTTCTTATCGATCAAAATATCTCAATTTTCATGATTTAGCCATCACTTGTCAAGATTAATCTTGATCTAACAAAAATGTTAAAGAACTTGTTACAGTTTTAATCTAGCGATTCATGTAAACACATGAATCGCTAGATTAATGTTCTCGAACAAAGGGTTAATAAATTTAAATATCAGTAAGCCTGTCGTAAAAGGCTTTGCCTCACCGAAGTTAATAAATTAATAGAAGAGATAAGGAATGTTATAAATACTTGTTGATTTGATGTTAGTGTTATATTTGATTCCGCCTCTAGAACAATGATACGTGGTGCCTTGCTCGTCAGTTTGCTTGTGTGTGGGTATGCTCTTCCTGCTGGAAGGGAGGAGAGAAGGTTTTCTCTATTTGAAGTAGTAAGTACCCTTTTGATGTAAATGTGGTGTACCTTCTTAACTATTTTTATTATTAGAATTAATATTTCTTTTCTTGTCATTTTGAATTAACTTACGCCAGAATATTCATAAGTATTTTTTGCAATGATTTCTTTAAGTCTAATGCTGTCACTATCTCATTACCAGAGATGGGCAAATTTTCATTCGAATAATCATCCGAATAAAATTTTATCCGTGGAAATTTATCCGCGGATGATTTATTCGTAACTAAATTATAATTTATTCACGAATAAATCATCCACGGATTATTCAAATAAAAATTTATTCGAATAATGCCCTTCTCTGCTCATTATAATATCTAGATAGGGCTAAAATAAGAGTTATTATTCTTTTAACTTTATGTTGGATTCAGTCAGAGTTTATGTATTTACAATAAATTCAAAGAATTTTAATCTTATGTGTTAATATTTGCAACACCTATTTTGCGCATCCTATATTTTTGTGAGTCGCAAACTCACAAAAATACGATGTGATGATGAGTTCAGTCGACGACTGGCGTACCTATCGCATGTCAATTGACAATTTGACTTAAACTGGTCTGTACTTTCAGCCCGAAGAAATAATATCCTATGGATATCAAGCAGAGAGGCACCACGCGATCACACCCGATGGCTACATTCTGGAGATGCACAGAATCCCATTCGGCCGACACCAGACGACATCGGAAGTGAGGAGGCCGGCGGTGTTCCTTATGCATGGGTTGTTCTCAGCTTCTAATGCTTACATCGCTCTTGGCCCTGAATACAGCATTTGTACGTACCAAGTCCATTTACCTAAAAATAATTATATGCATTTGTCGCATCCATTTACTTAAATCATCCGTTTAATTGATTGCCTAGCTTTTTCATTAAAAGATGCCGTTTAATTGTACTATAACTCGATGTCATAAATGGTCTAGATGTGCGAGTACATTACTTTAGCCATTAAATAGTAGAGTATCATGTCACGTTAAACCATTTTTTACGAGAGTCGTGTGTCGTAATTTCTTAGTTATTGCACAATTATTATAAACTCACTGGACGTTTGAAGTGGTTAGTTCTCTTTATGGTGTAGTAGGTAGGTAGCTTTCGGAAGTTGAGGGTTCGAATGAAAATATGACTGTGACAGTTTTTCTACACCCAGAAAGAATATATGTCGTTCGGAATCTATCTATCTAAAAGTTATTTGACGGCAAACCTAGTATTAGGCAGGAGCCAGCGACGTTTATTTGCATGGATACAACTATTCAAGACTGTGATAGGATATAAGGATAAATGGAACTACCGATAAACTTATTAAGAACCGTTTCTTTGTTCACAGCCTACAATCTAGCTGATGCCGGTTTTGACGTCTGGATGGGAAATGCTCGCGGGAACAAACTATCAAGAAGACACACGACCTTAGACCCTGATGCGGACAAATCAGATTTCTTCAACTTTTCGTGGGAAGAAATAGGCATGATCGACGTCGCTGCGATGATTGATTACGTGTTAGAATTTACTGGAGAGGAGAAACTTCACTATGTGGGACATTCTCAGGGAGGCACGTCCTTCCTTGTTCTTACTTCGATGAGACCTGAATATAATGAGAAATTCCGCTCAGTGCATCTTCTGGCTGGAGTTGGTTATATGGAACATTTTCCTAACACTGAGCTTGCCACAACGGCTCTGTTGACTGATGTTATTTACGTAAGTCTTTTAGCTATTGATCCATTTACTGTTTACTTAGCTGTTTCATTTCCTCGTGGCTTAATAAATGGAGAACCTCCGTTGAGTAAGTGCCCACATTAAATTCGAAGCTAGTGTCGTGAGTCAGATAGACGCAAACATATTTACCAGACAAACACACGTCGACATGTCTGTGAATTCAAGTACAAGTGTTTGATCCACAATTGAAATCGGAGGAGCGGGCACGCGGGCAGGTTGCATTAGGTTTTAGAAGTGTCGTCATCGCAAAGTATATCGTCCATGGTCGCGTCGCGATTCTTGTATCTGCGGGTACCTTAAATTTATTTTTATTTACTACCTATAAAAATATTTTATTTTAGTCAAGGCACAAAAAATGCGTTAGTTGACAAAAATATATCTCTTTGATTTCAGTTAGCAGCTTTAGCAGTCGGATTTGTTGAGGTGTTCCCCCCTGACTTCGACGGAACCCTTCCTTGGGGCAGGACCGGAGTGGCTGATCGTTGTACCGGGAATCTTGAAACACAATACATGTGCGAACTAATAGGAGCACGCCACTTGGTGGTAAGTTTATATCTATCTATTTATGTTGACCAACCATTTACTACTAGGTGAAGCGTTGGTGGTCGAGTGGTTATGACACCCGCCTGAAGTCGGATAGGACCCGGTTTCTAATCCTACCTGTGCCACTTAAGTTTGTAGACCAATCTGACTCATTTATGGTAGTTTTCATAGACTACCACTTGCTTCCGGTGAAAGAAAACATCGTGAGGAAACCTGCACATTGGCTGAATGTTTAGTTTAGGTACAAATGTGTATACGGCTACTGCAACTAAATAGCGGTAGTCGTAAAAGTCATGTCAGATGCAGATAAACCTGACCTTAAAACATGTCTACATTATTAAAGTACTCTCATATAGAAATTAGATATGGTGAAAAAATTCCATGCAAGCAGAACAAGAATTTTTTCACCATATCTAATTTCTATATGAGAGTACTTTATTACTAAATTGCATCTGAGATACTCAAAAATCCAAAAATAAATGTCTGCATTATATTTGAAATCCATTCCTTGTCGAGGCATTCTAGTTAAAACCACTGATTGCTGTGGCGCAAAGCCTAAAAACACTCGAGTACTTGTCATCGAATTATGCACTAAAAACGTATGTGACAGTTTCGGAATAAGGAAGTGAAAACTGCGGTGTAATTCATTAACGATCGATCATTGCTTACAAAGTGCGTCGTTCCGCATTACGTGTTTCCTTAGTTTTTACAATAACCGTTCTCGCTTTTAAAACTGTGCACCTTGACGTAAATAGTTCAATAACTGTGGTTGTTGTTGCAGTATTAGTTTGACGTGTAGATAGATCTTAATAGGTAATAGTAACTTCTTTTCATTATATTTGTATACTTTTCATATATATTTTTATTAAAACTATCTAAAATAACAAGGAATTTACATACACAGATAATGTATTTATATTATCAAGTAGATATGTGTCAGGAAATAATTTAATATGTCATAAAATTTGTATCAACTTATTTTACATACAGAATATTAGATAAGATTGCAATTTTATTATCCCAATAAAAAATATCTATGTAAGATAATTGTAATGCAATGGTAAACATCCTAATAAAATTATGGAATGACTTTTAAAACTTGTTATTAAATTTCAGAGACAAAATGAATCTATAAACGGATCTTCAGACTTTTTGGAAATATTCGACGATCTTGAAATTGGTGGTGGATCTTTGAAACAAATGGCTCACTATGGACAAAACATAAGAGATAAAACGTTTAGAAGGTGGAACTACGGCTTGATCCAGAATATGAGAATTTACGGAACCATTGCTCCTCCTAATTATGATCTAAGTTTGATAACAGCTGATGTTACTATGCATTATACTGTAAGTGACATTCTTTTAGATGAAAGAGATGTTTTAGCAATGGCAGCTGATATGCCTAATACTGTTGTAAGAAGAGTAGCTAGAGAATCATTCTTACATGAAGACTTTGCAGCAGCTACTGATGTTAAAGAGCTGGTTACAGAATTCATGATTGAATCTATGTTGCAAGTTGAAAATTTGTAAGTATTATTACATAATAACATTCATATTTTAGGCATATTATTCTTTCATTATTTTAAGAAATAACTGATGATACATAAATATATTTATGTCTTTCAAAATTAAATTTTATTGTATAAAACCTGGTATAGGTTAAAATAGGTTTAAAATTTCAAAAATTATTAAAAAGTATAAGCTATTCATTACCAACAAGGTTGATTTCCATTTAAAAATCGGTGGAATTTACAACACCGCCATGTTCCGGATTTCGAAAACGTACACAGTACATCTATCACATAAGTTTTAATACATTTTTACATAACTTTAATACCGAAATTATTTTTTTATTTTAGGGATGATGATGTTGATAATGGTGAAATTGACGTTGAAGTAACGACTGTTACTCCCGAAGTTGAAGTTACGACTAATAATCCTGTCGTTGAAGTTACGACTAATAATCCTGTCGTTGAAGAAGTCGATGTTACGACTGTCGAACCTATCATTGATGAAATCGAAGCTCAACCTATCACTGAATCAGAGGAATACAATGAAGAATACCGAGAGGAAAACCAACCCGGATCCGCAGCCACTGCTGCATGGAGCCTTTTGTTAAAATTCGCATTTGTGTTATCGTTGATATGTTTGTAATATAGTCAAGAGTAATTGTATTTAGAAAAGACTTAATTAATACTCATGTTTCTGATTGTAGTTAATACATGTTACGTTTTACAACTTTTTATTATGAAATTAGTAATAATACATAATTTCCTAGAATTTTAACTTTGACATCCTTTAAAAATTGAAAATTAAAAATGAATAATTTCTAATATTGTTGATAAAATTTAGATCGAATATGAAAGAGAATAGAATTGAGATTCATATAGTTTCTGACTGGGTATGGGATTTCGTGAGAATAATACACAAGTATAATGATCGTGGAGAATTCACGGAGTGCCATCGTAAAAGAAAGTGAGGTAGTAACAATAACAGTAACTAGAAAAGTAAACATGATAGTAAAGAAAAAGGGGATATTATTGTACCTTGAGCCCTTATAAATATTTATTGACGTAGTGAGAACACTGAAGAAAGGATAAAAAAGAATGGCTAAGTGCGAGTTATACTCTCATGGGATAAGGTTCCGTAGCTATAAGATAGAGCATCCTGTAACTAACCTGAGTGTTAAGTATCTATACAATTGCAAAGTCTGTCATTCCAATCGAATATAATACGATTTATATATATCTTTCTGGGGAAGTTTCGTTATTGTTATCAAATAAATTGACATGATTTTGACAGACGATTTGTAGGACTATTGTTCTATTATAATACTAGGTCAGTATTGTAATTGATCTATGGGTTAGGTAAGTTTTGAAACAAAAGAAAAAGTAATTTGCCCAGCAGTGGGTCATTGAAAAATGTCGACTTCAATTAAAGAATGGTCAACCAGCTTACAGTATAAGAATTTATATATTGGTTATCTTGTTTTCTGATTCTAAATTTTTAAAAGAATGTTTCAGTATCATAGGAGGCCCTAAAGTTTAGCTAAACTAATTTAAAAAAAATCAGAAATTATTTTAAAACTTTAGCTAGTTTTACAATAATTTCTGCTTACTCAAGGTGATGTAACGTTTGCTTTATTTATGCATGCCTTCAAAATAATTGAAACCACAAGCTCGCCCTATATAACGCAGCACGAATTTCCTGAAACCGAAATTTTCAAAGCTAATGAATGGCGGTCGGGCGGCGTTGCAAATTGAAGAGCACGCTATATTTGACGCCGGCGGTGGACCAATCTTCAGGTTTCAGTTGTAATTTCGGAAAATCTTTTCTCCGACTAATAGATGAGAAGAATTTTGAGAATTGTCTCATCTTATTTAATTGCGACAGGTGATCCCTAATAATAGACATGGCATTTCTATAATAAAGTTGGAAAAAGTTGGCCTTCACGGGACGCCCGTCAGATATAAAACATCTGAGCACCGTGACACGACAGTATCATGCCATTTGCTGTCACGCGGCATGTAAGAACCCTCACAGGATGTACTTAACTATAGGTAAGAACATTTATGTGTTGTAAGTCGATTTTAGCCTTACATCAACTTACTTACTTCGTTGGTTCGACGACCCAAAGATCTTGGCCTCCGATACTAGAAGTTTCCAATCCTTCCTGTTCTGCGCTACTTCCTACTACTTACTAGTCTACTTCTTACTAGTCGGCTCCAGTTCTTTTAGGTTTTTTTTTGTGACACTGAACGAGGAAAATAGGCTCCTGGTTGAGAGGAAGATTTGGCGGAAAATCCTGGGACCAGTTAGGGGGGAGGAAAGCAGCTGGAGGCTGAGAAAGAACAAAGAGGTAGAAGAACTAGTGGCGGAGCCAGATATTATAGACGAAACGAAAGCAGCAAGGCTTCGTTGGTTCGACTACGTGGAGAGGATGGGAGGATCGTGCAGCTAACATAGCGTATAAGGGACGACCAAGCGGGAAAGCCTTACAACAAAAATAATGTAAAAAAAAATTCTATGTCTATAACTTCTATTGACCATCGGAGTTCGGTACAGTGCACTTCACGTGAAGTTACCCTACGTGGACTTCCATGAGCTCTATATAACGACGAATATGCAATGATGTGCTGTAAACTGTACGTGTCATGGTAGAAACGTCACGTAAACCATTTAGCAGCAAAGGGTTGGCTGGACACGTTTATAAATCACTGTTACACATTAATGGACCCCTGTCAGAGCAAATTAATGGCGACTGCGTGCGACCTTCATTTTCTAATCGCTTTGGACAAAATTTCGGATATCGATCATTCATTAAGACTAATGTTTTCTTATAATTCATAGTTCCTTGTGTCACTTATGATATACCTACTTATTACCACAAATCTATTAAACTAGAACATCTGATTGTACATTTGTCACCAGAAAACTATACAAAATGGTAGACTAGTTTTTTTGGCAAAAACAGAAAGTCTGACGATCTGGAAAAAAACTGATGGCCCTGGTCATCAACAGAAGTGAACGGCGAGCTGGAGGCTTTAGTCTAGCAGTGGAAAACAATAGGCTATTTAAAGGCAATATATAAAAATCCGTTTCCAATTTATTCATTAACAATATGTACATTCTAACAAATGTTTTCAATGAGCAAACCTCTGAAAACATCTCCAAATGCACTATTTAGCATTCGAGCCAAGAGAGGCAGAAATCAAGTTCATGACTATTTATAAATACAGTTTGAGCAACTTTTATACGGCGCAATTTCCGTTAACAACTTCGCTCCCGCCGAGATAAATACTAGGCAAACGTGGCCTCAAACTTAGCCAATATCGGTGGAAAGACAATAAAACCATCGTAAACTGACTCTTAATAAGCGAAGATTCATAATAACTAGGGCGCAAAACTTCTTTGTTCTATTTAAGACGATAGACGCAGTTCGAGTGACGAAACAGACTGACTTTTTAGAGTCTAGTGACCATAATTTAATATTGACCAAAGTAACAAAAAAGGCTGATGTGGCAAAATTACCACCACATATCGTCAAAACAGAGACATCAAGTGTTAAAATGTCCAAAGTTAAAAATAATCCAAAAATAACCTAAGTCTTAATTAGCATTTCGTTCATATCAAGAGTTACATAGTTGATACAATACATGTGCCTAGAGTTGACAGAAAGCAGTACATCCCCCTTCGGCCGCCTACGACCAATATTTATGAATAGGTCATTCGGAAGGAGCAATATATCTACAACAATCTGCTCATATTCTCTTAACAGGATTTCTGTAAAACGAAGCATATTTCCCGGTTTCCCTCTCTAAGGACAATATTGTGTCGATTCAAGCCTTAAGGCCATATATCTTCTTCGCGAAATCAAAGTACCTTACTTCAAATGGAAATATACCGTTGTCGGGCTATTATGAATCTTAATACATCAGAAACAGAGTACTTTATCATATAACAAAGAAGTAGGTTTGCAAAGACACAAAAGAGAAAAGAAGTCTTTTGTTAAAAATAAGATCCGTTTCAGCATTCAAGAGCTGAGAAATAAAAATAAATTCACACCTCTTGATTTTTTATACGTATTCAAAGACATCTATAAATCATGTCAGCTTTTTACATTTTTCCACAGACGGTTTATTATAGCATTAGGATTTTGCTTGATAAGAAATGGAATAGACAATTAGTTCTTTACCAATATTCATAATATTTTACTTATAATTTTTTTTTTTCTATCCTGGATTCTCAAGGCAAATCTCTGTTACTCTTTATAGAAAACTGAATAATTGACTGGAAATAACGAGATAAACTAGGGAAAAACGAAATAAAAAACAGAGCTTCACAAAGCGATACGAGGCGTAGTCATATATTGTCTTTGACAAGTACAGTACAAAAACAAAAGGGCACGTTCCATAATAACAAATTATATCTATGGATGAGTGTGGCTGCGTTCATATTTCTACATCCTCTCTTGAACGTAGACCCATACCAGCCAGGAACTTCAGATGCTTCGGTTTTGCCAGAGCCTTGGTTAAGCTATCAGCCAGCATCGAACTTGTAGGAATGTACTCGATGTAAATGTCACCAGATTTTATCTTGTCACGTATGTAGTGGTGACGCACATCAATATGCTTGCTCCTGGCATGATAAGCAGAATTACCTGAAAGTTTAATAGCACTTTGATTATCACAAAACAGATTAATAGTTGTAGCCTTAGTTAAGGGCCACAATTCATTGTTCAACTGCCTCAGCCACAGTGCTTCTTGAGTGGCAGCCGAAATCGCCATGTACTCTGCCTCTGTTGTTGACAATGCGATTGTTTGTTGCCTCTTAGAGTTCCATGATATGGCAGCATTTTGGCATATGAAAACGTATCCAGTACAGGATCTCCTATCTTCAGTACACGATGCCCAATCAGAGTCACAATATCCGGTGATTTCTTGATTAACAGTACTTTTATAAAATATTTGTAGATCTTTAGTACCCTGCAGATATCTAAAAATCCTTTTTACTGCATTCCAGTGTTCCACTGTTGGACTTTTGTTATAACGGCTAAGTGTATTAACAGCATAGCTAATATCAGGGCGTGTTCCTTGGGATATATATAATAGGCAACCGATGGCCTCTTGGTAGGGTATTTGCTTGATTACATTATGTTCTTCGTTTTTTGAAAATTTTATATCGCATTCCATCGGAGTCCTAACAGGTTTGCAATTTTCCATCCCAAATCTCTCTAAAACATTTTCTATATATTTTGTTTGATCTATACAGATTCCATTTTCTAGGCAAGTGATGCGCAGACCAATATAATAATTAGCCTTTCCCAATTGCTTCATTTTAAAATTTGTTACTAATTTTTGTATCATTTCCTTTGCAAAATCTTCATTATCATAAAATAATAACAGGTCGTCAACATATAAGGTTAAAAACAATGTGTTTTTCCTTGTGTGAATATAGTATACACATGGGTCCAAATATGATTTTTTAAATCCAATCTGAAATAGATACTTATCCAGTTTCTGGTTCCATGTTCTGCTTGCTTGTTTCAAGCCATATATACTTTTATTAAGTTTGCAGACCTGTTTTGTTCCATTCTCATAAAGTTTTGGTTGAGTCATGTACAGCTCTACATCAATATCACCTTGTAAAAAGGCTGTTATAGCGTCTAGTTGTTCTATCTGTAGGTGATATTTAGCTGCCATAGCAAACATATATCTAATAGAGGTAAGCCGTACTACAGGTGCATAAACGTCAGTATAGTCAATACCATAAACTTGTTCGTATCCCTTGATGACCAATCTTGCTTTATATTTAGAAATGTTACCATATACATCTAATTTCGTCTTGAAAACCCATTTACACGGGATTGCTTTCTTATCTGGTGGCAACTCACATAAATTCCAAGTATTATTTTGTAATAGTGAATTGTATTCACAGTCCATTGCCCTTTTCCACTCTAATGCATCTTTACTACCCAAGGCTTGTGTTACCGATTGAGGATCTTGCATCCTGTTCATTAATGTATCTTGACAGAAAAAAGTAGGTGCAGATTTATTCTTTCTTGGCCTTAAGTTTCGAGTGGTAACAAGCGGTGACGGCGTAGGTAACGAGCTCAAATTTCCAATATCTTCAGATATATAATCTTCATCTTCAGGTACATAATCTTCATCTTTATCATCTTCACTAAGTTCTAAACTGTCAATGCCTACGACTGTGCTTACACTTTCTTTTGAGCTTGTTTCGCTATCACTGATTTCTTCATCATTATTTTCTTCCTTATTTTTGGAATTTTCAAGTTGCACCACTGTATAATCCTTTGTTATTTCTTCCTCTAAGAAAACAACATCTCTACTTCTTACAACTTTTCTTTCATTTTTATCATAAAGTCTATAGCCTTTAGATTCCAAACAGTATCCAACAAATATTAGTTTCTTCGATTTACAATCCCATTTTAATCTTTTTTCCTTGGGTATATGCATCATAGCTGGACAACCGAAGATTCTTATATGTTTTAGGTTAGGTTTCACACCTGTCCACATTTCTTCAGGTGTTTTGTAATCTATAGACTTAGTCGGTGAACGATTAATCACATATGCCGCAGTAGAAACTGCTTCTGCCCAGAATTTCTTTGATAATTTGGCATTAATAATCATACACCTGGCTCTTTCCACCAGAGTTCGATTCATACGTTCACTTAAGCCATTTTGTTCCGGAGAATATGGTATTGTAAACTGTTGTTTGATACCAGATTCTTTACAAAATTTATCAAATGCTACATTCACATATTCTTTTCCATTATCACTACGTAGCACTTTTATCTTTCTTTGCAGCTGATTTTCAACCAGATTTTTGAATTCTTTAAAATAATCATAAACTTGAGACTTTGAATGCATAAAGTAAACAAATACCTTTCTTGAGTAGTCATCAATAAATGTGACATAATATCTGGCACCACCCAGTGACTTTTCTTCCATGGGGCCGCATACATCTGAATGTATCACCTCTAGAAGACCGGAAGCCCTAGTGCCCACACTCTTGAATGGCTGTCTGGTTTGCTTTCCCTGCAGACAGGTGTTGCATGTCACATTCTTCTCCTGATCAATCTTCAAATCGAAACCTTCAACAGATTGATTGAGTTTATGCAGATTCTGGTAGTTCAAATGACCCATTCTTTGATGCCATAACTGAGCAGAAGATAACAGAGCAAAAGTTTCATTATTTATTACATATAAATTATTTTGCATACATCCTGTCAGTACTAGTTTTGAATTTTGATATATTCTACAGCTGTTCTCATCAAATTTTACTTCACAATTATTCTTTGTAATCTGATGTATTGATAATAAGTTCACTGCCAAATCTGGGATAAACAATACATTTTTTACCTGCACAGTGCCAATCAATTTCTTAGTTTTGATATCATAGCTTTGTATGTTTACCTTGCCACAACCCTTAACAGGCAAAGTTTTATTATTAGCAACAGTGATGTTATGTATTGAAGCCGGTTCAAAATCATAAATCCAATCTTTGTTGTTGGTCATATGCATAGCAGCCCCTGAGTCGAGGTACCAACATCCATTTACTAAAGCTGGAGAAGCCGGAAAAGCAGCCACAAAACTAGAAGTCTCATTAGACTTGTCGTTCTTCTTGTCACTATTAGTATTTGTGTTCGAGCCTTGTTTAGAACGACAATATTTAGCTAAATGACCATATTTATTGCATTTATAGCATCTCGGGCCTTTTCCTGAAGGCTTGTTAGCATGGTTTTTATGATTTTTGAAATTAGAGTAAAATGCTGCAGAGTCATTCTCATTTTTGACATCCTGAAGAATTTTTGTTTTTACTAAATCGGTACTTATAGTCACACCTGAGCTTTCCATTGCCATTATCATCGGCTTGTATGATTCAGGTAGCCCTGCAAGGAGGAGCGTACCCAGCCACTCATCATCAACATGAAAGCCAATGTTCCTGAGCTTGTGTGCACAAGATATTACCTTATTTACATAACTTTCTACGCTTCCACAACTTTCCAGATTAGTTGTGATTAATTCTCGTAGCAAACCAACCTTCCTAGTTAGTCCTGAGTCATCAAATGCCTTCCGCAAATTGGTCCAAACCTCTTTTGAAGTTTTTGCCTCTTGAATATGAATATAGTTGATAGGATCAATTAGCAATATGATTTTTGACTTGGCTTTCGTGTCTTCACTTTTAGTAAAGGCAGAGGCGGTTTTGCCATCGCTTTCGATGCATTTCCAAAGTTCCTCGTGTTCCAGGTACGTCTTGACAGCAAAACTCCACGTGGCGTAATTATCACGGCCACTTAGCTTTTCGATCTGAATCATATGTCCATTTGCCATTATAGTGATTACTGATAGGGTTTTTGATTTTGGCTGAAAAAAATATACCTGAAAACTCGCGAAAAAACGTGACTAAGGTTTCGGATTTAGGTTATACTAAATTACCACGCACGCAATTACTTTTCGCGGAACTACTTAAATATTTTCCCTAATCTAAACTAATTAGGCATGAGAGCCCATAACCTATAGAAAACTGAATAATTGACTGGAAATAACGAGATAAACTAGGGAAAAACGAAATAAAAAACAGAGCTTCACAAAGCGATACGAGGCGTAGTCATATATTGTCTTTGACAAGTACAGTACAAAAACAAAAGGGCACGTTCCATAATAACAAATTATATCTATGGATGAGTGTGGCTGCGTTCATATTTCTACACTCTTCAATTTTTTTTATTAATTATTGAATGAATACTATATTTGTCTGTAATAGCTTTTGAATACATATAAAATATTCTAAATTTACGGTAATAGCTTCATAGCTTGTAAAATTTATAGTAAGTTTAAAATACCGTATAAATGAAAAGAAAAACAATAATACAAAAAAGTTTTGTTCTTTTATCTAATTTCTTTCGAATATGACAGAAAATATTTTTCAAAAATAGGTTTAACCTCGTAAACTTATATGAAACAAGGTTAGAATCAAAAGTCAATGAAAAGCCAAGTCAAAAATGTTAGCTTTTTCCATAAAACAGAACTCAAGAATCTCGTTCTAGTCGTTAACCATTTTAGGTTTAAGACAGTGTGGAGTTTGTAGGAAACTATTTACAACATAGTAGCCGAGTGCTGGCCAAGTCGTCTATAACAATTTCGCTTCACACTTTCAAGAGTCAATTCCGAAGTTCCTCTGGCGTTTCTAGCAGTATTTTAAATCGGTTAGTCGGACACCTAAATTCTAGGGTTGGAATCACAGAGACATTTAAATCAATTTTAGATTTATTGCGAAGCTGTTTTAGGTTTTCTTAATAGAATTACGAGTAAGAACTCTTACGGAAATAACGAAATAGGCTATATTTTCAGTTAAACCGATAGTTTCACTTAAGTATTACATTTTTAAGTAGACTAATTTTCCATGTTTCTGTGCCGGCTGGTAATACTAGACTTGGCATCAGTCGGTGGAATTATTTTGACATTATCTATTTTTATTTACCAGGTTCCACAGTTGACGAATCTCCTATTTAAATATACAGTACAGTACCTGAAGTAATATTCTCGTGTTATCGTACTTTTGAAAACTGAAGTCCAAACTTGACTAGCATAGAATGCCATCATGGAATGAAGCATTCCTTTTGTGCATATTTTAAAGTGCAGTAAAGTTTAAATGAATAAATACTTTGTACAACCTATTCCACATCTGATTCTACTTTTGAGCTTTTCCTAAACTTTTGTAAATGAAAAAGAAAAGTGAATTTTATTTTCTAGAGTAGATAGAGCAATTTTTGTAATTTTTATAAAAATCTGTAAAATGAAAACAAAACAAACATCTTTTTTTTAAGATTCTAAACTTAAAATTTTTAAAATGTATTATATTGGACTTCAATAGGAATAGATATTTAGAAAGAAGTAGGGAGACAGCTTACAGAGTACAGCTTTCAGCATGCGATTATTTGTTTTAAAAGCCTGTACAAACACAGTGTTAAAGGACCACGTCACACGCATGTGTACCAAATAGTATTGGATTGTGCCAATAGAACGAGTGACATTCAAAGCGACCTCTGCAGCCCCGATGCGATGGACGGTTAACCGCATCTGTGATTGCATTCAACCGAGACAGCTTAAAGCCTGCATTGCCGGTTGTTGCGGCGGCGTCAAATACCACGGCCATAATGGGGGAGCTTGCGTCTCTTGTATTTCTGAGTGTTACATTTGTTATTACGGTGGGCGGCAAATGAGCAAGAGGGTCACCTGATCACAGAATTAATATAAGTACTACGTACAGAAAGGAAACTCCCTGCCCCTCCCGTAATAAGACCTCTCCCCGCACTTCTTCCCAGTTCTTGTGTGTTTTGAGACGCTATGACTATGAAAATGCACACATTGACGTATTACCATAGATAGCATGTTACTGACGTGTTCACGGATATACAGTTTCATTTGTAGTAGTAGTAGGTATATTTGACGCGCCGTTTCTATGAAGCGCCCGCCCTGTGATCTGATAAGAACTGCTGCCCATGGACAACTGCAACACCACACATCTAATTACATTTTAGGATTTTTTATACGGCACTTGTTTCACATATAGATTTCAATTATTCTATCGGCGAAATCGACAGAGGTGCGTATGTTTAATATTGAACTTGGCTTTCATTTTACATTTATTGTTGTGACGGGATTGCAATCATCCGAGACAGCTTGAAGCATTGTGGTTGTTGCGGCATCAAATACCACCTACTTGAATCTCTTGTATTTTATACATGTTACATGTATTCTTGGAATTAAATTTTAGGATTTTCTACATAAGACTTGGCGCCTACATAGATTTCAATTATTTTATCAGCGAAGGATACAGCGACTCGTATAGGTAATAGCTCTCATTTCACATTTATGTTTTAATGGGATTCAACCGAGACTTTGTTGCGGCGGCGGCGGCGTCAAATGAGAGCTGCTTGCATCTCTTGGCTTGGAATTTTTACATATTAGTGAAAGTGTACTTAGTACAAATATTTTCAAAATATATCTGGCACCCTTGGGTATCAGTTTGTGTGATCAGACAGTAAAACTCGTAACTAGTAAAATACACAAAACTCTACATATCTCTTTCATTGTTTTATTAACGGCTATAATGCAATAAACTTGTTCAGATAGAGGTTCTATTCTGTTGTTACAAGTTTGGCATTTAGTGTTCGATGGACGATTAACCGCAATTTGATAGCATTCAGCCGAGGCAGCTATCGTCGAACGAAATTCCAGTTGCGATGTCGAATAAGACGAGTAGGTATTAATTGAGAGTTTCAAAACAGTTTTAAACTCCATTGAGCTCATTTTCATTCGCTCAATGTCGTTTTTAAACTGTTTTGAAACTCTCAATTAAGGATATGATTTATAAACCTATATTATAACATACTGATGACTTCATGGATGCTTGTTTCAGTTAAACACAGACATGTCACTTACCTATTTCACTAGTTGTAAATATATATATAAATCGTAACATTATAAATGAATAACATTCAGTCTAATACAGTCCTAGCGGTTAGGATGAAATTCGTTAAACAATCTCAAACTTTACAACTAAGCCGAGTATGTCCAGATGAACGAGTAGATGTTTTCCGCCACGGCGATCTCCTGCCTAATACTATCCGGTGTATTATTTGCGGTCCCTCGAATTGTGGTAAAACTAATGTAATCATAGGACTTCTGTTACATGAAAATGGTTTACGTTTTAAAAACGTTTACCTTTATTCAAAAACACTGTATCAGCCGAAATATGTGTTTTTAGAAAATATTCTTAATTTAGTACCAGATGTATCGTTTGCAAAGTATAAAGATAATGAACTGGTTTTAAGTCCTCACGAAGCAAAACCGCACTCCATAATAATATTTGATGACGTCGCATGTGAGAACCAGTCCAATATAAGGGATTATTTCGCAATGGGTAGACATAAATTTATCGACTGTTTTTACTTGAATCAAACGTACAGTAAGATACCTAAACAGTTGGTAAGAGACAACGCAAACCTTTTAATATTATTCAAACAGGATGACGTCAACCTCCGTCATGTATATGATGAACACGTTAACACTGATATGTCTTGGTCTGAATTTCGAGGAATGTGTTCAAAGGTGTGGAGTGAACCTTATAACTATTTGGTAATTAATAAAGATTGTATAAAGAATAAGGGCTGTTACAGGAAGAATTTTGATACTTTTATCTTGTTTGATCAGGATAAAAATACAAGCATATAAGAAGATTTATTCGGTAAACCTCCTCATTCTTACCATTACCGTATTAAGCAAATAACGTATCTTAACCTCACTCAAATATGGAAAAAGAGTTAAAAACTCAAATAGTTAAAATAGCAGAAGCTGTTAAAAAAGAAAATCAAAGATATGAAAACTATGGAATCTTACAGTGAAAATGTTTTAAATACAGTTTTTAAACCTATTACTGACCCAATGCATCAATTCATTAAGGATGGAAACCATAAAATCAAACCAATAGAAGCAGTAGATGACAACACGAAAAATAATTTTGTTAAAGAGCAAATTCCATCACCCGAATCGCGTTTCAACAATACTCTGAGAAACAGTATTTCTCCAAAAAATGAATCTGAAGATGATTCTGATGAAGATATTAGTTTAGAAAACTCTGGAAACTCTAGCAATTTAAATACCAGTGATGTATCGTATAAAACCATTGAGTCAATACCTAGTCCTATTCAAAATACTTCATCATGGTCACTTTCCTCTGATATATTTAATGACGTACCTTTTGGCGTTAGAAAAGAACGCGGTAAATTAATGATGGGTTCCGCACGTGTAAATATAAATGATCAACTTATATCCGTAGCAGGACATGATTATAAACTAACGCCAGGGTTGCGGGAGTTATTGTTAAAGAAAGTACCAAATTTAGACGTAGTGACTGATAATGATTGTCTAGAATATGTAGTGATAACTACAGAATTATTTTGAACTTCTAACTGGTCAACTTTGCATGTCATATTTTAGGTGAAATAGTTGATATATTGGGATACTATTCCTGTGGCGTATTACCTGCATGATAGGCTCTCGACTCACCACAATAGCAGGCATTCAAATCCATTAGTCTCCAGACAAATTGAATGGGAAAGTGACACACCGGTACACAAATTTCATATGTTGTTTTTACAATACTTATTAAGAAAACAGGGAGACCCGCACATCAAAACGTTCTTTGAGTCACGCCGAAACCATTGGTAGCAATAACTCGACGCGATTTTGTGTACTTACGGAACTATATTGAAAACTAAACATTCATAACAAAACATTCCACGATTAGATTAGACTGTCAACTGAGATCTACAGAGTTGGACGTCTGACATTGACGGCTGGTGACACACGTTCCGTCTCGGGTCCTAACAAACCTTTCTTATCATAAAAAATAAGAAATCATGGTAGGATTGTTGTAGAATTTTAATTATTCTCCTTTAATATCGTCGACTTAGATTATTATAATATTCAACGAATAGATACCTTATTTAAACATTAGTTCTTTTAAAGAATATTTAAAAGTTGGTTTGATGTGCGTTCGAATTAAGCGAAACGGAGCGCGACAAAATGGAATGTCAAATCGAGTCGAGTCGATTCGTCTCTTCCTGGATAGGCCGCCACGACTAACATGGCTTGAGCAGAATCATTAAATTTTTGGGGTTTTTTCACTTTCGCCGCCCTCGGCTTCCCGTCATGGGACTATAGTTTAACCTTTAGCTTTAAAATCCGCGATACGCGCAAGGACACAGGGGATATTCGCCGCCACGAAGTTGTCGGGAACATGAGCTGTTGAAATCCACGTGCCCGCCCAGCCACATGAATTGACGCTTCTTGGAGTGTCCCCCATCGCCAGAGGGTGCGGTTTCCCCGGACCGTGGACCGCATGCCACGGCGCAGGCCCCGTCGTCGGCGACCCCAAGGCGCAACACACGGATCCTAACCTTATTTCCAAAGGCCGCATCGCCGCCTCCGATCCGATGTCCCTGTAGTGGCTCAGCGCAAACCTCGGAAGGTCCAGCCAGCGTCTACTATCTCGCATACAACGGAGCGCCGCAGGAGCGCCGCGCCGCTTTGATGACGCGACCAGCACCAGTGCTCGAACCCAACGGATCATAATGGTGAACGGGACAACGTTCTAAGTGCGCACAGACGTTTTGTGTACGGACCTGGCCAGGTACCTTATATTTGGTTTATGTTAATTTTAAATTTTAATTGCGGCAAAGACTTATCAGATTTTGGTATTAGTATAACATGTGCCCGCCCTCAGCGGCTAGTGTGTTTATGGAATAAAATGCTATACTCTATCCCAACCATATTGTATTAATGATATCACCCTGCCCATGACTCCCAGGACCTAAGGCTTACTAGACAAGAGGTCCTTGTACTTCAAAAGTACGAGGCTCTATCCTGAGCATTACATCCGGCTCTCTCTAAAGTAATTGTTCGTGTATAATCGCACTGCGCAGGGACATTGCCCGTCTTCGCTTCAAATAGTTGGAGACCCCTGCGCACACCACGCAACAATACACTTTTTATTTTTTTATTTTTTATACACGACAAATATAAAGCCATGTTAATATCTACAAATGCCCATCGTCGCGATTTCGATCCTAGTAAACCAATTAAATCTAATAAAGGACGGAAGTACTTAAACATCATCAAACCGCTTTTTAGACTACGAAAACCTTCAACATCTTCTTTCAGTAATACTGATGATGTAAGCGCAGGTGAAGGATTGATGCTTAAAAGAAATTTAAAAAATACTGACTACATTTACTGGGATGACCCCAATGAACTCGTAGAAAGGTTAAAATTATTAATAGCGTCAAAAGATGCGGGTAACACAGGTTTGGATAACGAAATAATTTCAATTATTGAAGAACTACGCGAAAAATGGTACTATAAATTGATATATCCACAACCTACTTGATTCATTCATTATTGCACTGTGACCGACTTCGATCCAAAATGAATGTTGATAAATTCGGCCACCATGTACATAAAAGACTTCGTTTGTCACAAATATTAGAGTGTTCAACTAATCACCTAGTAAGATCAGACACCGGAGATTTTGATTTAAAATCATCTCGATTGAGAGGTGTTCAGGAACCAGTAGCACATGATGATGCTGTTAACAAAAAATATGTTGATGAAAAGATCGCTGATGAAATCACCTCTCTAATAAAAGCAATAAAAGCGGATGTTGCAGATAACCTTCATCAGTTCGAAAAAGTTTTGTACAAAAGACTACATTAATAAAATTATCAAAGTACAAAATGGCAAAACAACAAGTGGTAAATGAAATTCATAGATCGGCACGCAGAAATTTTGATCGTCGTAGTGTGATCTTGAAAGGAATAGATGACTTATGGCAAGCGGACCTGGGCGATTTTTCAATCATTAAAAATATAATAATGGATACGCTTACATTTTAGCTGTAATTGATGGTTTCTCAAAATATGCATGGTCGATTCCTATAAAAACTAAATCGAAGAAAGATGTTCTCATTGCATTTACTCAAATTATCAGCAAAAGTGGACGCATTCCTAAAAACCTACAAACCGACAGAGGCACAGAGTTTTATAACGATGTATTTAAAAAACAAATGCAGTTAATGAAGATTAACCACTATTCATCGTACTCAACAAAAAAGGCTTCAATTGTAGAAAGGCTGATTAAAACATTGAAGAATAAATTGTATAAATGTTTCAGTTATAATGGTAACTATAAATGGATAGGGAAAACTTTAAATGATGTTTTATTCTCGTATAATCATCAGAAACATAGTGTTACTAAGTTCAAACCTGTAGATGTTAATACAAAAAATGAAAATCTAGTAAAAGAAAACATTACAAATTTTCGAGAAAAACGATGTAAATTATCCAAAAATAAATTTAAAAAAGGTGATCATGTAAGAATAAGCAAACACAAGAGTTGTTTTGCAAAAGGTTTTACACCTAATTGGTCTACTGAAATTTTCACCATCAAAAAGGTTAACAATACTAAACCAGTTACATATTTAATTCAAGACCAACGTAAACAAAATATATTGGGTTCGTTCTATCAAGAAGAATTGCAAAAAACTAAGTATCCGAATGTATACTTAATTGAAAAAGTTATAAGGAAAAAAGGTAATAAATTGTTTGTAAAATGGTTAGGACTTCCTGATGAAGAAAACAGTTGGGTAGATAGAAATTCTATTGTATCATAATATATAAGTGTTAGAAACTCATGTTTTGTTCATTATATAACAAGAAATGAAAGGAGGTGGACTTGTGAATAACTTGATAAACAATATTCCGTTCGAGCTTCACTTGCCAGGTTACAACTATTGTGGACCAGGCACAAGATTACAAGAGAGGTTGTTGAGAGGTGATAAAGGTATTAACAAATTAGACGAAGCTTGTAAATATCACGATATTGCATACAACAATCCAGAATTATCCGTTCGTCACAAAGCAGATCTTCAACTAATTAAAATGGCAAAGAAGCGATTACATTCTAAGGATGCTAGCAAAGGAGAGAAGTTGGCATCGTGGATAGTTAACAAAGTTATGAAAGCAAAAGTAAAATCAGGTGCTGGTATAAAAAAAAATTAAAACCATTGTGTCAAAAATTAGTTCACAAATAAAGAAACTGAAATCAAAGGATAATAAAACTGCTATTAAATATGCTTATGAGGCAGCAAAAAAATTGTTTCCAAAGACATGCCACGTTCGGTTACCAAGAATAATACCAATTCCAAAAACAGGAGGCATTTTACCTTTAATACCAATTTTTGCGGGTTTATCAGCACTAGGCGCTTTAGCAGGAGGTGCTGCTGGTATAGCTAAAACGATTAATGATTGTAAAATTGCTCAACAAAATTTCAAAGAATCTGAACGTCATAACAAAACAATGGAGGCTATTGCGGTTGGAAAAGGATTTTATCTTAAACCATATAAAAAGGAAGTGGATTATTTTTAAAATCTACAAAAAACTAATAAGAAGGCTACCCAAACGTGCTCTTACGAATATCGATATTATTAAATACGCTAAAAATATTCCCTACTTTCGTGGTGTGTATATGAGAGATAGATTACCACGTAAACCAAAACCGATAGAGTGTGGAATATTAAACTTAGACAGTCACAATAATAATGGAACTCACTGGGTAGCCTTTGCAAAAATTAATAATTATTGTGAATATTTTGATAGTTTTGGTAATTTAAGACCACCCAATGAATTAGTGAAATATTTGAATGTTAGTGATATAAATTATAATTATACTAGGTTTCAAAACTTTGATACTGTGAACTGTGGACATTTATGTTTAAAATTTTTTGCAAGACTTTTGGTGTCAATATTGTATATAACAGTTATTACTGTTAAATAAAACATCATTTCAAATATGTCTTTCACGCTGTCTATAACTGGAAACAGCTCAGTACTAACAACGAACTATTCACCCCCATTGGAACTCGATGGTAAATACGAGTGCTCTCTTTTACATTTCTCTACTTTTAATTCTATACCAAATATTACAATTACAAATAATAAATTTTATTATGGCATTGACGAGGTGGTTGAAATTCCTGAAGGAGCGTATGAACTCCAAGACATTAGCGAGTTCATACAATCAAAAGTAAAGAATTGTGTTTTCAAGTTATTGTGCAACAATAATACATTGAAGCTGTCGATATTCTGCTCTAAGGATATTCACTTTGAAAAACTAAATTCTATTGGACCTTTACTGGGTTACGGTAAGACTTTACTAATGAAGGATATATGGCATAAGTCTTTATTGCCAGTGAACATTCTTCCTACAACTGTGCTCCGGGTTGAATGTGACATTTCTGGAGGTTCCTACATTAATGGAAAATCAAGTCATATAATTCACGAATTTGCTTTGAATGTTCCTCCAGGCTACCGAATAATAGAAATTCCAAAAAATACGATCTATTTTCCGGTAAATAGAAGCACGGTGAATAGTATAAATATTAGAATATTGGATATAAATAACGATTTAATCAATTTTTGCGGAGAGCAAATTCAACTGTACTTACATTTGAAGAAAATATGATTGACTACAATAAATACTCTACTACATGTATTCAAAAGATTAGTACCCATCGGGCAATCAAGAAGACTACACATACTCGTGATAAAAAGAAGAAATTGACAGCTGCCAATATTTATTTTCTCAAATCGATTGGATTACTAAAATGAGTATTTTAAACATTACTAACCCACCCGCTTATGATAACTCCATAGACGGCATAGAAATTCATTCTTACAAACCATATATCACTACTTTCAATATAAATGATGAAATTCGGATACCTATAAACCAACAAGATTTATATGTGCTTCCATGTGCAAGTACCTTGTATGTTGAAGCCGTGGTAAATGTTATCAACGTTGAGAAGAAAGAAGCAGTTCAAGCAGTACATTTTACCAACAACCCTCTTCTATTCCTTTTTCAAGATATAAGATATGAATTGAACGGTATTGAAATAGACAAAGTGAAGAATGCTGGTATAACTACTACTATGAAAGCCCTGGTGTCTATGAACACAGACGAGGCAAAGGTATCCAAAGTGTGGGGTTGGGATATACACGGTACAAAAAATGAAATTGCAGGTCATTTTGCTGCTTCAATACCTCTCAGCAATATACTAGGTTTTGCAGAAGATTATAAAAAAATAATTGTCAATTGCAAACACGAACTTGTGTTGTTACGAAGTAATACTAACCTTAATGATTTAAAGCTAAACAGTGGCGAAGAGGTTGAAAGTATTGATATAAAAAAGATTGTCTGGCGAGTTCCTCACGTTAAAGTATCGGATAAAGAAAGAATTAATTTACTTAAAGTACTCGAAAAAGACAGACCCATTCAATTAGTGTATAGAAACTGGGATCTTTATGAGTACCCTTTGTTACCAAAGACTACAAAACACACTTGGTCAATTAAAACTTCGTCACAAATTGAAAAACCGAGATATGTCATTTTAGGTTTACAAACAAACAGAAAAAACAACAGTATGAACGATATGTCTCGGTTCGATCACTGCAATATGCGAGATGTCAAAGTTTTTTAAACTCTACATATTACCCGTACGAAAGTTACAACACCAACTTTTCATATCATAACTATGCATTAATATACGAGCAATATGTAAATTTTCAGCAGTCTTATTATAACCGCCCATGCAACGCGTTGTTGACTGCACAAGAGTTTAAAAATTTCGCACCATTATTCGTGATAGACTGTTCCAGACAGAACGATAATATTAAAACAGGACCGGTGATCAACATTCGCCTCGAACTAGAGTGCGATAAAGAGATACCAGATCAGACATCAGCATATTGTCTAATTTTGAATGACTGTATAGTCGAATATAGACCTCTAAGCAACATTGTTCGTAAAATATCATGAACTCCACTATTTTCGTTGATGTGCAAGGATTTAAGGATCGCTGTAATAAATTTATAATTAAAGAGTTTGCATTATCTACTGATCATTTCACTCAGGTTTTTCTAATTAAACCTCCATATGCATATACTACATTATCTCGGAAGAAAAGAAGACGGTTCGATACCTCGAGCGACAGAGAGGAATCACTTGGAGTGAAGGTCACATTGACTTTAGAGAATTTAAGAGAATTATTGTGCCGTTAATGCTAAATAAAATTATTATAATGAAAGGTCTTGAAAAACAGAAATGGATTAGAGAATTATGTAATGGTTGTGATTTGATTGACGTAGAAGACAAAGGAAGTCCTAATTTTTCGACTTTATATGCAAACTACTGTAAAAATCAATGTAGCTTCAATTGTTTAAGTCATAAGAAATTTTGTGCGCTAAAAAATGTTATTTGTATAAAGAAATGGTACTTTGAAAATCTTTAGTTTTGCAATGAATGTTAGAAAATAGTGTATATAGGATTTTAATAGTATGTGTGTATGTGTGAGTCTTAATACTAGTGTATAACAATATGTTTTTATGTTAAGGTTTGAGATTGAAAATAAAACAAGATTAATGCATTTTATTTTTATTTCTTAGTTAATATATTCTTAAATTAAAAAAAATATTATGTAATACTTTATTTTATTTTATTTAAACACACTACTTTATTTACATTTATTTTATTTTATTTACACATAGGTATGGTACTAACTAACAAAATATTTTACAAACTTAATTAAAATTATCACTAGTAAGTTTTTTACTTATCTTACTAACTAAGTTTTCTGTGAGGTCCAATATTTCGTCAAATGCGTCACTGATCACATATTGTGCACTTATCACCACATTGCTCTTCGCCTCGCCTTGGCTTTGCGTTGGAGACAAAACACTGTATGCAGGCGAAGGCTCGTTCTCTAAATCCAGGATCTGGATTTTAATCTTCCGGATTCCTTTCCGCCCCTTTCTTATGACGTAGGATGACGATGCAATTCTGCTTTTCTTTAGTGCAGCGTCCTTTTTCTGCTCCAATTTCCTCAGCTCAGCAGCCCGGTTATTGAATGCTATTTCGTTGAAGTATTGTGAAATCCCTGCGTTAGGGTCCTGTCGGTCTTGTGAACATAAAATGCAGGTTTCTTGAGAGTCGGACATGATCTGAAAACAAAAAAAAACATTATACCTCTATATTATTAAAGTAATCACAAAATATACTATTAGTTTTATTAGAATAGGTTTTCTACTTACCAAACTTGATAGAGAGTATCCGCGAATTAAAACTTTGGTGAAAATGCACTGATTCTCTCGCTCACAAAACTACAATTGAATACATAATCGATAACAAACAGAGTTTAAATAGGTATGATTGTGTTGCAAAATAGAAGTGCACGTGTAAGTTAGAAAACTTGTACAGACTTGTCGCGCGCCGCCTCGTCACTTGAGCCTTGCGGCATGCATGTATCAAATAACAAAAATAATATTTTTATTAGTTGGGCTATTAAACTTATTAATGATGTCTACCCCATAAAGGGATAAAGACGTGTTTAAAGAATGTATGTATAAGGAAATTGAGATAAATCAGAAAATTAAAAACCTTTTTACACGACTGAACAAAAAGGAGTGTTATGTTTTCAGGAGTTGATGTATGTATGTATGTAAGTTTCTTTATTCCACCATAACTCCTGAAAAGCTTAATAGATTTTGATGAGAGGTATTTTTTGATTCCTTGCATTTCTCCGAATGACATAGGTTATGTGAGTTGTCAGTCGTGTTTTTTATTTTAATAATTAGCTTCTTAACAGTAATGAATTCAAATTATTAATATGAAAACACACTCAAACGGCGCGTTGAGACATGTTTGGTAATCACAACACGTGTCTTGGATCGGATTTCAGAATCATGCAGGTGAGTAATATGAAAGGAAACAACTAAATATAGTATTATAGGTATTTATTATAAAAAAAAAACAAAATAAATTCTTCAGTAAAGATATACACATAGTACAGTAAATTAGATATTTTATTCGTTTCCATCGACATACAAAATTGTAACAATAACATTATAATATTTAACCCTCAGTTAATCTGGTGCCTAAATATACTCTAATTTATCTGGTGGAGTCCAAGGGACTCCACCAACAATTTTTTAGTTTAAATAAAACAACATTTACAAATAGTAGCAAAATTAGGTATTTATTTGAGTATCAACTAATACACTATCAGATATTCACATCAGACTTTGGTATTTATAATCATTTAAGTTTTTAACAACAGAAACAAAATTATCTTCTAAATTTGACTAACAAAAAGTAGTGCTAACTTCTGGCTACCATAAAAAATATAAACTAAAGTATATTTTAACTTTTCACTTATAAATAATAATAACAATATAGTGAAATTTTAGAAATTACAACAAAAAGGTAAGTGTTTTATATAAAAATAAAAAACGTGCAGCACCACCAACGTAACCACTTGAATCGGTTTTTTCCGTAATAATATGCAGTGTTCTCACCGGAAACCGTGATATCTTCATCATGGGAACCAGATGAATACTCCGAATTTGTGTTGTGATCTGAAGGTATGCACCCATCTTCGGACTTGGAGAGCAATTCCGCAGGCATATTTTGAGGCACTTCCGACGGTTCAGATTCATGGTCAGCCTCCAAATCTTCGTCGTTTATCCATCCCATTATAATTGATTCAGCATCTGGTTGGTCTAAATTCACTATTTGTCTACTAAACGCCATTTTGTAGCCTATAAAGAAGAAATTGTATCATAAAACTACAAAAATACAAAGTTATGGAATTAGTGAAAAAGTTACACAAACGCTCTGGTGGAGTCCCGTGGACTCCATGAACGTAATAACTCACCAATAAATGAGCGCACACGCTCGTCCTTCCGCCCCCGCACGCCGCACACTCCTGGAGGAAGGTACTGAGACGCATGAACTTATAAGTGAAATAATAAAAATTTTTCAACACTTTGAAAATCGTGCGGAGTCCCTGGGACCTAACAGATCAATTAAGGGTTAAAAACAAACTGAATTAATGACCCAAAGATATGGTAGGTATCAATTTTTGATTTTTTAGTAAGTATACTTTTATAATGAAAATAGACAATTAACAAAATAGAATCTTCAGCAAGATATGCACAAGTTTATCTTAAATTACAGTAAATCAAATATTTTATCCGTTTCCATCAACCACTGCGGACGTACATAAAAGTAACTATAACATTATATTTTAAAACCAACTTGATTGATGACCCCAAGATAAGGTATCAATTTTATTTTTTAGCATAATACGTTTATCATCGTTAGCTGAGAGTGCAACTTTTTCTACTGATTGTGTGAAAAGTTCATGTTTAAGAGATTTAAATAATACATTTTTTTTCCGCAGAGATTTATTATACAACAAAACATCATTATAATCTTTTATATTTAGGGTTTTTATTTCAGATTTCTTGACACCTTTAGCTTTTTTTATTACCTTTTCTTGAGTTTTAATACAATATAGCTTTGACCTCAGACCCACAAATTCCAAAAGCAGATCTCCTCCGAACTCATCTTTAAAGAGCCCAGGTATTTTTTTATTTTGACATATGATTCCATACTGGTTGTTATTCTTATAATTACTCGTGTCAAAGTATAATTGAAAAAAACATTTTATATCTTTGTATACGTCCTTTGTCTCAATGGAATATAAAAAACTGTCAGTGTCTGTGTTACAAAGCTTTAAACTTTTCCCATAGAATGGTTTCATAATAGAATAGTGAAAATCATACATATGGTGTTTAGACATTTCTAATACTGTAAACCCTACGTAAATAGGCTTATCTAGAATAACTGACTCAGGTCTCATTTGGACAGCTACAAAATTTTCTGAAAAGATAGTACAGCTGTGAAAGTTTGGTTTTGATATTAGTTGTTCAGCTGAGTATGTTTTATTTGTTTTGTTTCTTGTATCAGTCCATTGATTTACTAAATGAATATTAACTCTTTTCTCGGAATCTTCTAGTGTTTTTCCAAAAACACTATTATTTAATAATTTGAAAAAATCCTGTTCAAATGTTGACTCAGCCTTTTGACGTAACTTTGTGTTCAAATCAATGTACTGTTTTAAAAATGGATGTTGTTTAAATTTTATTACTCTGTGAATTTTTTTAATATCAATCCGTGTCGCACACATGTTTTTAAATGAACATAATGAATCACATAATAAAATTTATCGTATAAGTTAGGTATTAATTTCGGAGATTTAGATGCAAGTGGTGTAAATTTTTGAGAGGCAAAATGGCAGGTCATTATGAGCATCGTGGAGATTTGCAGAATATTCAAGATCGACTTCCAGGATATAACCATATTGTGAGTCATCAGGTACACTAAGAATATTAAGTTCATTAATTTCGGATTGGTTCATTAATGCGAAATCTGAATAGGGTAAATAAGAACACATAGCATAACCATACAAATTATTACAATCTATATACAGCAAATAATTATCAGGTAAGGATGAATTATAATTATACATATATTTGTTATTTGCCTTTGCATATCTAGTAGAACATAATCAGATTCCTCCGCGAATACCCTTTTGTATCATACGTATAATTTCTAGGTCGTTTATAAGTTGAAGTTTTACTTTAGTTATCAATAACATTGCGTCAAAACTTAATGACGGTGCAGTTAGGTAAAATGCTGGGTCTAATTTATAATTTGCTTTACAAGTTCTACGGAAATTTTGAAAAATGTCTGCCAGTAAAATTACATCTGTTTTGAGGTACAAGTCCGTATATTCACCGAGATCTTTTAAACAGAATGTTTTCCAAACGTGATGTGCATGACGATAGTCAGACTCTGAAACACAGTCATTAGTTAAATGGCTATAGAAGCAATCCCGCGATGGTAAACTAAGTTCTTTAAATGAATCCCAACTAGTCATATATTCGTAAGGGTACACACCTTTCCGTCTAACTAGATCAAAGTGCTTTTTCCCCGGGAAAAAAAATGATAAGTGCTTAAAGTCATTTTTCATTTAAGTTTGCAGCAAGTTTTTCTAAACTAGTACCTAAAAATTTAAATGAATCCACAAATCGCACCGGTATATATTCCTGAGAACCTGTGTTAAAAAATTTTGTAAATGATATGTAATTTTCCTTGTTTTTTGCGATGACCTTTAAGTTGCCCTGCATTTCACCTAACTCACGAATAAATAAGTGGCTATCGTATCCGGATAAAATTATGAAAAAATACTGGAATAAATTTTGGTAACTGATATTTTAGGTTACAATACGAATGAGCAGCACCACGGTATGTTCCTGTTAGGTGGCAATGATCTTTTACTTTGTCATCAAGTAACAATTGTTCGCAGAGGAAACAATATTTTGATGTATTAAAGTTATCTTGCTCATCAGGTGTTAATGGACTCATAGGAATTGTATTTTTTAAAATCTTATGTATTTTTTTTACGTCTTTACCAAGAAATTTCAAAAACTTTTCTATGCAATCTTTCCCGCGATAAGACACATATTTATTGAGAGAGCTATCAAAAGAACACACGATGTAATAACCAAATGCTGCTGGGACATGTTTCTGCATGATAAATGTACATTTCGAGTCGTTATTTTTTGATTCGGGTTTTACTAATAAAGATTCAAAATCAGCGTATATAACAAATGGCATATCTTGCATTCTTTCGAAATGTTTAAATTGAATTACAGTTCCTGGTTCAGGTATAACTGTTCGAACCCCACCACAAATATGGTCATTTAATTTTTGTTCAGTATTAAAAAATATCATGCACTCATCACAAAAATATATTTTTCCGTTATGTTTTGTTAACTGAGGTCTAAGTAATTTACTTAGAATTTTTTATGAGGCAATAATGATGAAATTCACCTTTTTCTAACAGTAATAAGTTAATATGATGTTTTCTTTTATGGTTGGTTTTGTACAAAGGACCAACAATATTTGACTTATTCCCAAGACCATATACATTGATACTAATTAGATGATTATTTTTTTCAAAGATTTTGATGTCCGAGAAACCAACTGGAAACGTCATATTTTTGATATTAAGTATATTTTCGAACCGGGGATAAGAAGATATTCTATGATGATTGTTCATAGCTGGGAATAATGCAGCGATTATACACCACAAAAAACAAAACTCATCATTATTTTGTATATTAATACAAACGCGTTTTAATTTTAAAGATTTCGGTAATTCAATAAATCGCGCACCTCTCAAAGGATTGTACTTATTGATGTTTACTTCTAAGTACATATTGCGTAAAAATGTCCAGCCACTATCTCTTTCTTGAAATTCATCTATCTTAGCAATAATAGTACTAATGACTTTCGAAAAAATTTCGTTAAAATTATAATAGTTATGTAATATAAAGTTTTCAGTAGCGAATGATTTTATATCGTTGGTTAATGTTGAAGGTAGATTAAATTCGGCAAACAACTCAAAGTTAACTTTAATTGAATTATATGTAGCTCGTCTGGCAGCTAATAGTTGTTTTACGCGAGATCTTAAACCTTGTAAGAATTCCATTGGTGGTGTTATTGTATTGTCACATCCATCTGTGACCACAGGTTGCAATCTATACGAAGCAATCCTATTTCTGAATGCCCCTCCTATCTTTTGAATATCATTACTTATATCGATAGAATAATTGTTTTTATGTATATTACTTCTAAGGTGACCTGAGAAAGCGCTACTCTTTACTGATAAATCGCAAACAGTGCAGTAGACTGTTTTGTTCGTCATATTTACAGCGAATGTGCAATAAAATTTACTTGAATAAAATACCTTTACAACTCATTAATAAACCGTATGGTTGATGGAAACAGAGTTTTATATGCTATAAATGAATAACTTAAAACATTTGTTTTTAAGAAAACTTTTAAGAATAATACAATTAAAATAAAAAAATAAAAAAAACATAGGAAGAAAATTTAGATTTTCTTATTAGAAAAAATTTGCCCTCGTTTGATAAAATCTTTTAGTGAGCGCAGCTCGGGAGCCTCACCGTCAGTTCGAAACTTAAGCGCCTAAGACGGCGTGCTCCCACCTATCTTTAGGATCGATGAGCGATATATCCGCCGAAGTTATATACCTTACCTCGACGAATACATCGCCCTCTAAGTTGGCAGTGCGTCTCACCACACCATCCGCCACTCGCCGCGTTAGAGCGGACTGCAGAGTCTGCGGGTTTTTGACAGCCTTCTCGTACACCTCGCCTTCGGAATCGCTGTCAAGCCAACCGGTCTTCTTAGGCGCCGCAGATTTTTTGGGTGGCAGTCGCTTTGCTTGTTTGGATCTGAATAAAAGAGAAAAAATATTGATTAAGATGGTTTATAATAAAGTTCTATAAATAAATAAATATACGGACAAATCACACAGATTAAACTGGCACCAAAATAAAGTTTATTAACCTTGTGTTATGGGATACTAACTTAACGATACCTACTTATATTTTATGATAAATATAAATAAACACTATATTATAGATTAACATCCAAGACCCAAGACAATATGGAAAATATCATTTTCCATATTACCCTGACCGGGGGACGAACCCGGGACCTTCAAGTGGCTGGTAGGTATACCTACAGGCCCCTCGAAGGTCCCAGGTTTGGTGGCCCAATGGTCCCAATGTATTGAGACCATTGGGCCACAGCAGTCGTCTTCCTTTAGTGATTACCATTAATATATTATTAACGTAACCTATTTATCAATACAGGACAACGAAGTATTAAGAAAATAATGTGATCCTGTCAAAAAGAAAGAAATAAGAAGTAGAAAACTTATAAATATCTAAGGTAGTTTAAGTCACAGAGTATTTAAATAATGTTATATAATACTTACTTTTTAGGGATGACTTCTTCGTCTGATTCGAAGTTCTCCTCTAACTGCTGCCGCTTTTTCGCCTGCTTATTGGCGGTGGTGCGTGATCTGTAAACAATAAATTAAACACTATGTTAATTTCTAAAAACCAATTGGGCACTTTAAAATTAGATATAGTTTAAAATAGTCATACACATGTTTATTTTTATTTAGTTTTAGAATTAGTTTGTTAAATTTAGTTTTAATTTATTAAATAAATTAATGTTTAAAATTAATATTTACCTTACTCCTGAAGTTGTTGGCTCTTCGTCAGAGTCGAAAAGTGGCTCGTGCACTTGTTTTTCGCTCCCTTGGTGGAACGCTTCTTGATATAATCAAACTCCGACCTGAAAGTAATTTAAGATTGAGTATTACTTAGTATATTTTCTCATCCGAACGTGTACTTGATAGTATCATCAGAGTTCGGGTTCGGGTCTGACTGTCACAACAACTAGAGTGGGGATAAATCAATATACTGCAATCACATGTTATCTTATTTTTAAAATCAACATAATTAATATCAAACTTACGAACATTATAGCTCTTGCGAAGATCCTCGTTTTAGAAGACTGGCTAGCAGCTGGTTGAGCTCGAGCAGAGAGACGATGTGTCACGCAGGAGTGCTTGAGAACTCGTTGGAGTTGCTGGCTTGTGACGGGCAGGGAGACGTCGTAGAGTCACTCACACTAGTGCTTCAGTAGACTGTGTCTAAGTTGGCACTCGCCGAAATTAATTGGGCGCATCGCACCAATACACAAATTAAATACAGCGTTTTAGCCGAATCATCAATATTTTTACAGGCATTGTAAACCTTTAGGTTTGCCAAAGAAATTTACGATTTACGTATAACAGTTTAAGCCTAACAGTGTACAAACTCTGATTTTAAATAGTCGACAACAAAAGTTTCATGTTGCATACTTCCTTTGAAATACGATCATCATAACGGGCCGCCTATGACAATAGCTAATTACCCGACTGACAAAAGAGGGTTATGTAAATCAATCAAAATTGTTTCGATACAAAGTTTTCATATTCCTCTATGACTCTATGTTAACATGCTTGGTAAATTGGGAGGTCTCGGGTTCGATCATCGGTCAAGTCAACATGGAAAATTATATTTTTTGTTTGACCCGGTACTTGAATATTTATTTATTATATGTTTGCATCATTGAGATTGGTCATATGGGATACTAGTTAGTTACGCAGTGTTAATACATGGATAACGCTGCGTTGCACAGACCACCCGGCTACCGGCGGAGTTCCAACAAGCGGCCACCTGTGGTTGAATCATCAGACCGCCCGCCTTGTAAGAACCGCTCCCGCGCCGCGGTACCTCAGCACTTCGTTTTCTCACATCGAATCGTTGGCACGTCATATACTCGTATTTTAATTTTTAATGTAATTAGTTATAGTTTCTTGTAAAATTAAATTATTATAAATAGTTCTGGTTTTTTTTGCACCCTTCGGCTGTAGCCTTTCTATCTGGCGCAGTCGGTAGGATTACAGTAGAATCAGTGAGTGTGTGATCCGCAAGAACCTACGGGAACCTGCAGCTGAAGGCGTATCCAGACATAGATACCGCAGAGAAGCCAGATATGTTCAAGTAAGTACCTAGAATCGATCTAGAGTTGCTTTCCTTTTATTTCCCTTTAAGATATAAAAAAAATCCAAGATTTCCCTTCCCAGGCAATCGAGGCCCCCTAGTCTTAGCGCTAGAGATAGAGAAATAGATTCAAATAGGAATATAGAAATTAGTAGTGATAGTGAAGACAGTGAATCTATTGTTCCAATTAACATGGCAGTGAATTCTTCTAATTTAGATACGATATGGAAGGCCCTTCGATTGGTGCCTGATTTTGACGGCAACGTTAATGTGTTAACTAGGTTCATAGATCTGTGTGACCATTTAGTGCGGGAATACGTAAGACAGGATAATCCTCTCCAGAGCTCTGCTCTACTTAATGGCATTTTAAATAAAATAGTAGGACCTGCAGCGCGCCTTATTAACTCCAATGGCGTGCCAGATAACTGGCAGGGTATTCGTGATGCCTTAATTAATAATTTTGCGGACCAGAGGGATGAGACCTCCTTGTATAATGATTTAGCACTATTGACACAGGGCTCATGCACACCGCAAAGAATACTATGATAGGTGTCAAAATCTATATAGTACCATAATTACATATATTAATTTACATGAAACCATAAAGACTACTATTGATTCGAAAAAAGCTTTATTTATTTATTTATTTATTTTTATTTTTTTTTTTATTTCATATAACAATTTACAATATAAGTGAACAGTGTACAATGTTTCATAAACCAGTTTTGGTTTTTCTGAACATTGGAATCGCCATCTCGATAATATACTTAATATAATATAAAATAATCAATTAAAGCCAAGTACTACACAATTTTTAAAAGAAGTAAGTAGTAGGTAGTTTATAAATAGTGCATGCATCATTCGGTCGCATGACGACAGCAGGCCGTAGAATACTTTGAGTGAGAACCGGATTGGAATCTACTCGGTCGCATGCAGTATACAGCATGATTCAAATAAGTCAGATATGTTCGCGCTTTTTTTATATTTTTAATTGTTTGTATAATATTACGTAAAGTGTATAGATTTTATTCTGTTTATTGAGTAGGTAAATTTAAGAAATGTTGTTTTAATTTATTCTTGATATTTTTCTCGTTAATATTTGATTTTAGTGTAATTGGAAGTTCGTTAATAATTTTAGGTATCATATATTTTAGTGTACGCTTTCCATAAAAATTTGTGGTTTTAGGTATTAATAATTTGGGGTTATTTTGGCTACGTGTATTTATTCTGTGGCGTAACACGATTTGTAAGTCTTTATTAAAATAGTTCTCCAGTAGTACATTAAATTTAAATTTTAAATGAATTGGGATAACATTGCAATACTCAAATAGGTCATGATAGTTTTCTCTATAACGTTCTTTTATTTTATATGGTACAATTGTTTTTAATATTCTTAGTTGTATATTATAAATTTTATCGAGGTAAGTTTTAAATGTGCGTCCGTAACTGCTGGTGCCATAAGAGATAATCGACTCGCCTAGGGTGTTATATAATAATAGCCGAATTGAATACGGGACTTTATTTTTAATTATAACAAGCTTAGCTAAGAGCGCACGCAGCTTGTCACAAACATGATTAATATGTATATCCCAGTTCATCCTACTATCAAATCTCAGACCTAAATAAGTCTGGGAGTTTACTACTTCAATATGTTTACATTTACAGTTTATTTGATTAATATGTAGGCAGCTATGTTCATGTGCTAGAAGTTTTAGGTCCACTATTTTTCTGTTATGGCTGGAACTAAAGTACAGTAATTTAGTTTTATCTGCATTAAGAATCAGTCCAGCATCGTGGGACCACTTGATGAGGTTAGTAAAGTCTTGCTGTAGTCTCTGTAGGGCTTTATCAGGGCTATCATCCGCTACAAGTAAACATGTGTCATCTGCGAATTGGTAAATTTCACATTCTACCATTAGGTTTGGCAAATCATTGACGTATGTTAAGTAGTGCAGGGGGCCGATTACTGAGCCTTGGGCCGTACCTTCTGTGATGTTTACCTTTGCACTAAGAGAATCCTTGACTTTAACATGGAACGAACGGTCATTTAAATAGTCCTTACACCACTTGTTTAAAGGACCACGTATACCTGCGTCATCTAGTTTTTCGATTAGTAATTCATGTCGAAGTGTGTCGAATGCTTTACTATAATCAATAAAGACAACAAGTACGTGCTTTTTATTATTTAGGTGGTGGCAGATAGAATCTGTGAAATTATTTAGTAAAATAGTGGTGCTTTTCTTAGGTTGAAATCCAAATTGTTTATTAGTAAGTATTTCGTTATTACGGTAAAAATTCAAAATTTGTCGACTAATATATCTTTCAATTATTTTATTTATGGCTGATAAAATTGTATATAAAAGGTAATATATATATAGGTTATATAAAAGGTTAACATTACAAGCCTACTTGCGAGGCCTAAGAGATCCTTTGGGGTCACGTATAAGATGCATGAGGCCTGAAACAATAGAAAAAGCGCTCGAGTTTGTTCATGAAGAGATGAACACCCTGTATCTTCAGCGACGTAACGAAGGGTTGCCTGAAAAGAAAATTAACCCTCAGTCTCCCAGCGTGCCTAACACAGGTAAGCCAAATTCATTTCAGCAGCCCCCTGCGAGAGGCTTCACATTCAATATGCCTATGCCCGGACCTTCACGCACGCAGCCTATATACTCGCCGCGCCCTCCTATGATGTGGAAACCTAATTTTGGTAACCAAAATTCCCAGTTTCGTAACTTTGGGAATTTGAACCCTCAATATCGTTTTCCCACACGCACCCAGCAAATGTTTGGTGCTACCCCTCCAAATTATAACCCGCGTAGTAATGTCTTTGCTTTACCCCCGAGGCAGAATAACTCAAATGATACCCCACGTCCAATGAGTGGTGTGAGCCACTTTGTACCCAAGGTACTACCCCCTTCTGGACATGACTGGAGGAAACATGGCAATCCACCTCCATCTAATTACTTTAAAACTAGGGAGATGAACATGACTGAATGCTATGACTACCCCTACTATGACTATGACTCATATGACGATACCCCTACTATGACTATGACTCATATTTTACACCTAATTCTGAGGAAGCATACTGTGTATCTTCTTGCTCTGAATCTTACCAGCCACCTATTGTTACTGATGTGACTGAAAATCAGAATAGTTCCCAGCAGGATTTTCAGAAGGAGGATACATCAAGCAAACAAGGATAGAGGTCAACTTACAGACTCAACGTCAACTCCCATATATCAGGATTTCCAATCCTCCCATAAAACTATTAATAGATACTGGTGCTAACCAGTCTTTCATTAACCCTGAGATTTTAAAACGCTACTTCCCCCATGTACCCTGGAACTATGATCCCTTCGAGGTGACCAGCGTACACGCAACGTCACGTAACGACTACTCTGTGACGTTACCCTGTTTCCCAGAATTTAATGACAATGATGATATGACTTTACTACTATATAACTTTCATGACTTTTTTGACGGACTTATAGGCCTAGACTTACTTACTAAATGGGAAGCTAATATCGACTTAAAGACTAAGAACTTAAGAACTAAAAACTCTATTAACCCTATCCACATGTATGACTCACGTAACTGTAATTGGTATGAAGACATAGTACCGGCTAACTCTTCAAAATTAATAAAAGTTCCTATTAATACACGCGATGGTGACGTCATTATCCCTGAGCAGGTACTATCTAACTGTTTGATACGCGAATGCATTACTAAAGTTCATAAAAATCGTGGAATACTAGAAATTAGTAACCCTACTGATAATGACGTAATTTTTTCAATGGATAGGCCTATTAACGCAGAAAATTTCACGATGCAGTGTCAACCTTCTATGCGACAGAACCCCTCACGAGTAGAACAGGTACTTTCTAAATTACGTACCGATCACCTAAACCAAGAGGAACGCGTTAACTTAGAAAATTTATGTACTCAGTACGCCGACGTATTTTACATAGAGGGAGAACCTCTAACTTTTACTAATAAGATAAAACACAGCATCCGTACCACTGATGAAGTGCCTGTCTATACCAAGAGTTATAGGTATCCTTTTATCCATAGACAGGAGGTACAGGAACAAATTAGCAAAATGTTAGACCAAGGAATAATTCGACCTTCTGAGTCTGCCTGGAGCTCTCCTATTTGGGTTGTGCCCAAAAAGGCTGATGCCTCTGGTAAAAAGAAATGGCGTATAGTAGTAGACTTTAGGAAGGTCAACGAAAAGACAATAGATGACAAATACCCCATCCCGAACATCACGGATGTCCTAGACAAGCTAGGTAATTGTCAGTACTTCACTACCCTAGACCTAGCGTTAGGATTTTACCAAGTGGAGATGAGCCCCGATGACATACCCAAGACCGCATTCAATGTAGAGGCATGGCCATTTTGAATTCTTGCACGCATGCCTATGGGTTTGAAAAATTCACCCTCTACATTCCAGCGTGTCATGGATAACGTGCTCAGAGACGCTTCAAGAACACCATTTGTCTAGTATATCTCGACGATATCATAGTGTTTAGTACCTCCCTGCAAGAGCACATGGTTAACCTAGAAAAGGTATTCATGCGCCTACGAGAATCTAACTTTAAAATCCAGATGGACAAATCTGAATTTTTAAAGCTAGAGACTGCATATCTGGGTCACATAATAAGTAAAAACGGAATTAAACCTAATCCTGATAAAATTACGGCTATACAAAAATTCCCCCTACCTCGCACAGCAACGGAAATCAAGCGTTTCCTAGGCTTGCTAGGCTATTATAGAAAATTTATCCCAGACTTTGCACGGATTACTAAGCCTATGACACAGTGTCTTAAAAAAGGTTCTAAAATTCCTACCAATAGCCCAGAGTACATAAATTGCTTCGAACATTTAGCATAAAACCCTCCTATACAAACGATCCCATACTTCAATATCCCGATTTTAACAAGGAGTTCATACTCACAACCGATGCATCTAACCTTGCCATAGGTGCCGTACTATCCCAGGGCACTATAGGCTCTGATAAGCCCATAGCTTATGCTTCTCGAACGCTTAACACCAGCGAAATAAATTATAGTACCATCGAGAAGGAACTGCTAGCGATCGTGTGGGCTACTAAGTATTTCCGCCCATATCTATTCGGCAGGAAATTTAAAATAGTCACCGACCACAAGCCCTTACAATGGGTCATGAGCTTAAAAGAGCCAAGCTCTAGACTAACTAGATGGCGGTTGAAGTTGAGCGAGTATAACTTCACGGTTATCTACAAACAGGGAAAGTGTAATTTAAATGCTGATGCCCTTTCTAGAGTAGAAATACACAACGAGGATATTAACCCTATAGTCGAACAGCCGGTTGAGAAACCCCTTCTACTGGATCTAGTACTATTACAGCCCCAATGAGTGAAGATCGTTCTATCCTAGATGACAGTTCAGTAGCTGTTCAGCCCACTGAGCGACCCCCATCTGTTAACAGATCTACCACAGCTACAGCTCACACAAGTGAAGAGCACCCTATTCTTGAGATACCCATATCTGAAGTACCCCTTAATAAATTTAGTAGACAAATATGCCTAACCGTAGTAGGAGACATTAAAAAGCGCCCTGTAGTCACTAAACCCTTTGAGTCTTATATACGTACCAATATACAACTTTCCGAGTCAAATCTTCAGGAAGATACTATTAACGCAATTAAAGAATACGTTAACTCTAAAGTTAAGACAGGCTTAATAATATATCCCCCTATAGCTATGTATAAAATAATTCCTATAATCCAAGAAAACTTTAAGAGTTCAGCTATGGACCTAACTCTAACTAAAACTATGATTGAAGATGTAAAAGATTATTTGCAACAGCAAGATATCATTAAGAAGTACCACGAGGGTAAAACGAACCACCGAGGTACTAATGAATGCTATCTAGCATTGTCACATAGGTATTTCTGGCCTAAAATGCGAGAGCATATCTCCAAGTACATAAGTGAGTGTAGTATATGCGGTATGGCTAAGTACGATCGTAATCCAATTTTTTTTTTTTTTCCTCTTTTTAACATACTTAAATAAATTAAATACGCTAATATTATTACAATCTAGCCTATTTACAGGCTAATGTGTAATTTTATGTTGTCCTAGTTTTATAAAGTCCATAGAATTAAGAATGTGTCCATCGGCACTTTTCTTACTGTCTCTATTAAGGGGAAGGCACTTTGATCATGTGTCTCTTTATTTGCACTATTTTATCACTATCACTATTGATCTGTTTTTATTATCACTACACTAAATCTAACGGTTTAGTTCTTTTTAGTCTTCGCACTATGTCCGTGTTGTCGAGGAGCTGGATAGCCTCAACATTCACATGGTGAAGCAGCCTGTGTTCATGTGCTTCTGCATATTTTTTGTATTACGTCACGAACAAGCTGCATGTTAAGGTCCCTGTGCAGGTTGTCATTTCTTACGTACCACGGCGCATTCACAATGGCTCTCAGCACTTTATTTTGAAATCGTTGAATGATGTCGATATTGTTCTTTTTGGTACAGCCCCACAGCTGTATGCCATAAGTCCATACTGGCATAAGGACTTGTTGATACAAGAGTAATTTGTTGGGTACCGACAATGTAGACTGTCTACCGATAAGCCAGTATATTTTATGAAATTTGAGGTCTAGTTCTTGTCGTTTCTTCTTAACGTGAGCTTTCCAGCGAAGCTTTGCGTCGAGCGTCATACCTAAGTACTTTGCTGTATTTCCATATGGAATTTGGTTTTCGTTGATATAAATTGGATGATAATCTTCGCGTTTATTTGTAAAGTTAACGTGGATCGATTTCGATTCGTTAAGCTCTATACGCCATCTCTTTGTCCAGTCTTGAACTTTATTGACAGCCATTTGAATCTTTTCTGCCGCTTCTGCATGAGTGTTAGCAACTGCCATTATAGCTGTGTCGTCGGCAAAGGTTGCAATTGTATTGTTATCTACATTAGGAATATCAGAGGTGTATAATAGGTACAGGACCGGACCCAAGACACTTTCTTGAGGTATTCCAGCATTAATTTCCTTAACTTCAGAATATGCATCTTCATGTCGTACTCTGAATACTCTATCCGATATGTAGGATGTTAGTATGTCGGTATAGTGTTTGGGAAGAATTCTTTTTAATTTTATTATAAGGCCTTCATGCCATACTTTGTCGAAAGCTTGTGCTACATCTAGAAATACGGTAGAACAAACCTTTTTTTCTTCGAGACACTTTTCAATTATGTTTGTAATTCTATGCACTTGATCTATGGTTGAGTGCTTTTCTCTGAAGCCAAATTGGTGTTCAGGTATAAGGTTTTTGGCTTCGATAACGGGCTTCAGCCTTTTCAGTAATAGCTTTTCAAATAATTTTGACATGACAGGTAACAAGGAGATTGGTCTGTACGATGTTACTTCAGATGGTGGTTTTCCTGGTTTGGCAATCATAATAACCTCAGCTATTTTCCATAAATCAGGGACATACTTGAGTCTCAGAGCAGCATTAATTAGATTTGTTAGTTTAACTAGCGCTTTCCGTGGAAGATTATGCAATATTTCTCCTGATATAAGATCAAAACCAGGAGATTTTCTAGGATTTATATTCTTTTTTATTTCACTAAGTACTTCCTTAGGAGTGACAAATTTAATATTTATATCTTCAACTGGCGAAGGGTCGCAGGGTTCATTAAAACGGGTTGACTCATTTGATTGTTGACATATATTTGGTTTAAAGATTCCCTCTAAGTGTTCAGCGAATCTTAAAGCTTTTTCTTCATTGGTCACTGCCCATTTGCTAGGTCCAACTTTTATCGGAGGTATTTGTTCTGTCGATTGCTTCATGCACTTAGTAGCCTTCCAAAGCGAATAATCTGTACTGCGACTATTGGTCAGTTTTTGAAGATAATTGTTTGTACGCTCGTCAATGTGATTTTGTATTCGTCTTTTAAGCTGTTTAGTGAGATTATTTAACTTTTTCTTATCTTCTGGACATCTAGTTTGGTGCCACCGATTTCTTTGTCTTCTTTTTCAGTGATTAATTTTCTAATCTCTGTGGGATATGTGTTTGTGAATATCCTCTTTTTGATCTTCGGCGTATTGTTCCAAGCAGCACGTTGTATTGACTTAATAAATTTCTCTAAATCTAGGTTTAATTGATCTGGGGTCTTTAAAGGTACTTGCAGTTCTATATAATTATCTAGCTCCAACCTAAAGCTCTCCCAGTCAGTATACTTATTAACTAAAGTTAAGTTAGGCTCCTTATATATAAGTTTCTCGCTTACTTCTAAATATATGGCTGAATGATCAGAGTTCAAATCATAGCTTTGATCAGTTCTCATATAGTTGGAAGAAATATTTTTATAAATGAAAAAGTCTATGAGGTCAGGGATTTTAAGAGGGTCCGTTGGCCAGTATGTAGGAGATCTTGTAGATGCGACGTCACAGTTTAATTCTGTAATGGCACACATAAGTTCTTTTCCTTTTGTGTTTGTTAGACGAGAGCCCCAATGAGTATTTTTTGCATTAAAGTCTCCTCCTAGTATAAACCTTTCACCAAGCGTTTTTAAAATATCCAAATATTCATTTTTGCGTATAGTATATCTGGGTGGGGAGTATATTGCTGCCACCGTAAGTGGATACTTTTTTGTATTTAATCTAATTGCTATGCATTGTACTTCTGGCATTTCATGTTTACAGTGTTCTTGGTGTGCAATATTTTCTTTTATGATGACTGCACTGCCACCGTTCCCTTTATTATCCGGATGAAGTGCATGATAGACATTATAGCCTTTAAATTTAATATGGGATTGTTTCGTGAAGTGTGTTTCTGATACTAGGCAAATATCAATATTTTCTATGTCTAGGACTACCTGCAATTCGTTTTTATGCTTAAGTAGTCCGTTGCTATTCCACGCCATAATTTTAAAGTTAGTCATCATTGTTTGTTTTTAAGAATAGCAGTTTTATTGCTATTTTCGATTTTTTTCAACCTCTCATCGAACGATGTCATCAATTTGATGATTTGGTCTAATTTACTTGTATTTATTATTTCTGTGCCTTGAGAGCTTGTGGAATTTTTTGCAACAGCCTGTGCGTAGGAAACTTTTTGAACTCACAGTTGCCCCAGGCTTAGTGTTTGATTTAGGCTCGCTAGTTGAAGTTAGTGGTACAACTGTTCTTTTTTCATGAGAGCTTCCCGTTTTCTTAACAGTTTTGTATCTTATTTTCTGTATTTCTTTGGCTACTGTACAACCTCTGTAGTTAGCCGGATGTGCCTCTCCACAATGCACACATTTCGGTTTCTCTGAAGCAGGTTTTCTGCAGTCTTTTGTTAGATGCCTTCCTGTGCACTTTACACATCTCGGCTCCTTGGCACAGTAAGTTTGAGTGTGACCGTAAGCCTGGCACCTTTTTGCATTGTGGTATAAGTTTAGGTGATTTCAAGGGTTGTATCTCTACTACACAACCTAAGATGGATTTGATTTTATATATTTTTTCAATGTCCTCTTTGTTGCTAAAAGTTAACATAAACATATTAAGTGGTTCTTTTGTTTTATAACTTAATTTGTTTACGGCATCTTCAATTAAAAGACCTTTAGATTTCAGATCTTCAATTATTCTGCCTGGCTGACAGGTTGAAGATAACTTCTTTGCCATTACTCTGATTGGCCTTTCCTGCTTGTTTTCATAGGAATGCCATAGACAATTGTTTGCCGTTATTAGCTTTACTATAGCTTTGTATGCCTCTTCGTTGCTGGCATTTATTTTGACGCTATCACCATTCAGGATCTTTATTGCGAAGGTGCTAGCTGTCACTTCTCTTGCCAAAAAATCATAGAAGTTTTGGTAGTTATCTATACCATCTACTATGATGGGTGGCGGTGTGGGGACTTTTTTCACCTTTATCTGATTTAGGACTAGCCTCTTGTGGTGAGAGTGTGGGTGACATATTCAACTTCCTTTTCTTTCTGGAATTCGTTATTATCCACTCTGTCTCTTTGGCTAGCTCTTCTTCGTCGGTACCATAGTCGTCATGCGGCGGAGGGACCTCTACGCTAGGAGCTGATGGGGCTGTAGTTTTAGATTCAACAGCGCATTTAAGCTGCTGTTTAAGAATTTCGATTTGACTCTTTAAGTCTTCAATCAGGTATTGCTGTTTCAAACGTTCTTCTCTTTCTTCTTTGAAACGGTCAAGAAGATACCGTTCCGTTTCGGTTTTAATTTCTATCTTCTTAGTTGGCGTATTCATTGTTAAGGCAAAATGAGAGAGCGTCGCCTTAACAATATTAGTAATAAAATGGTAAACATACCGAGCGAAGTGACGATCTAGGTCATTGCTGGCTGGCCACTCATGACGCGAACGACGACGGTATTTTGCTGCGTTAGCACTTTACACGGCACGCGCGGTCAGGTGTGACACAACTGATCTAATCGAACATTGAACGATCACTGTTTCAATCCAATGTAATCCAATTAATCAAAGACTTTCTATTGTACCACCCCCTACAAAGCCGTTCGAAATTGTTCACATAGACCTTTTTACTACTGAATGTGAAAAGTACTTGACCCTGGTAGACGCATTTTCTAAATACGCACAGGCATACCATCTTCGTGACGGTACAGCTCTTAGTGTAGTACAAGCCCTCTTTAAAATATTTCACTCATCACGGTGTACCTATCACTATAGTATCAGATCAAGGTCCCGAGTTCACCAATCAAGTCTTCTCGGAATTCACTAGATTACATAAAATCCAACATCATAAGACCTTAGCACATAATCCTAACAGTAACGGAATAGTAGAGCGATTTCACTCTACAATCATAGAGCACCTTCGTATTCTTAAATTAGAACACCGTAATGAACCCGCTATCAATCTTATGCTATATGCAGTTCTAGCATACAATAGCTCTATTCATAGTTTTACTAAGTGTAGACCACTAGATATCATTACTGGACACTTTGATCCCCGAGATCCAGTTAATATGAATATGAGCGAACATCTTCTTCAGCAGTATGTGATAGATCATAGGCAACGTATGGCTAGAGTCTATGATATGTTAAACGAGGTATCTTTACATAACCGCACCGAGCTCACAGAAGCTAGAAATAAAGATCGTGAGCCTGAAAAGGAATATGCCCCAGACCAACGGGTCTATATTCGCAATCCCATGGCTACTAGGCAAAAATTAGCCCCGCGTTTCACGCAAGATGTGGTATTAGCAGACCTACCCATACACATCTATACTAAAAAGAAAAAAGGGCCTATTGCAAAAGCCCGTCTTAAGCGTACTCCTAAAGCTAACCCCTTGTTACAGGATACTGGTACTGACGACCATCCTCCACCTGACCCTGGCGGAAGACGTAACACTTGACAACCTAGATAATGGACCTGGAGTACTACCCTTCAAACTTGGACTAACTAGATTTGTTACTCATTACCATTCCTTCTTATACTATATCGACTTAAATGACATATCTCTTAAAGTTAATACAGCTCAAAATCAAATAGATAAGTTCAGATCTGATCTTAAGAATAAAACTTCTTCGCTCTATGAGCCTCATCTCTTATATCTCTATAATAAGCTAGGTAATGTACGTGATCAGTTGCACTCTTTTCAGCAAACTCGTAGCAAAAGAGGTCTTATAGATGGTCTTGGTTCTATCATTAAAAGTATTTCCGGTAATCTCGATTACACAGATGCCATAAAGTATGAAAGTGCTATTAAAATACTTCAAAGTAATCAGAATAAACTAGAAACTGAAATAAATGAGCATATGAGTTTAGGCAAGGAATGGATAGCTCAGCATTCCTTAATACTAGATAACATAGTTGAAAATCAGAAGAACATTAGCTACGTAATTAACTCAATTTTAAAATCAGATACAGATAGGAATATTAATATAATAAAACACGCGCATCTTACACAATACTTAATGATATTAACGGATAACGTGAATAGCTTATCCGATGAGTTATATAATTTAGAGAATATGTTAGCATTTATTAAAAGTAAGAGCACTGCGCACTATATGATCGATATAAATGCACTAAATAGCACTTTATTGAAACTTAAGAAACTATATTCTAAAAATGAAGTACTAAATCTAGACTTAAGAGACTACTATGACGTCGTCAAAACGGGATCATACTATGTAGGAAATAAGATAACTATAGTTTTCAAGGTACCGATTGTCTCCCCTATTACCTATATCCTTTACAAATTATCTATCATCCCTAACCGTCATAATCAAATATTTGTTCCTCTCCAACCCTTTATAGCAATTCAGAGAACAGGTTCTAGATACATAGAGGCTGAATGCCCGAAGGTAAGCGACTGGTACCTTTGCGAAGATAAGCAGCAGTATGAAATAAAGGATACTGAAGATTGCATACAGCGCCTGATCCTAGATCAACGTGTCACATCTTCATGCCGTTTTACCAATGTCAACCTTACTAGCTCAGCCCTAGAGAAACTAGATGACCAGCACTACGCGCTCAGCCTACCTGTCTCCACCAAGGTGCACATATCCTGTGAACACGAATATTACAAGACCCTTCAAGGCAGCTACCTAGCATCCATCCCACTAAACTGTATCCTGAGGACGCCTGAATTTACTCTTGCAAATATTCGAAATCATATCAAAGGACACGCAGTGCAGATAGCCGGGCTTCCGTCGACCGAGCCTACTTTGAACAATTACCCCACTGTGAAGCTCAACTTCTATCAACTCTATAAATCTCGAGCATCTACACGAGTCTAACACCAAGATATCGTTGCAGCATCCAGTGAACTTAGAAAAAGCGAATCTCAATAGTCTTTACCACACAACTATACCCATGTACAGTATACTATTCGGTATTTCTGTAATTATAATTACTATTGCACTTTACCGAAAATTCAGAAGCAAGTACATTAGAAAAGCTACGCCTACTGAACCTATATATCCGAAGGATGTGAAGATCAATACCTGCAGTTTCACGGCAACATCCTCTGGGAATAGTTGCCGTTCTATGGAGGGAGGAGTTACGCAGTGTTAATACATGGATAACGCTGCGTTGCACAGACCACCCGGCTACCGGCGGAGTTCCAACAAGCGGCCACCTGTGGTTGAATCATCAGACCGCCCGCCTTGTAAGAACCGCTCCCGCGCCGCGGTACCTCAGCACTTCGTTTTCTCACATCGAATCGTTGGCACGTCATATACTCGTATTTTAATTTTTAATGTAATTAGTTATAGTTTCTTGTAAAATTAAATTATTATAAATAGTTCTGGTTTTTTTTGCACCCTTCGGCTGTAGCCTTTCTATCTAGTTCCATAACACAAGTTTTGGACTCAATATTTGTGATATGACCCTATACCTACGACAATACAGGTGGGGTGTAATAAAAAAATATTTCGTATTTTACTTTAGATTTTCGCATTCAGTAACTTTTATCTTTTACAACTATAAATAGAATAGAGAACCTCTCTTTGTAAAGTAGCGTAAGGCGCTGTTTCGTTTGATTATCGTGTTACATTCAAGGAATATTCGCGTGGGACCGCAAGCGCATAATGCAGGCTGAGCAAAATTTATCGTAGTGCTGGAATAGTGCTTCTTTAATTCGAATTATATTCATAAGAAGAATCGATACAATGATATTCAAAAAACAATTTGCCAGTATACTTTCAACCAACGGAAAAGTCTTAATTAATTGTGATTATGTATCCATACTAATATTATAAATGCGAAAGTTTGGATGTGAGTTTGTGAGTTTGTGAGGATGTTTGTTACTCAATCACGCAAAATCTACTGGACGGATTTCGATGAAATTTGGTACAGAGGTAGATAATGACCTGGAATAGCACATAGGCTACTTTTTATCCCGGGAAAAAGCACTGTTCCCGTGGGAAATTCACGCGGGCGAAGCCGCGGGCAAAAGCTAGTATATATATATATATATGTTACTATTATGTTGTTTACCTCATCGGTTACGTTTTAATCCATCACATACAATTATGACAATTATGCACACTTACAAAAATCGTTGTAATAGTGCATTGTTTAATATGCTATTCAAAAAATGATTTTAAATAATCAATAAAAACTATTCAGAGCTCGTTAATTTATTCGATTTTTGTATAGTCATATCATGTGCACAACACTAGTGCAGCATTGCAGTAGTGGTATAACAGTTTAACTTGGATCGTGGTGGCTACTGTGTGTGAAGTAATATGTAATCTAAAATTTATTGGAAGTATATAATCGTATCAGGTCCTATGTGGTTCCGTGACAGGAAAAAATCGTTCTTCTAAATACCTGCAGTTGAATAAGGTTTGGCACGAGCAATCGGCCTGGTTAAACGCGAGAAGTTCTTTTTGCTTCGGTCACAGTGAGTACCAAGGTACCAATGTCTTAGTGGGTTCAACATGGTGGTATCTTTACTGGGTGCTGCCAGGCTAGGAAATGGGTACGACCAATCGGGCCAGTAATTTACTGGGTGCCTCTTAGCCACGCGTAGTACGACCAATCGGGCCAGTAATCAGATAACTGCTAGAGCTCTCTATAGACGTCCCGATGACTATCGATAGAATCGCTTAAGTCGCGGTGGGTACCAAGGTACTAATGTCTTGGTGGATTCAACGTAGTGGAATCTTATTCACTGGATGTCGATAAACAGACATGACCAACCGGGCCAGTAATGAGATAACACTAGAGTCTGCCATTGGCGTCCTGATGACCAGGTAATAGAATCATCGTTCCAGGTGCCGGCCGAATTTACCGACGGTATTAAGAAACGATATTGCCTTTAACATTATCACTCTGGTTTGATAAGATTTTAGCTTGCATTAGTTTTATATTACTGTTGGCTTAGTAGTGAAAATTAAAATATTTTTAACTAGTGAAATAAGTGACATGTCTGTGTTTAACTGAAACAAGCATCCATGAAGTCATCAGCTCATCAGGTATGTTATTAGGTATATAGGTTTATAATCATGAATTTAAGTTTGTTTAATTGAGAGTTTCAAAACAGTTTTAAATGACATTGAGCGAATGAAAATGAGCTCAATGGAGTTTAAAACTGTTTTGAAACTCTCAATTAATACCTACTAAGACGCATCATTTGTGTATGTATTGTAAATATTGATTGGCGCAGTGGTTCGCGCGCTGGGCCTGCGATAGTAGCAGTTAAGTAACTTTCGCATGGTCACGGGATGGGTGACCAAAAATGTTTAACCTCGAGCTCCTCCGTGCTTCGAAACGTTAAGGGGCCGTCCATTAATCACGTGAGGCTTGAAAGGGAGGGGTTTGACAAAAATCACGAAATATCACAAGGGGGGAGGGGTGTAGTAAGATATCACGTGTATTTATTTTTTCATGATTTTTAAACCGAAAAGCGGCGTGTAGTGTGACGTTGACTCGCCGTTGTTGCTAAGCAAGATAATTTTCTAAAATATTCTAAAAAAATTAAGATTTTTTGTAGATACTAAAATTACACGTGATGTTGGGTGGGGGGTGGGGGTAGTCTTAAACCTCACCATGTATCACCAAGGGGGAGGTTAAAAAATGCTAAAAAAAAAGATCACGTGACCGACGGCCCCTAAGTTGGTTCCGACTGTGTTTGCAGTAGTTAAAACCCACCAATCAGCATTGCACGTACGTGGTGGGTTATCATGACCCATCCTCCTTATCCATCCATAAGGAAGGCCAGTGCCCCAGTAGTGGGTATATAAAAAAATGGCAGATAATGATGATGTATTGATTGCATTTACTGATACAATTCGCGATCGAAGAAACGTATTATCAAATTCTGTAAAAATATTAATTAAAACGTGAATACTTATAATTTTAACGAACCAAACAACCCGTAAAATACATTACAGGACAAAACAGGCCACTAAGTTTTAAAAGGAAATTATGCGAACAAGTACCTACTATCAAAACCCAGCGGCGGGCAAATGAGCAAGATAAGCTTTAAAATCCAATTAACAAGGATTTACGACTAAGGATTAAAGTATCTCCTTTATTTAATAATTTTACGGGACGTAGGTATTATACTAACAAAGGTGCGATACCTCTATAGCAAACGGCTTCTTTTAAACACCGTTTACTTCATTAGAACCGCACTTACCAACTGTATTTATACGGGTAATACTCATGATGGCCGTTGCGACCGCTTCACGGCCATACTTTCAGAACCCGGCGGAATTTAAACTCCATCCAATTTCATGAAGTCTTGAAGAGTAGTGGGGTCTTCCTAAACTGGTGAACCTTTGTTGACAGTCTTTATAGCTCCATTATGAATAGTAACGCTGGCTAATGGCGATCCATCCAATATGGTTGTTCAAACGGTAGTCTCTCTCTTCATTTTAAGTATTTGGGAAGTTTAAGTATAAACCCAGAATTTTAATAGCTTTAAATACTAAAGTTACACATACCCTGACCGCAGTAAGTTTGACTCTGTACATTATATGATTATAGACTATACGACTTACACTTTGGGAGTCAACAGCTCATTATGAGTGGCCAGGCTTACAGCGTATTGATTTTTTTTATGAAAACATTAAGCAATCAAGATATAATGATACAAAATTATCACATATTCCATCAGAGAGCCCACTATTCAGCTAAGCGTGGCCTTCCGAGGCTCAAGACTCTTGGCTCTGTCTACCCCGTAAGGGATAAAGACGTGATTCCATGTATGTATGTATCACATATTTCCACGTGCAGTGTCATTTATGTCTCATTTTTAAATTGGAACAGTGCATGTAAGCCACGCTCCACAGAATACAGGAAGGGTATGCTCACACGTGCGTATTCGCCGTTTGGGTGCTTCCTCGTGTTGCGAATTAACTGAACCTGTTACTGGCTTTATTTAATTTGAATTTTGTTCATTGCAATCGGATTTTTTTAGTTTTTTCGAATGAAAATAGAGTTTGTGCATTTGGTTAACTTGCAAATTGTTATTAGTATTTAGGTTTTGTCTTCGTTGACTTCCATGCTGGTCTGGGAGCGAAGAAAAAACATAGAATGTGCCAGCTGCTTCTCTTCCCGCGCAGATTGTAAAAGTCAATCGAGGGAAAGGGCTTTAAACTGGGAATTCGTTCACTCATAGGCGATGGGCTAGCAACCTGTCACTATACCTGAATCTCCATTCCATCAGAGAGCCCACTATTCAGCTAAGCGTGGCCTTCGAGTCTCACGACTCTTGGCTCTGTCTATTCCGTAAGGGATAAAGACGTGATTATATATATGTATGTATGTAGGTTTTGTCTATTTGTGAACTATTACAAAATTGTGTAGTAGAATAATACAAAACTGTTAAGAAAAATTAAATTAGTATATAGTTATTTCAAATTATATTGTTTGTAATAGCATACATACATACAGAAGCGCAAACACATCTTATACAGGGTTATTTGATTAGTTCGTTGGTTATTTGCAATAAACGAAAAACTTTCCTAGTGGTGAAAGTACTCATAAATATGAACGTCTTTTTGTATGGGACCGACTCTGAAAACTCAAAAAAAATCAGCTGTTCCATACATTTTCCAATACCTACTCAAATGTACAAAAACCCAAAATGTTTTTTTGAGATTTCAGAGTCGGTCCCATACAAAAAGATGTTCATATATATGAGTACTTTCACCCCTAGGAAGGTTATTCGTTTATTAAAAATAACCCTGTATAGAGGCAGTGTTTGTAATTTGTGTTGAGTTGAGAGTTGGTATGAAGGAGGTAATTTGTGGAACTACTGAACTGATTTCATTAATTCATTCTCTAATAGAAAGCTAACCTGAGTGACATTTATGTATGTACCTTCCGAGTGAAGCCGGGGCGGAGAGCTAGTAGTTAATAAGATGGATTACAGATGCTTTTTAGACGATTTTTAAAAGTAATATTAATGTTGTTTTTAAAAAGCGTTGCGTGAAAAACTAGTTGTAGCGATAAGGTCGCTTTTCGCACGACACGTTTACAGCAATCCTGAATTTTATTTTAATTGTTTCATTTATAAAATAAAGTGTTTAAGTACTGTACGTAGCCCAACAGAGCATCACAAATGCAACAAGGAGGTTCGCACGTGCGGAATCGCGTGTATCCGAGCCGTTCGCTGCAGCGCTACGCCGCGATGCGAATAAACTCGTCTGTTACTACCTTTATGTTAAGTTAACAACGGCACTTCTTTATTTTGCTTTTTTCACCCATCGCGCAAAATTAGAGAAGGGCTATTATTTGTGTATGGATGTAATGAGCGATATTTCTGACAGCTAATTAAGAAAAAAAAATCTGTATAAAAAAATCTCAACAGATGGAGCTTTATTGAAAGCCGAGTTGTAATAATGGCTGTACCTATATTGTCCGCTCTTTATTGTCAGCAAGAGGCAGAAAAAAATCACATAACAGTTTGACAGTTGCACAAATCACAATATTGATACTTTTTAGATGTTTTTTATTAGGTTGTTTTTTTTTAAATGCCAATCCCGTGCATTTTTGCTTTTTGAATGATCTCGCCTTTTACTAAGCGCCACCTATGAATTCATCTGGAACTATTTTTTTTTTAATTCGGGTCTCTGAAAATCCATCATTGTGCCATCATTTATGCAAGTATAGTATTGTCTATCGAGATAAAAGAAAATCCATGCCGCTCGCCGCGCGTTTTCATACAAAGTTTACACAGACTGTAATAAGACTGTGTAAAAAAGCATTACAATTGAAACACAATTGAGATACAATTATGACATAACTTCAGCAAAATGGACGCTCTGGTATAATATTGGCATTATCATGCAATGCCCACAGTAACCCATCGCTATTTAGCCATGCACAGTGCACACAGGATCGACGGTAAGCCATTTTTATCGGGCTTCCACTCCAGCGGGCACACGCGGATCATGACGCGTACAGACGATCAGGTGGGTAACATAGGGCTGCCACATTTACACTTTATTCTTTTTAACATGATTGGCCAATAAAGAAGTGTTATATTTTCAGGGTTCATATATGTATGTATGTAAGTTCCTTTATTCTACCATAAGTCCTGAACGGCTTAACAGATTTTGATGATGATGAGTTTAGATTCCTTGCATTCCTCTGAGTGAAATGTCTGATAGCTTCACTTAAAAAAACACAACTGACATAGCCCATGCAGGCTATGTGTGTGGCAGTCATGTTTTTTTAATAACAGCTTGTTATATGGGCGGATCATGTCTGCCAAATGAACCACGACCGCTAAGCCACCGGGTGGCATCCTCAAAGTGGCTGCCAAAAGAGAGGAAGCCCGCGAATACGTTGGAGTGACGATTTAAGGACATTTATGGGAAACTAGCTACGCCCCGGGGCTTCGCTCCCGTGGGAATTTCGGGATAAAAAGTACCCTATGTGCTATTCCCGGTATTTTTCTACCCGTATACCAAATTTCATCGAAATCCGTCCAGTAGATTTTGCGTGATTGAGTAACAAACATCCTCACAAACTCACAGACTCACAAACTCACATCCAAACTTTCGCATTTATAATATTAGTATGGATAAGACGTTGGTTGCTATGAATCGAGAGGATTGAAAGGTAAAACCTTTGCCCAACAGTGGGACAATATCTCTCTTTCTCAGCCAAAAGACGTCCACTGCTGGACAAAGGCCTCCTCCAAGGATTTCCACAACGACCGGTCCTGCGCTGCCCGCATCCATGCGCATCCCGCGACCTTCACCAGGTCGTCGGTCCACCGAGTGGGAGGACACTACGTTTTTCGGTTCGTGGTCGCCACTCGAGAACTTTTCTGCCCCAACGGCTATCTGTTCTACGAGCTATGTGCCCCGCCCACTGCCACTTAAGTTTCGCGATTCTGCGGGCTATGTCGGTTACTTTAGTTCTCCTACAGATCTCCTCATTTCTGATTCGATCACGCAGGGAAACTCCGAGCATAGCGCGCTCCATCGCCCTTTGGGTGACCTTGAGCCTTCTTATGAGGCCCATAGTAAGCGACCACGTCTCTGTTCCATATGTCATTACTGGCAACACACACTGGTCAAAGACCTTAGTCTCAACACTGCGGTATTTTGGACAAGAAGATATCGCGCTAAGTTGGATTCGACGATTGGCAATATAGGTTAACAATAAAAAGGCTCATAAATCGATTCAGTGAGGCAGCCCTACTTTAGTTCGCGATGTATTTCACCCGAGATAAAAAACGTGGCAGAGCAGTATTTTAGGGAAATTCGACTATTAGTTACCGTCTGCCTTGTCATACGGGACTTACCTTCACAGGAGATGGGGTATTTTGAGGGGTATTTCAGGCCTTTACGGGGTATATCGTGCCCCGTAAGTTTGGTAAGGCTTATAGTGGCAATTTAAGCGATATTGTGGATGCCGCGTGTGTGTAAGAATTTTCCTCGTTTTATTGAAACTGATTTTATTTATTTATGAGTGTTATCTCGTGTAAATAATGACAAATTATATAGAAGTGTTTATTAAGTTATTTGATTTTCATTGATTTAGAAAAGAATTGGGAGAGTAGTGGCAAGATCGAATTAATCAAATATAATGCCAATCGAATAAAATAAAAAATAATGTGATTTATTTTCTTAAATATAACCTTCGTTGTAAGAGTTCAAGAGGCAAATAGGCAAAACATCAATCCACAAGTGTATTTGATGTTTTGACTAAATCGGAGGCAATAAAATATTTTTTAATTTTAATTCCTGTACCCTCCCTGTCTAAAGTAAAACTGTTCCCATCTGTACCCAGAGCACGTCTGACCAGACCTCAGATATTGCGGAACTGCGAAGGGAATTACTGCACATATCCGATGGATTCCATATAACTTCTATAATTCTAGCTTCGTCCGAGACTTTTCCTCCTGATCAATTTGTATGTATGTACATAGAATCACGTCTTTATCCCTTACAGGATAGACGCAAGCCAATAAAAGTCGTGAGGCTCGAAGGCCACGCTCAGCTGAAAAGTGGGCTTTCTGATGGAAGGAAGATAGCCCATCGCCTATGAGTGAAAGAATCCTCAGTTTAAAGCCCTTTCCCTCGATTGATTTTTTACAATCTTCGCGAAGCAGCTGGCACATTCTATGTTTTTTTTTTCGCTCCCAGACCAGCATGGAAGCAATTTGTAATTTCATCAAATTTTAACTATAGAAAGTTTCAGCTTCAGAAAGTTATTCATTTTCGTATTTTCACAAACAAAAAGCTTTCTGTTTGCATTTTTCCCGTTCGCTCATCCGAAACAATTGAGCAAATCGATAAAAATTATCGCAACCGCACACGAGTTCAGCATAATCGGAATCGGCACTCGTTTAAACGGAATCGATTTGCGGACGAATGTCGCGCTGATTGCGAGAGCACTCGAGCGGATGCCGACATTCGATTAAATCGAATAAATGAGATGTTGCCGAATCTGGTGCATTAAGTAATTGATAGCTTGAAGCGCTTCTGCTTTATTGCTGGTAAATAGATAATACTACTATGCTAGTATATTGGTGTATTATTTTCTGTGCGAAATCTTTGTTATAGTTTTCCTACAGAAGAATTTGGCGAATATTTTTATGTTGCACTTCTTCATCTTCTTAGCGTGTTGGCTCGGCGGATCATTGTGATCACCAATATGACGCCACAGACGCCACAGATACAGCATTATCTGTTACGTCACACAAATCTCGCAGCGTGCAGGTAGTAGGGCACGCTTTTTTTATCTATACTTAAATAAGTAAATAAATAACGCTTAGATAACGGGAAAAAATAATAGACTCAGACAAATATCTGTAAAACATGTGCAATCGCCAGCAGTAGGAATTAAAAACCCTCCAGACGATCACTCACTACACCGAATCGGCGTCCGCTTGGTATCAGTACTTTTCCATGTTTTTTTTTATTAATCGATAAAATTCTTCTTCTTAGCCGGACACTCTTGTCAGAGTGGTCGTGTTTGTTCAGATGGTGCTGGCATGGGATCTCCTGTACTTCCCGTCCCCTGGGGAAGGCTTTAGCAATGGCTCTCCACTTCTCTCTATTACTTCGACACTTATCGATTAAATAGTCAGTATTAAGTGATCGATTATTTCAGCTCAAACCTACCATGAGCACGCACATCACGTGACCTCTGATATATTAGCTCCATGGAAACTAGTTCGTTAGCAATCGAACCTCCCCCGAGAGTTGTAGGCCCAGTCGGGTGCCGACGTGAGTGGAATAGTGTTACAACTCCAATAGATATGTTCCGGTTATCGACCCTCGAATGGTGCGGCAGTAAATTTCGGTTTTGGCACTTTTAACTAGTCGTATATGTCTACCGTATCATATCTTTATTTTCGAAATGATTCTCTGCTAAAAAAAAATTTAAAATAAAATATTATTTTTATTAATGTAATTATTTGCCAACGTCAGCCTTTGAAACTACTAATTGAACCTATTTCATAAAAATCGTAGTCTTTCTAAAACAATTTAAAAGGTTTTAGATTGAAAACTGGAAAAACCTAGAACGGATGTCCCATAAAACAACAAATATTAAAAAATATTCTACAAAACTCCTTTGAAAAGATAGATCGTAATTAACAATCTACCAAATCTCGTCAAAATCTGTTCAGTAGTTTCAAAAGGTGACATGTTTGTCTGATGCTACAGAGAAAGCCAATTATATAAAGTGGCTGTCAGTTCCAGCCAGTTGAATTATTATGCAAATGATTAATTGTATCCATCAATAAAATTGATAAAACAGGTACATTAAAAATATACGCTTCGATTTTGCCAATCTTTATTAACCTTAATAGGACGACCTACACAAAGTGGCCAAAACGAATAATGAAGCTCATCTTTCCACAACATTAACCCATTGATAAATTAATTAAATATTCACGATTAAACAATTAATTTCGCCACATCAAACTTCAATTGTGTCCATTACGCAAGGATAATGCAGTTGCGTTTCTGGGTATTTAGCTTTTATCGAAACACCTAATATTGTGTTTACAGATGCCAAAACAGTTCAAATAGTTTCGCAAGACCGCAAAATGTCTTAGGTTCTTATCTGTAGTAGGCTTAGGGCCCCGCGTAAGCTTATGCCTTTTTAGTCAACAGGCACTGATGGAAGGACTTCTTCGATTTGAAAATATAACCTCAGTAGCGGATTTAGGAAGGAGAAGTTATGGGGGTTATGTTCCCAGGTTTATTTTGAGTATAGACCACGTACTCGAACATGTGCAGCAGTGGAGTTTGTTGCGCCGCCTCTTCTCCACTTGCGCTTTGGAGGCGGTGGTAAACTTAGCTTTAAGTAATTTTATGACGTCAACTAATTAAACAAACAAGAATGTGACGATTTATAAGAGCTATTTTTAAGCCTATATGAATAAAAATAATTGACTTTGACTTTGTGACCCCTCCCACCCCCCTGACGCCAAGGCTGGGTCCGCCCATGCATCACCCGAGCAAAGCCAATTCATATAATCTAGCAACCACTGTCCGTCCGCCCATAAATTAATGAAATCAAAACCTAAATTAGCGAATCTGTCAGCCGTTTATCAAAGGGCCTATAACGTTTTACTCAGCATGACTATTACTGGGTCGGCCAGCTATAAATCAATTTAATATTAGCGAGAATTTGACATCATCTTAATGGTCAAAGTTCTAAGACGTGTCTTTTGGGAGATGGGTACTTCAAGGATGGAACAAAATTGGAGAATACTAAGGGTAGTGATTCTAAAATTAATACTACTTTACTTATTATGACTAAAACTTAGTAGTAATGTTTGTGATAGTGATAGCAAGATAGTTGAGAACTTTTTTATAGGTACTACTAAGTACCTATAAAAAAATGAATAATATATTCATAGTGAATAATATTATCTACTCTGATTTTACGATTCGATACGATTGCGTGAATTCTTGTCCCTCTTTTTATTTTTTTTTTGTATTGCCTTAATGTTATTTTTTTTTTAATTTTAAGGTGCAATAATTGTTATATTCAACATTTAAAAATAAATAACAAACCTTATTTAAAAAAAACGAAAAATTAAACGATGTATCGCGAGGATTTCGTAGTCATTTTTGGCACCGCGCTGTTTTGCATTTCTTACATCATCAAAAAATGTAAAAAAACTTTTTAAGTTTATGCTGTTCTTTTGGAAAAAAGTATATATTTTTATTTTATTGATACCCGAAACAATTTTTAATAAAAGTTTCCGCGCCTGTTTCTTTACGTGAGTGATTTGAAGTTTATAGGTCCAAGACCGTGTAAACGACTTTGGCGGGCTATATCTCGCAAATGGTAAAGCTGATAAAAAAGTGTTGTATGGAAACCATACCTTATTTTCATAGTCCTTTTCAACGATACCCCACACAAGGAGTTGCACTCAAAAAAATAATTAACCCCCCCTTTACATGTATGGGGAGGTACCTTTAAAAAGAGGTAATTTTAATTTTTTGTATTTTTAAAAATGAGATCTATATGTGAAGTATCCTGGAACCAAGTTACATGCAAATCAGTCCATAAACATAGAAGATATTCTGCTGTGACAGACTAGGACGAACTGAATGATCTTATAAGGGTTCCTTGTCGAACTACGGAACCCTAAAAAGGTAGACTTAATTTAAATGTATTCAACCAAACTTCAGCTATATAAACTTCAGCTATATAGTAATTCAACCTTGTCTTTCTAAAAGCCTCCTTATATTATTATACATTTTTGCGAGCCTACGTAATTATTACAAACAAAACAAAATCCCAGGGTAAATTACGTGAAACATTGATAATGAAAAAGAACAATATCCAATAGATTTACAGCGGCGTGCGATAAGGCGTGCCCTGTCAAACGCACGCGCCCATTACGACCGGCCTAAGTAATTGTGTGGTGTTGGGCATAGGCTGGTAGCGATTTAGCATATTCAAAATATGCGAACAATTATGTATTTTGTGCAGTAGCCTAATTAACTATATTTGTTTGAGAAGAATTGGAAATATCATCCCACTTGAATGTGACTAGGAGTATTTCAGTAGAAATTTTACAAGGAATAGCACAGTCTTGTCCCGAAGTTCCGAAGAAAACGTAGTCCCGGGGCGCAGCGAGTTAATAAGTAACGTGTACGTACCCTGTCAACGGCATGTGCCTATGTTCATAAAGCAACACGGACTCGTGCCGATCGCGGAAGTCCTTGTTGCTCGAAGCCTATGTTGGTGTAAAGCAGAGAGCAATTATGGATTTTTTGTTATTTTTCAGTAACCTTCAGACCAGAGATTTTCAATCCTTGTGTATATTTCAATACAAGGCGCAACACAATATGCTATCTCTCATACAGATTGCCGCATATCAAGTTTCTTACTCATGTTTATTGTACTGTAGTTGTTAATAAGAAGTTAAAATGCCAAGCGTGTTCGCTCATATTGACTACATCCATTGGTGTGTATTATTTTTTTTTCGCTGAAACATATTAAACAAATAGTTACTTGCAATCACAATATACATTTTTTTACGATTTTATTAAAAAATATTCCCGACTTAAGTTTTCAACTTGCACCACGTCCAAAGTGATGCCTTACTAATGACTGTGTGTCGAGATTTTTCCCTACTCATAAATATGCATTAATGATGGCTTTCCAGCAAGTGTAATTTAAATTTCAGCCTTAGTATTACGTACGGGAATGATAAAATAAGGCATTATCATATTTTTAGGCCGGCAAAACAAACAAAGGTCTTGTTGGAAACATTAAACAGAAAATGTCACATATTTTGTGTAATAATGCTTTCATGGGAATGGGAATACGAATGGAAAGACTGTAATATGTGATTATATGAAATTTTATTTTTGTTAGAAAGCTGAAGCCCAAGCGAAAAAGGACAGTACTAAGTTTCAATTATACGTATTTTAATTCAACTTACTGTAATATTATTATAATAAAATATGTTACTGTTAATCACTCAATTATAAAGACGTAATTTAGGATATTCAGTCGGTTAATATAACTTCGTAGCAGCGCAAGCACTCTTGATATTTATTGTTCGTGAAAACTTTTCTTTTGCTACGCTGCTCTACGGCAAATATGTGTGCTACAAAGGCCTACGATTCGTAGCAGTTCTACGACATTGCTACGCTAGTATGCGTAGCTTGTAGTCGATCACTACGAGCTACGGTGTACTACGAATTATTTAATTACATTACTAGTGGCGTCCTATCGGTTTACTTGTGGAAATTTCAGAATAACCAGCTAATTCTCCTACTTATAAATGCGAAAGTTTGGATGTGAGTTTGTGTATTTATGAGAATGTTTGTTACTCAATCACGCAAAATCTTCTAGACAGATTTCGATGAAATTTGGTACACAGGTACAGAAACAATAGGAATAGCACATAGGGTACTTTTAATCCTGAAATTCTCACGGAAGCGAAACCCCGGGGCGCAGCTAGTTAAAAAATAAAAACACGACTGACAACTCACATAGCCTATATCATTCGGGATAATGCAAGGAATCTAAAAATACCTCTTACATCAAAATGTGTTAAGCCATTCAGGACTTAGGGTGAAATAAAGAAATTAATACATACATACATGAACCATGAAAACATAACATTTATTTTTGGTCAGTCGTGTAAAAAGAATACTATTCGTAGTGTAACTTTCCTCAAAATCCGTCTATTATAGTAGTTTTTACGTGAAAGGTAACAAATGTCCAACATCCTCACAAATTTTCATTTAAAACATAAATCCAACAATTTAAGTTGGGTTAGTTATCAATAAAAGGCAATTAAAATAAATTAAAATAGCAAATCGCCATCACTTAATAAAATCTCTTATTTCAATTTCTCCAAATTCTTTCCACGAAGCGAAAGCCTTTGAAGGTACTAAGGTTAAGAATAAAAAGTATTGTGTTAATTACTTGAAAAAATGTTTTATCTGAATTTTGCTAATGAAAAAACAGCGGCGGCGAGGGAAATTGAAGAAAATAAAGGCTTTGAATTGATGGGCCGTTTTATGGGATAATTCAAACGCCTCTGAAAAAATGTGAGAATTCCTACAGTTAGTGAAATTCTAGTATTGTTAGCAAACATTAGTAAGTCATTGCGTGTATTTCTGTTAAATCAAAATTATGACACCTATGAACTATCGCTGATAAACTCTAAACAAAAAATCCGAAGGTATTTCCGAAAGGTGAAACTGTAGGGTAAGTTTTTTTTTTATTAATCACGCAAAATGTACTGAACGAATTTTGATGAAATTTGGTAGACGTGTAGAAAAATACCCGGAATAGCACATAGAGTACTTTTTATCCTGAAATTTCTACGAGAGCGAAGCCCTAGGGCGCAACTAGTGTAACCATAAATCTACTACAACTCTAACTAAACTAATCTAAGTGGTCAACCGTCTCCATTTGCATGTAAGGCTTCAACTTGGCTAAGTTTAATTAGTCTGTGGACAGAGGCTTCGAATACAAAGTCAATTAACTTATGTGGTACTGTAAAGGTCAGGCAACCTTCTGTACGAACATCAACCTACACAGATTCACTGAAAAATCGCTATTATTACCGCTGCGTAAAGGTCTTTGCAGGTCACAGGCAACCTTTGTGCGTTACGTACGGCCCCGACACATCAACCTACACAGATTCACTGAAAAATCGCTGCGTAGAGGCTTTTCAGGTCTTAAGCAACCTTTTGTACGTTACGTACGGTCACCGACACATCAACCTACACAAATTTACTAAAAAATCGCTATTATTACCGCTGCGTAGAGGTCTTTGCAGGTCTCAGGCAACCTTTGTGCGTTACGTACGGTCACCGACACATCAACCTACACAGATTCACTGAAAAATCGCTATTATTACCGCTGCGTAGAGCTCTTTGCAGGTCTTGACATTCAGTTCATTGTACGTACATTTATGTAATATTTATTAAGAGAACTAGAATAATGTTTCCATTATAGTTTGTCTATTACTTACCTCTGTTACTAAGAATTACGAAGAAAAATCATTAAGTGTAGTTTATAAATGTGAAGTTTACTTATGTTTATACGCAATCATTAGAATATTATTCCATCTATTCATGACCCATTTCCAGGTAAGAAGTTTCCCTATTTTTTGTGAAATAGTGTTTTAATTTTAAAGTATTTGTTTAAATCTTCCTTATGTCCTTATTGTTTGTAATATAATTGCTTGGAACGAAACGCGGGCGTTTCGCATTGCTGCCGCTAGGCGGCCGCGGGGTTCTCACACTGCTCGTGAATGGCGTCGCGGTCGACCGCCATTGTCCAGTGCTATATCGGTTTGTTTTTTAATACGCGGAGAGGTCCCGCGTCTTTTGATTGTCAATTAGTTGGAGTTATAATTGTGAATTTCCCTTTTGTTAAATAACTATTAAGTTTGTGTTTGTGTAACCCGTTATTGTGACTTTTTCCTGTGAGATGCGAAGTGTGGCTGGTCGCTCACATCTACCTGTTGCCGAGTCAACCTTCGGGAAGAAATCTAATTATTTGTTCTGGGGAATTGAGATCTCATGGGTTAGGTAGGGTGATTAGGGATCCCCCCTTTCCGAAGACACTCAAGATTGGATCCGAAGAGCAGGAAGATTAAGTTTGGTAAGTGGACCCTTGAGTTTGTGGGTGGTTGTAGTTATTAAGTTAGGTTTAATATACAGGGTTCTGTAGTTCCCGTTATAAACTATGGTGGTAGCAGTCTGCGTATAGGTTAAGTTAGTTAGGGTCTAGTCGGACAAACGTGGTGCCGCGTGGAGATTTTTTCCCGGTACTTATTTTTACCGGTGGGTTTTTTCCCGGCAAAGTTTCGGTACAGAATCTTCCCGCCACTTGGTTTGTCCGGAATCTCTGCGCACACTTATAATTTACCTGAAACAAAAAAAAAACATGAGTTAGTTAAATAACGTATAAATGAGCATGTTTTTAAATACAGGTATATTTGAACAACTTACGTATGTTTCTAAAAAATCTAGTCAACTCAAAACGAGCAAAAGTTTACACTGGTTGGCAAAAACCCATTGATTTTAGCAGACCCTGCAATTTCTGAGTGAAACGAAAATACACAAATGAAGTATGTGAGACAAGGATGCCAGTTTTCTTAACATTGAGTATCAGGTGCACGGAGGGTGCGTTGTGTCCCTAAGTAGAGGCTATAAGAAAATCTTCTCTCCCTCTCATATAAAAGTATAATGAGAGAGAGCCCTTTTGTAAATCGAAAACGATGGCTAAAGCGGTAAGACTGGACTATCTGTTATATTTAACCAGACATTGTATTTATTACCGAGACAAAAAAGGCAAAGTAGAACTGCATACAATATTCACTTAATGCTAATGCACCTGTAACATGTTAAACAAATAAAAATGTAGTAAAAAGTGTAAAAACAAATTTGAAGAATTTTTTTTGAAATTGCGGAGCTATGCTAATCCTAATTATTATAAAACTTTTTTCCAAAAAAAATGAACCGACTTCCATCATAAAACTTAAAATCATGAAATAACAATAAAGAAAAATGTATTAGCATGCTACCTACTGAATGAGGTGAAGTCGGTGCCAAGTGCAGGAGTAAGGGTGTTATGTAATCGTTTAGCTAGGTATTATATACATGATTCTAATATTAACTTAGATTATTTAATATTCAATTTGGCACCGACTTCACCTCATTCAGTAGGTAGAATGCTAATACATTTTTCTTTATTGTTATTTCATGATTTTAAGTTTTATGATGGAAGTCGGTTCATTTTTTTTGGAAAAAAGTTTTATTTTATCATTTTTAGTTTAATAAAAACTTTTCTTTCACTGGCCGAAAATAAAGAATTAAGAATTCGAAACTTTTTATGTCTAAGTAAGTAAGTTTGATTTGAAATGTCACAACATGTCAAATTGTCTATTATTTTGGCAGATAAATAGACCGAGAGCCCGTGACGACCAAACCTTCCTTATTTTAAAAATGCTGAATGTTTCTCTGCGTGGTATATACGGGTAAAAAATATTAGCGACTAGGTATGAAGTTTGGATCTTAGTTGCTTATGCAGGTAATATGGATAGTAAGGATGATTTTTATAGGTAAAAAAAGCAACCTTGGGGCCTCCCAAAGTAATATTAAATTAAGCTTTTATAATAAAACAAATATAACTATAATTTAGTAAGGTTACAATATCTGGCAGGGGTTTATATCTGCGCCAATTGCCTGGTAATGGATGGCGTGATTTCTAATATTATTAGGAATAAAATCTTTAAAAAACTTTACTTTGAGGTAATTGAGTTACCACTTTAAATGTTATTGCTACAAGTAATCTGCCTAAGTAATCATGAACCAACTTTTATAGTCGCTAATCGCTATTTCTATGTTGGGGACATACATAGAAAATCTTGAGTTTTAATAAAATAAGGAAGGGCATGCGGTCGCGGGCTTTTGCTCTATAATGCAATGTTGGTATTTTTATATTTTGTTAGGTATCTTTAAAATTACCGAACAGATTCTGACGTGGTTAAAATGGGACCAACTTGGGAATACACCATTACGAATAAAAAAACAATTATGGAAATCAGTCCACAATTGGCGGAGAAATCGGCGAACATACATAAAAAAAAACATACATACATCGAAACATATAACCTCCTCCTTTTTTGGGAAGTCGGTTGATAAATGCGAAAGTGAGTTTGTTTGTTTATTTGTTTGTTTGTTTTCTCTTCACGCTTTATCTACTGAACCAATCTTACTGAAATTTCGCGTACACATAGTTAGAAATACTGAGAAGTACATAGTGTACCTTTCATCCCGGGAAAAAGCACTGTTCCTGCGGGAAACTCACGCGGGCGAAGCCGCGGACAAAAGCTAGTAACAGATATATTTTATACTTGTTCACTAAATACTCTTTCTGTCCACCTATTAATATCATCGAATACCCGAGTATTCGATGATATTAGTATTCGATACCGATATCGTGGTGTACACGAAGCCACAGTAAATACCCTACAAGGGTAACCAAAGCCAATTAGAAGTATTTCGTATAGATTTTTTTTTTGCATCAGTTTTTTTACCCAGCAACATCCAGGTCGTCGCGTTTCTAGGCTATTTTTATAGCAAGATGTCGGTTTGTGCTGAACATGAAATGAAATATTTTAATGGAAATGTACTAATTTGAATGCTGTATTTGCGAGAAACCTACAATTTTTATAATTTTCAGTACTTTTATTTGCACTGGCATATTTATTCATCTACACAATTTGTTACTTCCATTAAAATAAAAAATCAAGTAGTTATGTACCAGTATCTCGTATGTAAACTATCGTAGTTTGGTATTGTATAGTAGGTTCATGAGTTAGCAAAAGTATTGATAACATGAAAGGTAGCAAATTTAATTTCGAATTTGACTCTGTATGAAAAGTAAGGTTTGCAGGTTTGTCTCAAATCACTTCAGTGGCACATAAATACAATTATAATTCGTACCTTGGCCGGTGTCACCGTCGTGCGTATTTATAAACCACTAGGGCCCCGCCTCGGCTCCGCTCGGGAGGTACAGTGGGCCACATGGAAAAGTATACCACTTTTTATAGTGGATCGTATTTTAGGTGGTATACTTTTCTATGTGGCCCACTGTACATACATAAATTGTAGCCTATGTCACTCAGGTAAAAAGTAGCTTTCTATTAGTGAAATAATTTTTAAAATCGATTCAGAAGTTCCGAAGATTATCCCCTACAAACAAACTCATTTACAAACACTTCCTCTATCTATACATATAATAAAACAGTAAAAATATTTTGTCTGTACATTTAGTATTTTTGACTGAAATGGATAGAGGGACACTTAAAAAAGATAATAGAAACCAAAAATTTGTTTTTAAAATTTTTTGTCTGTCTGTATGTATGATCACACTAATCTCCGAAAGTACTGAACCGATTTGAATGAAACTTTTTTGTTGTATAGCTATTAAACCTAGGCAACATTTAGGCTATTATTGATTTTGAAAACTGGAGCACTTGGTGAAGAACCAAAACAGAACAGTTAAACTATAAGATATATGGAAATGGTGACTTAACAAAAGTCGTTTAACCTGATGAGCATTTTCTGCTGACGTATAAAAATTGAAGATCTGGAAACTTCAGATGAAAACTCCAAGAGACCAGCTACACTATAACATTTATGGAAATGGCGCCTTAGTAAAAGTCGTTCAACCTGATGAGCATTTTCTGCTGACATTTAAAAATTGAAGATCTGGAACATCTGATGAAAAGCTCCAAGAGAGATTCTTCATCTAAGCGAAACTCAAGCGGGCGAAGCCGCGGGCGACAGCTAGTATAATATAAGCTTGACGTGTGATGGTCTATTTAATTTACAAAATTCCTACTTTTATCAAAATAGCACGCATACTAATTAGCTACACTGTAGGTAAATGCACCCCTTGTATAACACAGAAATTACTTCAAAATGCAACCGTTAATTATGCACTTAATTTACTTTATCAAAACAGCACATACCTATACGAGCGATGCATACATTGAAGTTAAATTCATGTCTTGTGTCATAATATTGAAATTACTTCAAAATGCAGCCATTAGTAAGTACTTGATAAAGGGGCGTATACAAACAAATGATACCAAGTTAACACAGTAAATGCAATAGTGCGTGCCGTTCGCATCGTAAAGGGTATTACCGTGGGCCGTCCTCAATACTTGGGCTTTGCGACCGATGAGGCCGGGGCCGAAATAGCGATAATTACAAATAATTGCCGATACCGAAACAACTAGCATCTGTGCCTTTGCAAAAATTAAAAATAAACGCGAAATACTGCGTGAATTTGTCCATCTGAAAGCCGAATGACGCAAAAGCCCACCGCAAACTAAACGATTTCATTTCATATGATTATCAGCAACACAGTTCGTCAAAAATCTTCACAAATATTTATCAGCAACTTGCTTATCATTCATTCATTTCATTTCGGAAGTTGTCTATTTGACCTTTTAGGTATGTGATGGAAAACGGTCAAGGTAGCGTATGCACACCTGTAACACCCAGGGTGATCAAGGATCAGCAAAGTAATTGTTTGCATCGTAAAAACTACAGAAATGTCTAAAATAATTATAAAGATAATTCAATTAGAAACAAGTTACAAGGAATGCAGTCATCGATATATTATTTATGTATCGATGCATGCAGTAATGTGGCTGTGCAATTTTAAATCCTAGCAAGGGACAAATTTTGAAAATTTTTAAATTTTAACATTGCACAGCCGAATGTTTCAGATATATAAACCTACGTCACGCTGTACCCAACAAATTTATCATTTCCGCAGGTCCTAAACCTTTATTTTTCGTTTATGATGCCAAACATTAACATTATTATTTTCAATTTATTGATTACTATCGTTTCCCGATATCATAAGTACCTTAATCAATTTAATTAAAATTTTAAATTAAATTAAGAAGAAGTTGAAATGATCATGATAAAAGCATGAATGTTTTTTATCGAGTTCAGGGGCCTATTTTATTAAATACTTATGTAATTGTATACTGTTAATTAGATTGGAATATCAAAATAAATATTTCCCTATTTTATTTTTTGTAACTATTTTTCATTTATTTTGCGAGACTACGCTACCGAGAATATACGGAAATTAGTTTGTTCTAATCCCACTTCGGATTAAAAGGTCAAATTCAAGTCATTAAATTTCATCAAAATCACGTAAATGTTACTTAACTCGCTTTTGAACGCGGCTTCGCCCGCGTGAATTTCCCACGAGAACAGTGCATTTTTCCGGGATACCGTATGTCCATCTCAGTACTTCTAACTATGTGTACCTATGCGAAATTTCAGGAAGATTGGTTCAGTAAATACAGCGTGAAGGGGTAAGAAATAAATAAATAAACAAACAAACTCACTTTCGCATTTATAATATTAGTTAGAAATTAGGATTTACTGGATGGATGCGGGCAGCGCAGGACCGGTCGTTGTGGAAATCCTTGGGGGAGGCCTTTGTCCAGCAGTGGACGTCTTTTGGCTGAGAGAGAGAGAGAGAGAGAGGATTTACTACATATCCAAACGAGCAAGATAACTCGATAGAACATAGTTGCTGTAAGGCGTACAGAACAGTACTGTTCTGTTTGTAAGTAGGTTAGAACCCTGAATGTACTGTTGACTGGATAAATCAACAAACGTTACATCACTAGTAACAAGATTACTTACGACCTCACCTCAACACACATGTCAATAAATCTTGTTGTTTTGCTGGATAATACAGAATAGGTAATGTGTATACTAAATAATGAAATATGTGCGCCATTTTTTGCTATTTGCATGATTTCTGCGAAGCTTACTCATAATTTTTCTTCATTTCATTTTACGATCTGAGCAGTGAAGATCGAAAAAATAACGACTAAACAGAATGTCGGATAGGGTGAAGTGCAATTGAGAATGCATACTGAATAGAAATAAAAATGAAAATTTGCTACTCGACTAATTTTGATATCTATTTTGCATCAAGATAATAGAATTATTTGAATTACCAAGATATTCCTAGATGTAACAAAATTACAAACAAATGGTGAGTCCAAACGTAAATTACAATGACGAACATTGTTTTTTCAGAAACTTCTTTATTACAGAACAAAATATATACACATACATACACATTACATACTAAATTAACTAAGAAATCTAAAATCTAATATTAAAACGACTAAAAAAGAAACATATAACTAATTATTTAAATTAAATAAAAAAATTAACCTAAATCATTGCCGCCACGATGCACAGTGGGAACCCGCCTAAGAAAGCCATCTCATAAATACTTTTTTTAAACTCTGCGCAGATGCATGTATCGTACCTCAAATTGTAGCTAAAGAGTCAATCTATCATTATACATATGAATAAAATTTTTGACTGTACGTATTTTATGGCAAAGCGCATTTAAAGTCAAGGAATGAGAAAAGTGCAAAAATAATGGTGTAACTTTAATAAGGTTTGGGATGATTTTATGATATGATTACAATAAAAGTTATATAAGTGTGATACCATTTTAAAAAGCTTATAATGTGGTTTATGCAATTGAGTTGAATATTACTCAACCAAACATACATAAGTAATTATTTGTTCTATTTTCTTTCCGCAAACTTTCAGTTGGAGATTTGATAGTTGCCGAAGCTTGCCGAAGTTCTGTTTTTTGCTTTATTTTGTAGGAAATATAATATGAATTAACGGCAAAAAATAATTTCTTGCGATTTTGTTGCGGAACATATTGAAATATAATATTCTATGGGGCGGGAATACGTTTTATTTTTTACGTACGTGTATTAAGCATTTTCTTTATTTGGGATTCTTAGCTTAGACACTCAAAAATTACTTTTGACTCAATTGTTAGATTATATGTTATCTTTTACGATATTTTATTGAGTTTTCAAGCAATATTTCGATCCCATTCCTATGCAAAACTACATAACCGCATAAGGATAAAAAGTTTTTATCAAATAATTTTGTACACGTCTTTGATCATTATTTAGTATAAAATTGTTCATTTTTGTATGCAGAAGTAGTTTTTCATTCGTTTTTGATATAATTAAAAATTTGTTTTTAATAATCACTATACAATGAGTCAATTTTCGTGTACCAGACGTGACTGAAGTCTTGTATTAATTGAAGGTGACCCTAATGATACCGTTGCTATTATCTCCTACTAAAAGTATATGAAATCATTTCCCAAAATATTCAGATGCAAATATTTTAAACTTTATAGCAAGTATTGAAAGGTCCTTTGTAACTTAGTTTCGTCAGCTCTATACTAAATCCAGTCAAAAGAAGGAAAATCTTTAAAGTCAAAATGGCATATCCACCGTCAATCTAGAAGATCCTACATGCGAACCCAAACTTTCTACATCGACAGTTACAAGAGGAAGACCGAAGACCTCCGAAGATAGTGCAGAGAGCATAACGAAGCGGCGGAAAACAGAGATATGTGTGAACTTGATTGAATTATGACGATTTTTCCAAAAACACCATTATTCATCAGAAATCACTGGTAGATGTTGAATTAATAAACCTATACCAACCTATACTGCAGGTCATGTCAAGCGGTAGAGGTAGTGATGCCATGAAATTTGGTCAATATGCTTTCGATTCAGCATAGTAATATTTTAACAAATATAAGAATAAAAAATAGAATAAAATAATAAATATAATAATTTTTTTAAGTCATATTTATGTTTATTTATATGAATTTAACATAGTATTTTTTTTATTCCTTTTTAAACTTCGAAAAACATAGATGTAGGAATAGAATTGTAATTTTTTTGTTTTCTTGTATTTTTAACTATTAGAAATTAACTTTTACTTGCCAAATTATACATTATTATAAAGCACATATATTCAAGATTATCAGGGAAAAAAATCATGTGAATATCTTTATTAACACAAAAGTTATAGATTTTTGATATGAAAATGAGTCAAAGTTCCCATAGTGCGACGTTACCTCTTTGGCCTCTCTGGCCAAACTTACTAAATTAAAACCTTACTATGACGCCTAACTTTGTCAAGAGTAAAAATAAGAAACTGAAAAACAATAGACCTTTTAATTTCATTAAATGGTGTAATATTTCTATCCTTTCACAGATGCAGAAAGAGATATAATAGTTAATGCAAGTCGTCGCCTTGCAAACAAGACAAAGTACCGCAAAGAAAGCCGCGGGAAACAATAAAGGTGAGAGAGGAGGGCGCGCCGGCAGACAGCTATTGTGTGTGGTGCTTGGTGCAGGAATACATTTGTATATCCAGTGAATGACTGTGAGGCATTCCGTTTTTGATGAATGTAATATGACGAAACTATAAAATGATCATTGTTGAAAATATGATTAAAACGTGCTTATCACTGGAATGGAAGTTATGTTCAAGTTATGTGGCCTTTCAGGTAGGTATATGGTCGTTCGAACGAAATGGCCATTTAGCGATGTAGCCGTTCGGAGTAAATGGACGTTCAAACCCTTATTCTTCTAAAGTTACTTCGCTCACTCACACTTTCAATCAAATCGAATTTCCGTTCGAATTTGCCTTTTATTAGCGTGAGCGTGAGGGCGACATTCATCGTCATACAAAAACAGCATTTCTACTTCTATATTATTCAAATATCTGTTCAGAAACCCGTATAGATCCTTAATGCGGCACCGTTAAGAGGGCTCCAAACGAGGCACCTCCTGCGAGTTTAAGGGCTCGGGACCAGACAACTTCACTAATGAGTTGGAAACACAATCCCTGGCTGCGTGATTGTTTGCCAAACTTCGTGTGTACTTTGGATATCTCGCTGCCAAGACGACAAACGACGGCGTTTCTAAGAAAAAGTTTAGTGTACACTATTATATAAAAATAATTGTATTTGAAGTACTTCTTGGGTATATTCCATGTAACAATATCCATCGTGTTTCCATACAAACAAAGCTTACATGTTTTAGTTTCAGAAGAAGGTGTGCCATCACATTATATTATTGTTTATACGATCATCATCATTATCTCAGCCGCAGGCAGTCCACTGCTGGACATAGGCCTCCCCCAAGGATTTCCAGAATGACCGGGTTGAAGCGGCCTGCATCCAGCGTGTGACTGCGACCTTTTTCAGGTCGTCTACCCATCTAGTCGGTAGGTGTCCGACTCGCTGCGCTGTTTATCTCTCTCTCTCTCTCTCAGCCGAAAGACGTCCACTGCTGGACAAAGGCCTCCCCTAAGGATTTCCACAACGACCGGTCCTGCGCTGCCCGCATCCATGCGCATCCCGCGACCTGCACTAGGTCGTCGGTCCACTGAGCGCTGTTTATACGGTATTTACAAAACATTAGTCGGACATAAAATTGATATAAAGAAGCTATGGTAATCGATTTGCTATCATCTTCATACATTAAAGAGGACGCTGACTGACTGACATATCACTATAATATTTAAGAAACTTAGCACGAAACTTTTAATTATTTATTATCTATTAATTTTTCATAAACCGCGAAAGTTTAAGAAATACTGATTGACTTTAAGGAATAATAAAGGAATTTTGGAAATTCCATTATTCACAGTGACATTAACGGTGAAGTCACTGGCAAAACCTACTTATATAATAAAATTAAAGTTGACGAATTGATTTTTGATCGAAATAATAATACAAGTTAAACTCATACTGCGACAAACAAGAAATAGTAACTTCGTAAGCCTTTCTCAGATCGCCAATATCTCTCATTGCAAATATTGGGAGTTGCGATATTGCTATTGTTTTCAACTGATTGTGATCAAAATATGAACATCGGATCTCCCAAGTTGCGATATCGTTCTCGACTTATTGTGCCGGGTTTCGTATCGTATGCCAAATGTTTACTCTCAAGTTTCTTATTCTTGAGTATTTGGATTGAAATATTGGGTGTAGTGTGACAACACTTTATACAAACAGCTATACTAAATCATGAAGTTGGAGAGGGTTTTGAATGCGCATCGTGCAAGTATAACGATTCGTTATCTATACATATAATAAAACAGTAAAAATATTTTGTCTGTACATTTAGTATTTTTGACTGAAATGGATAGGACACTTAAAAAGAATAATAGAAAGCAAAAAAAAATTTTTGGAATTTCTTGTCTGTCTGTCTGTCTGTATGTATGATCACGCTAATCTCCGAAAGTACTGAATAGGGATTGCAATCCAGCGGCGTTTTCAATCCAGCGGAATTTTTGCTGGATTGACCTGAATCCAGCTGGATCCAGCGCGGATCCAGCAAAACGTGGAACGAAAATAAAAAGACGACATTTTTAAGACTTTTTTAATTAATTTGTACTTCTTACGATAATCTTTGAAATCTTCCACTCATTTGGTGATATCTTATATTAATTTGCTTTGGTTTTTTAATAATTTGAGATCAAAATAATCAACATAAAATTAAATAACAAACATATACATAACCTTATATTCATATAACATTTAAGATAATGTTTCTAAGTAAGCACTATCTTATTAATTACGAGGACGGCTAATCAGTAGCAATCAGTCTCACAAATTCTTTTAAAATTAACTTAATTAACATTCTTTTAAAAAAGGACCGTAACAATAACACTATTTTAATTTTCAATAGTATTTTTGTATCAAACAAAAAAAGCTTTGAAATAATCTTCTCTCCGCTCGTTAATCCTTAATAATTAAGCAGTTTAAAGTCTGACGATAAGAGAATACTTCTTTTTTTGAATTCTCTGAAAGTAAGACCTTAGAAAACAAATTTTATCTAGTCTTATCTCCCAACCTGCTTCGCACAGAACTGCATATGTAGCCGGCTGCTGAGAATGCCCTTTCGGCCTCTACACTGGTCGGTTTTAAGGTCATTAAATACTCATAAACCATTGATAAATGTTCACCTCGCACTCTTTCGCTCTCATAAACGCTCATCTCTTTTTTCAGGATCTTTTCGTTATCTAATTGACCACTTGGCTTTTGTTTATTAAAGTTCTCCTTCTCTCTTTTAAGTTCTATCTCAAGCTCTAGCTCTTAAGTCATTTTAACGGGTTCTGCGTCATCATCTACACGATCTTCTTCTATCTCCATGGTATCTTCTTGCACCGGCTCTACAATACGTGCTATGCGGCACGTGCTATGGTGACAGAACGGCAACGTTGCCGCGCCGATTCGAAAATGGCGGCAACTCAAAACTAAGAAATTGATACGTTTGCGGATCCGCATCGCTGGATCAAGATGTATGCTGGATCCAGCATGTTTAAAAAGGCGCTGGATCCAGCTGGATCCAGCAATTGCAATCCCTAGTACTGAACCGATTTGAATGAATTTTTTTTTTGTCTAGGCAACATTTAGGCTATAATTGATTTTGAAAACTGGAACACCTGATGAAGAACCAAAACAGAACAGTTAAACTATAAGAAATATGGAAATGGTGCCTTAACAAAAGTCGTTAAACCTGATGAGCATTTGCTGCTGACGTATAAAAATTGAAGATCTGGAACATCTGATGAAAAGCTCCAAGAGACCAGCTACACCATAACATACTCGTATATGGAAATGGCGCCTTAGCAAAACTTGATTCATCTGATGAGCATTTTCTGTAGACGTATAAAAATCGAAGATCTGAAACGGTTTGGAACACAAAAAGGTTTTTCATCTAAGCCAAACTCAAGCGGGCGAAGCCGCGGGCAACAGCTAGTTGTAGCTATAAAGATACCTACATCATAGAAGTGGCCAAATACTGGTCGAAAAAAATCTTACTTTTGCTATTTCGACTCGAGATGATAATGATGATCATTGGTCCCGTCAGACAGTAACAATATATTTTATATTTTACAAAATTTGAATTACTATTGCCTAATTGCATATAGTCAGTCTGTCAAAGAAGGGAATTCTAACAGTACTAAGTTTGCACCAGTTTTATTTACCATGTAATGGCCCTAACTAGGAATTTAGTACTTTCAAAGTGTTAGCCACTATGCTTTGGATACTCCTAAATATAATACGTCTGCCTTTGTAGTCCATATGGCAGAGTATATTAAACTCAATTAAATTCCCACCAACATCGATCCCTCGATCTATGACATAATAAAATGGTTGATGTTCCCGATATAAGCCAAGTTTATGTCTCTGACAGATATCTAAATGACCATAACAGGGAGGGATGTATTGAAGAGGGAGATATTGGGAGGTGGGGGAAGCATCGAATCTCGCTCAGAAGGTCGTCAGCTGTCGCTACGCCCGGACGCTTCGGTGATTGATACGCGGGACGGAAAATTCATAATAGCACATGGACTATTTCGTCTTTTGGGTTTTTTATTCTGACCTTTACTTCCATGCTATATTGTGGTATAAAAGACATATTTCTAATCTTGTTAACTCATTAAAAATCAAAATACCGTACAGAATAAACAATCGCACTCGATGACCGAAGATTTGTCGTAATTTTGTTTTAGAAAAAGGGTATTTCTTTGATACATCTTTCTCCGGTACCACAAATCTACACACTGTTTATTCCGTCTAAGAATTTTTAACAACTTTAGTTCCGAAATGCAAATCCAAAAATTATGTTTACTTATTACAACACCAATCAAGAACCAATTTTAAACCTTACAAAATCCGCATAAAACAGCGTAGATTCTTATGAAAGGGGAAGTTTTAAAACGCAACCTTAATTTTGCCACTTCAGGCTTCATGTGGAGTCTTCTCCGAGTGTGTGTTGATCGTTCCCTCAGGGGCTTGATATTGTGATTCAGCGGGAAAGTATACGTGCATCTAGTGAATGCAGGCGTGGAATGCAATTTGATTAGCGTCGAGGGGCTTTTCGTACCAACACAGTTATTTTCTATTAAATCTTTGGCTTCTGCTTTTGTTCTGCATGCTTTATGATTTACTTTTTGGAAATATTTTTAAATGAGACATCTTCTTACAGAATCAAATGACCAGTTCACCTTGGTGACTAAAGGGCCATTTAGACTGTGCCAGTTTCTAGTGCATACAAGAGCAATAATTGCAGTGCAACAATTGACTATGAATAATTGCAAGCAACTGTTGTTTAGACCATGCAAGTATTTACTTGCTTCAATTTAATTGTATACAACAGGCAAGAACTTGCACCGTCTAAATAGGCCTTAATTTTCTAAATCACTTGACGTCGGTCTCTGATGTGGTCTGGCATAACAATTGGCTTTCGGAGTATTCGAATTTATGTTTCATGTGAACAATGAGTGGACCATAATAATGTAAAATACTAGCTGTGCCTTTGGCTCCGCTCCCCTGGAAATTTCGGGGTAAAAAGTACTCACCCTTTTTATTCTACCTATGTAATAAAATTTATCGAAATGCAGATTGATTTGGCAGTGATACCTAAACCACAGGACCACGGAATTTCGTTGTACATGTATCGAATATACCACTTACGTATGAGACTTATCTTCAGATATTGTACTTACTGTAAAATCCAATAAAAATACCTGCGCTGCCAGAACGTTAATAAAGGATCATTTTCATCGATCTTCCTTTAGCCAATGATGCTACAAAACCCAGGGGATCCATTATAACTAAGAAAACAGCAACTAAAGCGTGCCTGACCGGAATTGCAAACAGTTGGCCGGCCCCTTTCAAAAGCCCTGATCAAATTTTCGTTCCAGGAATTCTTTGCCTAACAAAAGGTATCGAAGGTGAAGGTATTGTGCGAGTTTGAGAGCTCACTGGCGGGTTACTTTGCCAAAATATTGAGATTATTTTCGTTGAATCGTCAACTCAGTGGATGTGAAGGTTTGAAATTTAGATTTTTGTGTTAAAGTTACGCCAGATCGAAGGTTATCCGCCTGTCAATACCCTTTTTATCTTGGCTATGTAAAATTAAATTGATGTTCGAAAATGACAATTCGTACTTGGCCGGTTTTTTTTGTGTTGGCCAGTTTATTTCTATAAAACATTGGGTTATATTTTTATTGTCTACGCGCCTCGTGTTTTCCACGTGGTAACAGAATAACTTAATTACCTACCCGAAAATTCGTTAGAAGAAAATTCAAATTAAACTAAGATTTATCATCATTTGAGCTATTTTTGCTTTAAACTTTTTTCCATGATGACTAAATAAATAACCAAAAAAAAGTTTAAAAAACAACATTTTCATATTTTACATTCTCATTTTGACGAATGCTTCAATCGACAGCCGGATTAACTGCAATCCTGTGAAATTGACGGCACAAATATATAAAAAATCGTATCGGCTATGCTATTTGCCTTAAATAACGGTGTCATATGCTCAGCTTACAGGATTACCGATGAAAAGTTGCATTAAAAATTATACATTCAGAATAAAAAATAAATTATACCTATCGCATTTTACTGCACAATCTTTTCATATTACCTACAACTATTATTTAATTATTAATAAGTACCTACATTTAAATGCATTATAGGCTAGATATTTTGTTTTGTTTTTATTTAGCTAAAAGGTTCCTCTGCTGGGCAATAGCTTCCCCCTTATTTAACTTATACTATTTATTTTCTTTGATGTTACGTTTACCTACAAATACAAATGCGAGCCCAACTTGTACTTGACCGGTTTTTTTGAAATAGAATTTTTATTTAAAAAAATCTCCAAATTCTCTTTTTTTTATCAGCGTCATGTCTCTTATCCTATTATTGAAGACTCAATATGTCTCACAGATCCCCAGGGTCTTATAACTTCAACAATTCAGAATACAGAGTACTTGAAAACTAACGTCTCGCTATATAATAAGGACATTTATCTCCGGGGAACAATTCCAGTTGCAAAGTGCAACTGCAATGTCATATGATTAAATTAAATACGGACTGTATTCCTTCGCTTTTGCAAAAAATGAACCAGTTTGCTGTGACCTGGTTTCCTTAGTTGTGTTAAGGATGAATGAAAGGATGACATTTTTTTAATATAGTGTTGTAATGGTAAAAGGATTTATTCCACTCAGAGTACTTAAGGTAGTAAGTTTCTATGGACTCAGATACATCAAACGGTGAACGATTACTATTAGTTATTATACTTAAATTAATAAAAGATTTACGGAACCTTACGGTTTAATTAACGACAAGTCATTACAGAACCAATTCGAATAGCTCCTCCCATTTAGAACCCATTTAAAGCACCGATCAAATATTTAGCTTCCAAAAAGTTTCAAAAATATTGAATTTTAAACTGTCCTTTGTGAAAGGAATAAGTATCTCAGATCTATACGTAAAGATAACAAGTAAAAAAATAATAATAATAAAGAATCTATAACAGGGCTGGTAGTTCTAAAACGCATTAAAAAAACATAAACAGCTTTTACCAATTCTTTCTCTTTAGTCGTATTTCCTCATGACTGAGGGTCGTGGTCATTATATGGAATGAAACACACATAACGACTCTCATGGCAATTTTAATGGAGTGGTTTGCCATTGCCTTCTCCATATCACACACTAGCTGATAATCATCAACCAGAGTGCATGTTTCCTCACGATGTTTTCCTTCACCGGAAACAAGTGGTGGTCGATGAAAAGTAACATGAGTCAGATTGGTATACAAACTCATGTAGCCCGGGCAGGATTCGAACCTGGGATTTTGTATCCACAGGCGGGCGCCCTACCACTCGGCCACCACCGCTTCAACCAATTACCAATATTTTTTACCAATTAGTAAGTATATAATGTAGATTGAAAACTCTGACTGCAACGTATGAAATGCTACGTATTATAAATAATGACTATACCTACGTCTGGACGTCCGTCTGTAGGACGGTACGCCATAAATATTTCTGTTTATTTATAGTGGGTTATTCCCGGATCACACGCTGGTGTGTTTGTGATCGACACACGTTGCTTTGGTTTTATTATAGAACTGTAAACAAGCTACCACAGTACTACTTTGTTATTAGATGCAAGTAATGCCGTGCACGGTCACCCATCTTGCTTACTTTTTTCCTAGCTATTAATACCCCACTGCTGGGCAAGAACCTCCCCTAACATTCTGCCTTTGAGTTGTTTAAGTATTTTATTTAAACAAAAAATATTCAGGTTGTTATTTAACCGCCATAATAGCCATAATATATTTTTTTATATAGAATAGTAGGCAAACGAGCATGGGGGTTGCCTGATGGTAAGCAATCACCGCAGTCGATAGACACCAACAACCCTAAAAAGGTCACTGATGCGTTGCCGACTTTTTGAGAAAGTGATTTTTGGTAAACTTATTCAAATCAAATCATTTATTTTATTTATTTATTGCGTAGTTTTCTTACGTATTAACGTACGTATTGTGAATCTAACTTTCCTGGCAAAATAGGGGTGTATCTTTCTTCCTTGTTAAACTTCCTAGATACAGTTTGATGTCGGTATCGTAATCGTAAATCAATCTTTGAGACGTTGTGGGAATTGCCTTTTTTATGATACGTTCTGGGCCAAACCAGTTTTCTCGCATCAGTGATTGAAGAACGCAACGGTTCACATATTGGTAAGTTTTTAGTATCAACGTAAAATCAATATATGTAGTTATTTAAAACTCTTTAGATAGTTAAGAAAATTAGAAAAATATTGATGAGATAGCCATATACAACAAATGGACTGGTTTTATTTCAGACTAGAAGCCTTAGTTGATATTTAATAAATAAAATGCAATAAAATGGCCATGCAGTATGACAATCTGCAATTCTAGAAACAATGAGCGATTTTTCTGACAGCTAATAAGAAAAAAAATATTAAAAAGTCTCAACAGATAGCGTTTTATGAAAGCAGAGTCGTAATAATGGCTAAACCTATATATGGTGCGCTTTTTCCTGTCAACCAGAGGCACTAAAAAAATCACCTAACAGTTTGACAGTTGCACAAATCACAATATTGATACTTTTTAGATGTTTTTCTTACTGATTTTTATTTTTTTTAAAAAGCCAATGCCGTGTTTTGTCAATTTTTGCTTTTTGTATGGAACTTTTTTTCTCGCCTTTACGCCATCTATGAAGTCATATGGAACTAATTTTTTTTTTTAATTTGGGTCTCGGAAAATCCCTCATTAAAACTGCAACATTGTCAATCAATGAAAGTCCCAAAAGACTTCCAACGAAATGAGAACAAATGTGTCAAATCACGGGAAAAAGTACCTTATAGTCGTTGGCTCTTACAACATTGTGCTTGTAACAAGCTAAGTACCTAAACTCTTATGATTTCTTTTTCTAAAAGACTTTAAGCGTCAATGACCATAAGGTACTTTTTCCTGTGGAATGACACAAATTGTGATGGACTGCCGTCGCATCCTTTCATTCAAATGGACCACAAAAAACGGGTTTGATGCAAACATCTTGATTTACGCATTTGTTTATTTTTATAAGCGTAAGTGGCGAGTTTTCTTCACTCTCGTATCGAGTAATGTAAGAACTTTCTCCCTATATATTCTAAGAATATTATTGTACGTATACTACAGTAGCATTGATGTATATGTCGCAGCCAACTGGTTAAAATAGACGTTCAATCAAACAGCTAGCCCTTTGAGTGAACAACGCCATTCAACCACACGTCTAGCTTTTTAAGTGAATATTTGAGTCGCTCAAAACGTTCAACACTACGGCTGATTCAAAAGCCGTCGTCTAAGTGAATTAATTCAGCGCGTTTTCTTTTTCAATATGGCGTCAACTAGCCGGTGTTTTTGATTATTTTAAGATATTTTACGGAAAGAAAGTAGTAAATATACGTTACTAGTGTTATTAAAGAGACAGAAATTATGGAGGCACTTACAAGTGATACGAATTACGAACAAATAATATATAATTTTTTACTTTGTTAATATTTCAGTTTGTAATTTTTTGCTTGGTGCAATCCTAACTAATATTATAAATGCGAAAGTAAGTTTGTTTGTTGTTTTTATTTGTTTGTTTGCTACCTCTTCACGCTTTAACCAATCTTCCTGAAATTCGCATACACATAGTTTGAAGTACGGAGAAGGACAAAGGGTACCTTTTATCCCGGGAAAAAGCAGTTACCGTGGGAAATTCACGCGGGCGAAGCCGCGGGCGAAAGCTAGTATAGAATATTATGATTATTATTTTGTTTTTCATTTTTATTTATATTTCGTCAAACTTTTGGTCACCTCTTAAACTTAATCCAAGAATAATCTCCCAAGAAATTACAAAAAGTTTTCCTCTTCTCTCAAATGACATACTAAACTAATAGTGACCTTAGTTAATTTAACCAGTTGGCTAAGCGTCGTCGTCTAGCTGTAGTGTTGAACGTTGCAGTCAACAAGTCGGCTAAACGACGTAAAGCCGTATGATGAATGGCGTTGTTCAGTCAAAGGGCTAGCTGTTTGATTGAACGGCTATTTTAACCAGTTGGCTACGACATATACAATTTTGGACCTTATCACATTTTCTAAAGAACCGAAATGTTTCCATATTAATGCTCGTGACTGTACATAGACAAACTAATGAACAAACTTTCAATTGAATCTTGAATCAAGCAAAATAACTTTGTTGGTACACTTACGTATCATTATACGATTGTCGTTCGGCTCCAATTATATTTTTAAGTAATTACCTGAAACAAATTAAAAAAATATATTGATTAGGTTATGTAATGCGAAATTTACAAAGTTAGTTAAATAGGTAGTGTTGCCTAATGTATTGTTTAAATAGTAGTGTAGCTTTAAGTAAATTAAATCTCCATGTGTAAATCACAGTAATACTAGTACATATTAGTAAAAACAAACTTGTAAAAAGGATGTAAACATTTCAAGGAACCAATCCGTTGAGACCAACTCTCATATGTGAGACAGAGACGTATTTCAACTATTTTATGATGTACCCGATTTATGTCACTATACCCGGCGTCTTATTGAAGGTAAACTTGGCTGCATAAATCAATATGCCTGAGCCACGGCCACGGGTTACTGGATAAAACTTTATAGTCTGTGGCCCTTGGCGAATTTACGGCTTTAAACAGTACTCAGTACAAGCCGGGATCTGTACTGTACATTTGGTACTAATAAGTTAATGTTTAATTGAACAAACCACACTAATTATTGAATTGTTAATAAAATAATTATTATTATAAACCGCAGCACTGTGGTTTCAATCAATTGAAATGTCCGAAATGGTTTGATAAACAAACATATCATTATTTGACCACACTTTTGATAATCCTTATTTATTATTCACTAGCCTGTGCCCGCGACTTCGTCCGCGCGTATCTTAGGTTCTAAGCGACGTATCAAGATGAAATCTAAGCCAGATTTTAAGTAAGACATTCTATAATAAAACAGTGAAAACCGCATCAAATTTGGTCCAGTAGTATTTCAGTGATAAGCGTACAAACATACAGACACAAAGACAGACAGAGAAAAATTCTACAAAAGATTGATTTGCCTTTTATTAGCTCTATGAAAACCGCTCATAGTTTTTTCTTAAAAATCATATATGTACAGACACATACCTGTTACAGTTTTATTATATGTATTGATATTGATTGATTGATGATGATAGGTGCTCCAAAATGTTATATTTTATTGTCTTTTTATTGTATGTAACTAAAATTTCAAATTTAAACGAAAGTCCGATTCGATTGAGGTTGTGTGTGGCATAAGGAAAATCAAAGTTGTTTGCGACTTATGTTTACTTCTATTGGGTTCATATAATTCTAAATTCTATGCTACGTTCTTAAAAACAATCCCAATTTCAATGCGTTGGATTATAATATTAGATTGACAAAGAAACCAGAAAGTTGAAAAGCAATCGTTAAAACTTCTAAGTCTGTTGAATTGAAATCAATATTCTCTGAGGTACTGAGAACTCTAACTCCATACGCAAGTTATGTGCATCTTCACGTAGTATGTAAAGTTGGGAGTTTGCTTTCAATGTGTCTTGTTGATATTGAATATGTAGAATTGATCATTACTCGGTGGAACAGGTACGAATTTAGTAGGAGTAATTATTACTTACATGATTAAATGATTCCAGGGCCGTATTTAGTTATTGCGAAAAATTATGGTTATTTTGGAATAAATAATATCCTGTCCAAATTTAAAATTTAATTGTAACTACTTTTTTACAATTTATGTGTATGTATAAGGTTAGGTTGATGATGATATAATATCAAACAAACTGAAACAAAGGAATCCTTGACGTTAACTGCATTCCCTCTTTGTATAGCTGTAGATATCCTTTGAATCATATATCTACCACTTTGAGTGTTGGTCATATATCCCCTTTCTCTTAGACGTCTTCCTATCTCCGCAATGAAAGCCTTCGCTTCTGGACACCACGGCCCGGCCACTTAATGGTGAATGGCACGAATTCCTATTTGTGCTAAATTTCATAGGTATCTCCTCTTATTTCATTCCATTCAGGCTTATAAAAACATCTACATTTATGTGCTTTTTCTCTGAAAATACTTAGCGATTGTTTATAAACAAATAAAATACATAGGTAACTTCGTAGTTTTTAGTGTGTTGATACCACAACCAATCAATACAATCGATTGAAAAAACAAACAATTTTGTAATACTACTACAGTCTCGTACGTGCAGTTAATATAAATATTAACACAAAAAAGGGAAGTTATACAAAGTAGGTATTGTGTATAAAAAACGTGAACAATATTGTAAAGTGGGGTAAAGTAAACATCTTCACGGCTTACAAAGGGCCGCATATAAATAAAAATGGAAGAATGCTGGACGTCCGAATACTACCAAATACTATACAGAACCGCACATAGAACTCGATCTAAGAATAAAATATGTTACTCTTTATATGTGCTTCATACTAGTGATCCATCGGAGCTCGGCTATTTAGAAACATTGAAAAAATATTAATTATATCGACAGAATAGATATAATAATATTTTTACCTCCACACTGAGAATACTTTTATTTTATTACCAAAACATAATAGATGCTTCAAATTGACTTGTAGAGTACCTGCTATATTGTAGTTATTAGAAGTAGGTAGTGGGAGGTTAATTATGATAAATTAGCATTATGTTAGCCAATTTCAGAAAAAGTGTGAAGTTTACAATAGGGTTTGCATGATATTGAATTATCTAAATGTGTGTCGCTTTGGTTATTATAATAAAAAGGCAAATCCCCATTATAAACGAAATTAGTTCAGACAAGTCTGTAAATTCAAATTAAAGTTCCAACCGGATATTCCCGTCCGGATATTTCTCCTAAGTCCGGCCCTGTCCGATAAAAGGAGTATCAGGTGCAGCTAGCACAATGCATGATTAATGCACGATGCACGCTACATGCGCGTGCTTTTAGTCGATCTCGGAAAGTTTCAATTGTAGATTAATGTTTAACACTTTGCTGTGAATAATTTACTATTACAAAAGTACTTTTAAAATGCTCGAAAAATTGCTATTTCAAAATGGACAAAACTTCAATGTAACATGAGAGAACTAGTTGCGTTGAATGCGTAAAAATCAGAATATCCTGGGTGCACCATTATTATCAATCAGAGCTTGCTTTTAAAAAGCATTGCCCTCAGAACTGAACCATCATGTAAAATTTATATTCTGTAGGATGATGGGACGAATTGTCGGCCTTTGGTAGGCAGTGGCAGCAGGTAGCGAGCGATAGAGGTAGCTGGAGAGATAAGGGGAGGCCCTTATCTCTTTTGCCCAGCAGTGGGACCTATTAGCCAAATTAAAAAAAAGGATGATAGGAAATGGTTCTTGCAAGATTTGGCCCGACCAAACACATGTGTAGCAAGATAGCTTGTAACCCTACACTGAAGCAAAGAAAATATGCACTACGCGAAACTGAAATAAATTTTAATTTCAGAGTCCGGGTTTCGTTCGTCAAAATCATATACTTGATATTTATAAGTAGATATTCATTTTATTTACAACTTTAAAAATCCGCTAACTCTTACTATAACATTTGAATCATTCACTGTTAACTTTCATTTAGCTGTATTTTTTAATTTCCATCTCTGCATGCATCTCTTTAATCACAGTAGGTAATAAACTTAATCGCAGGATTTGCCGGTGCTGAGTAGCGTTTTCGTGGTAACTCCCGAAAATGTAGGTTAAACTGGGCTTGAACAATGGAAAATGAGTTTTTGGAGTATATTTCAAAGTCAGCGTTGTTTCAAAACAAATAAAATAGTTGTGAGCCATGGAAATTAGATTCTGGTTCCGGGTTACACTGTTTTACCAATATAGGTTGTTATTGTTACTTTCTTTGTATATATTTATGTAGCGTGTCGTTGTTTTCTAAATTATTATGCCATTGTGTACCTTAGCTATAAATATATTGATTACATCTAAATTATCGTATTTCTTTCATTGTTTAACCATTTGATAATGCAATTTTATGCTAACAAAAAAGTACAGAGGTTAATAAATAAATAAGTATACCTAGTAAAATAAAAACAATTAGTAAGTCTACGACGTCCGCCTTTGGTCAAAGGTCCCTTAAGGTTCAACTAAGTCCCAAATAAAGTATCCTCGTTATGGAATACTAAATCAACAATCCAGAAAAAGTAAGAATAATGCTCTAGTAAATTAACTTAAAAATGTGCATTACTCTTCACGCCTCGTTCGCAAGCCCTCGCCCTCCTTCGAGACGGCATTGTCAAGGGGCAGGAATCAATAATCCGACAGTGAACGGTATAGAAGCCATTTCCAGGTTTAAAGCCAGCCCCCGGGTTTGTTTGTATCTGATCGCCCACTAAGGTGACCACGCATATTTTTCAATATGTTTATTTTACCATGGGTCAGAAATATGACTATTTTGGAAACATTTCAAGACTTGGGCGTTTTTGTGGCCCCCCATGTAATAGAATTTAGTACAGTATAATATTGAATTTGTGTTGATCTGTGGAACAATATAGAATCGATAACCGTTTTTAGCGTTCCTTACCACAAAAGGCAAAAACGGAACCCTTAAAAGATCACTTTATTGTCCGTCTATCAAAATTTTTTTTTTTAGGAACGCTTCAAGATGTCAACTTGAAAATTAATATCGAATACTCGGATCCATTATCTCTTACAGAAAAAAAAAATCAAAATTATAAGTCAACGCGATCAAGAGATATTACCGTAAATGGTGCGATTTTTGGCATATTTTGCGATTTCGGACAGCAATCAAAACCTATGGTGTACTTCCCGTTGATCTAAACATTTGGCAAAAAGCAAGGTCTAACAGTACTTATACAGGAATAAATCTGAAAATTGAAAATATGTTGCTGGAAGTAAAAAAAAAAGTGCTACAAACTTATTTTTGCGCTGGATTCAGTTGCACTCTAGGATTCATCCTAGGGATCGACCTACAAAGTTAAGTTTGTTTTTGTATCTATTTGGTCTATTATCAGCTATCAACGGAATTGTACATGAAACAACCTACTTCAACTCATTTACTTTTTCAAAAACAGTTTGAGAACTAGCTTACTAAACCAGATAAATTAAATTGCTATTTAATAATAAAGAAAGAAGAACAAGTCCGAAGTTTGAAATTAAATTACACCTCAGCAGGTAACATCCAAAAAGATTACTGAGTAGTGAGTTTATAAGAAAAAGGTCTTTTAAGTAACAAGCCTGCTTGCGGCTCGAGAATATCCGAGTCTTTCCCAGTCTTTATAAAAGTTTGCGGCCCCTACATATTCCAGTATGCAAACCATTTTCTGTTTACACGGGGATGTTGCGAGGAATAACTTTTCCTATTTTCTTTTCTCTAGGATATGTATTTTTCTTTTAATACTAGCTTCGCCTCGGAGCTTTGCTCTCGTTGGTATTTTGGGAGAGCTAGATAACTTATCAGTTATTGACAATAGTGAACGTATACTGAGCATTGGATCGTATCAAGAAGTGTAACAGCCATGGAAGTAATAAGTACTTTGTTGTACAAAGTACTTACTACTTCCATGGAAACAGCAATGAAGAGAAAAAAATTGAAGAAACACCGCCTCTTTTAATGATTATGATGAATTGACAGGACAATTTGACGGACTTGTAAGTCCAGGCGTATTTTAAACAAAATTTCAATAATATACATGCAAAAGTAAGTCAGGATGTATATTTTTGGGGCTCTTTCACTCAATAACTGCTAAATATATTTTGATAAAAGTTGATACACGTTTTAGACCAATGAAATAACACTATTATTACTCATTTAAAAAATACATGAGATAAATTTTGTAGCGCAGCTATAGTATTAATGAAAAACAACATTTAAGGTTAATTTTAAACAAGTGACTAAATTATTTCTCCTAATAATTTAACTCATCTACCGTCACGATAAAACATAACAGAGGAGACGGCAAAATGGCCGCCATTTCAAATGATTTTAAGTAGCGATAAAATGCTTTGTTGTTTTAAGCGATTATAAACTTTGAAGTGGTCCTTTAGCGGAATTAAATAAAATGATTTAAATGCTTTTAGAATTTAATGTTAATTTTACTGTTTGTTTCAATTAGGTATTCATTCATTTTATCTGGACCAACCTGGAAAAAAGAATAATTAAAAATTGATGATAAAAATCATTGTAATAATATACTTCTTATATGTTATCTCCAGAAATACGAAAGCATTCAAATTTTTACCCAGGAATCTAGTTATTCCGTTATTAAATGTTGCGATTGAAGTGGCAAATCCGGTACCGGCAAATCCTGCGATTAAGTTTATTACCTACTGTGTAATAAACTTAATCGCAGGATTTGCCGGTGCTGAGTAGCGTTTTCGTTGTAACTCCCGAAAATGTAGGTTAAACCGTGCTTGAACAATGGAAAATGAGTTTTTGGAGTATATTTCAAAGTCAGCGTTGTTTCAAAACAAATAAAATAGTTGTGGGCCATGGAAATTAGATTCTGGTTCCGGGTTACACTGCTTTACCGATATAGGTTGTTATTGTTACTTTCTTTGTATATATTTATGTAGCGTGTCGTTGTTTTCTAAATTATTATGCCATTGTGTACCTTAGCTATAAATATATTGATTACATCTAAATTATCGTATTTCTTTCATTGTTTAACCATTTGATAATGCAATTTTATGCTAACAAAAAAGTACAGAGGTTAATAAATAAATAAGTATACCTAGTAAAATAAAAACAATTAGTAAGTCTACGACGTCCGCCTTTGGTCAAAGGTCCCTTAAGGTTCAACTAAGTCCCAAATAAAGTATCCTCGTTATGGAATACTAAATCAACAATCCAGAAAAAGTAAGAATAATGCTCTAGTAAATTAACTTAAAAATGTGCATTACTCTTCACGCCTCGTTCGCAAGCCCTCGCCCTCCTTCGAGACGGCATTGTCAAGGGGCAGGAATCAATAATCCGACAGTGAACGGTATAGAAGCCATTTCCAGGTTTAAAGCCAGCCCCCGGGTTTGTTTGTATCTGATCGCCCACTAAGGTGACCACGCATATTTTTCAATATGTTTATTTTACCATGGGTCAGAAATATGACTATTTTGGAAACATTTCAAGACTTGGGCTTTTTTGTTGACCCCCATTTAATAGAATTTAGTACAGTATAATATTGAATTTGTGTTGATCTGTGGAACAATATAGAATCGATAACCGTTTTTAGCGTTCCTTACCACAAAAGGCAAAAACGGAACCCCTAAAAGATCACTTTATTGTCCGTCTATCAAAAATTTTTTTTTAGGAACGCTTCAAGATGTCAACTTGAAAATTAATATCGAATACTCGGATCCATTATCTCTTACAGAAAAAAAAAATCAAAATTATAAGTCAATGCGATCAAGAGATATTACCGTAAATGGTGCGATTTTTGGCATATTTTGCGATTTCGGACAGCAATCAAAACCTATGGTGTACTTTCCGTTGATCTAAAATTATGAAATTTGGCAAAAAGCAAGGTCTAACAGTACTTATACAGGAATAAATCTGAAAATTTAAAATATGTTGCTGGAAGTCTAAAAAAAAGTGCTACAAACTTATTTTTGCGCTGGATTCAGTTGCACTCTAGGATTCATCCTAGGGATCGACCTACAAAGTTAAGTTTGTTTTTGTATCTATTTGGTCTTTTAGTTAAAGCTATAATGTGAGATTATCAGCTATAAACGGAATTGTACATGAAACAACCTACTTCAACTCATTTACTTTTTCAAAAACAGTTTGAGAACTAGCTTACTAAACCAGATAAATTAAATTGCTATTTAATAATAAAGAAAGAAGAACAAGTCCGAAGTTTGAAATTAAATTACACCTCAGCAGGTAACATCCAAAAAGATTACTGAGTAGTGAGTTTATAAGAAAAAGGTCTTTTAAGTAACAAGCACGCTTGCGGCTCGAGAATATCCCAGTCTTTCCCAGTCTTTATAAAAGTTTGCGGCCCCTACATATTCCAGTATGCAAACCATTTTCTGTTTACACGGGGATGTTGCGAGGAATAACTTTTCCTATTTTCTTTTCTCTAGGATATGTATTTTTCTTTAATACTAGCTTCGCTTCGGAGCTTTGCTCTCGTTGGTATTTTGGGAGAGCTAGATAACTTATCAGTTATTGACAATAGTGAACGTATACTGAGCATTGGGTCATATTCGTATCAAGAAGTGAAACAGCCATGGAAGTAATAAGTACTTTGTTGTACAAAGTACTTACTACTTCCATGGAAACAGCAATGAAGAGAATAAAATTGAAGAAATACCACCTCTTTTAATGATTATGATGAATTGACGGGACAAGTTGACGGACTTGTAAGTCCAGGCGTATTTAAACAAAATTTCAATAATATACATGCAAAAGTAAGTCAGGATGTATATTTTTGGGGCTCTTTCACTCAATAACTGCTAAATATATTTTGATAAAAGTTAATACACGTTTTGGATCAATGAAATAACACTATTATTACTCATTTAAAAAATACATGAGATAAATTTTGTAGCACAGCTAGTAATAATGAAAAACAAAATTTAAGGTTAATTTTAAACAAGTGACTAAATTATTTCTCCTAATAATTTAACTCATCTACCATCACTCCAAGTTAAAATGTCACCGTTTAGATAAAACATAACAGAGGAGACGGCAAAATGGCCGCCATTTCAAATGATTTTAAGTAGCGATAAAATGCTTTGTTGTTTTAAGCGATTATAAACTTTGAAGTGGTCCTTTAGCGGAATTAAATAAAATGATTTAAATGCTTTTAGAATTTAATGTAAATTTTACTGTTTGTTTCAATTAGGTATTCATTCATTTTATCTGGACCAACCTGGAAAAAAGAATATTTAAAAATTGATGACTTTTAACTTGTAATAATATAATTTTTATCTTATCTCCAGAAATATAAAAGCATTCAAATTTTTACACAGGAATCTAGTTATACCGTTAATAAATGTTGGATTGAAGTCAGGCACTTCAATCCCAACATACACGTGAATAGAACTACGAGATTTTGCTTGTATGTATATTTTTATTTTTCCCTGGCAAAAATACATACTATACTTATCAAAGTGCACAATACAATGTTCTACATTTTTAGCTTCAAAATGGATTTTATTCTCTACATTCTTCATGATAATTTATTTTAACCTATTATAAACTCTAACGAGAATTTATATAGTATTAATTTGCTATTATCTATTGGTTACGTGTCGACCACAGTAGTAGAAAACAAATTGTCATTCTTTAAAAAAATCTAACTTTATGGTTTGGCCATCGATCATAGACGTCACTATCTTCTCTCGCCGATATCAAAACCACTTATCCGAAACTCTTCCTTATGCCGTTCTCCATTATGCCGTTTTAATTAAAAAGTTTCTGACAGTATTTTCAAATCAAAAATCAGAACCGCGTTCCCGGTCCAGAGAGCCCTACCCGTTACAACAAACCATTTTAACCAGATGCTGCGTTAACCAAAAACAAACAAGTGATATATAAAAAAAAAACCTTATGCGTTCACCAAACCATCTTTATTGAGGCGGGCTCATGAATGAGAATGGGCTGAAATAGGTGGGTGAGTGGAACAGGCTTAGCCCACTTTTAGATTGGGTGAGTCAAATGGCCCAGTGGTCTTTAAATCAAATGTTTTTTTTTTGCTTAGGGTAGTTGGTTCAAAAAATGTAAGCCTATTTAGCCGTATTTTTTGTTAACGTTCTAGAATATCAAGGATAATTTGTAAAAAAAAAAAGTGTTTGTGTAAAAAGTAACGAGAGATGGATGATTAATCATTTCTACAGCGATAACTTTTGGGTAAGGACAAGTAAGTATAAAACTTATTGACATCCATAAGTTTACTCATGAAGTAGTGAAGAGACGGCTAAACTAAACTCCACTACTTTATTTTTAACCCCTGATCCAAAAAGAATTTGATTGAAATGTGACTTAATTGAGAGTGTTCTTAACCATGATTCATGAAAATAGGTTTAGCAGTTTAAAAGTAATCGGCATTTTTCAACGTGATATCGGGGACTTTTGCCCGCAACTCCGCCCGCTTGAAGTTCCTACGGGAACAGTGCTTTTTCCTGGGATTAAACTTACCCTATGTCCTTCTCAGTACTTCTAACTATGCGTATGCGAAATTTCAAGATTGTTTCAGTAGATAAAGCGTGAAAAGGTAACAAACAAATAAACAAACACACTTTTGCATTTATAATATTAGTAAGAATTATCATCATGTTCACCATTCACTTCTTGGGTGAAAGGCGGGAAGCCTTTGCCCAGCCGTGGGACACAAAATAGACTTTTTTTTTATCTAATTCACACTTACTTGTTTTTGAGCTACGCCAGACCAGTTTATCAATCATACAAACTGGCTCAATATAAACATTTGTCAGTAATATCGGGTACTGGAGAGAAAATGAATAGCTATAACACTTAGCATTACGAACGTCCCAGGTCGTTCTGCCGGCAACATCTGCAGTACGAGGGGCATAAATCTATGGACCCCGTTCCTGACCGGTCCAAGGCAGATACTTCTAGAAATAATGCGTAATAGGTGCACTTGAGGAACTAGAATGATAATGTTACAACTGTTAAAAATACTATCTTTGATTTTTGAAATTTTTTTCAAATTTAATTGTACCTACACATTTTAAAGATTTATTTACAACGGACATGAAGAAATAATTTACAGAACTAGCGATGTGCCGCCGAGAAATTTCCTATTTCCGAAAACTTCTTTCCTTGAAAATTTCCGAGAAATCTCAGAAATTTCTTAGGTTTTTAGGAAAATTTTCCGTTTTTGAGAATATTTCCGAGAAATTTCCAAGAAGCTTTCCGCTGTTACTTTAAAAATTTCGGGAACGGCACTTCACTACACAGAAACAAAACGATCAGAGATATCGGACGTAATACACAAAAAACTAATCACGTTGACAATATGATGCGTGAGGTGCATTATCCTTTTTAGTTTTTATTAAATAGAAGGTATATGTCAAAAATAACTATACATACTCATGTTACACCGGAAGTAATTTTGCCGGCAACATCTGCAGTTCAGTTACGCAGAGCATAAATCTGTGGACCCGTTTTGTTGTGGTCCAAGTCACAAACTTATATGCTAATATAATAAAGAATCATTAGGCTTATTGGGCCGGTAGAATCTATATATAAATGACTCAAACTCAAAGGTGACTAACTGACTGACTGATATAGTGATCTATTAACGCACAGCCCAAACCACTGGACAGATCGAGCTGAAATTTGGCATGCAGGTAGATGTTATGACGTAGGCATCCGCTAAGAAAGGATTAACGCGAGCGAAGCCGCGGGCGCCAGCTAGTTAAAGCATAAAATAAGACGAATCTACTTTAAATCCAACAAGAGACTTACTTATTTGTTGCCCAATATTACTATCCTAGTTTTTCCCTCCAAAAAGTTGTTTTTGGGGCACAGGGGGTTAAATGTACAGTCAAAAGTGGTGTAATTGCGGTTTTACGATAATATGTTACAAAATACTCACAATTTCGTTACTTAGTCTTAATGGAAATTTTAGAGCATGAAATTGTACATTTAATAAGAGTAAATACATATTTTTTGGAAAACCCATTTCCATAAAATTACTCATTGAAGTTTTAAATTTTTATAACTAATTTTGTAATTTCAATCACACAAAACTACTGAACGGATTAAGATGAAATTTGATAAACGAGTAGAGTGAAACCTTACAACTCACATAAGCTATTTTTTATTCTGAAATTGTCACGTGAGTGAAGTCCCGGGCGTCAGCTAGTGTTAAATGCTATCGTTCAGATGTGTTTGTTACTCAATCACACAAAACCTACTGAGCAGATTTCGATGAAATTCGGCACACGAGGAAAGTTACCCCTAAAAATGCACATAGTCTATTTTTTTTTGAAATTCTCACGGGAGCGAAGCCTCAGGGCGCATCTAGTATATATCATAAATTATGAAATTTCCATGTAAAATTGCAATTTTTGTCACTCAATCACACAAAGTCTACTGGACGGATCTTGACGAAAGGCACACAAATAGAGCAAGTCTTGAAAATTCACATATGATTTTTATCCCGAAATTACCATGTGAGCGGAGCCCCGGGGTTTAGCACAAGCTTCGAGAAACAAGGACGCGCGCAGAACATAGTCCGTGTTGCTCTATGACACAAGTAATCAAAATTTTTTGCTATACTTTGACACGTCACCTCTTGTTATCTTTCCCCCAACATACAAAACAAAGCCTTTTTTCGACTGCCACCGAGACTAAATCCCCACCTCTTTCCTATTTTGTGAATGTTGCAATAAATATCACGCGGCCTTAGTTGATGCTCACCCTAAGCTTTTGAATCTGCAATTTTATGTGTGCAATAGAGCCTCGCTGTTTAGAAATACGTATGAATGTGTAACAGACAACAATGGAAATGGGAATGTCAGGGCAATTCATGGACGATCGATTTTTTACACTGAAGCTACGTTTTCATGTCTAAACTCTAAAGTATAATCATCGAGAAAATCAGAGACAAAATTTTGTTTAATGATAATGAACCTCGCAATATAAAATCATTTAGGGCCGATTTCACCAAAGTTAGATAAGTCTTATTTCGAGAATAATGATGTAAGTTACTACAAGGACAGCAAATTTTACATTTCACCAACAACTTAACCTAAGAATAAATAGATAACCAAGTGATAATATTTATACTCCCGATTTTGAAGGAATAAGGATTTATTCCTTGGTTAAACATGGCCGCCAGGCTGTCAGCTGTTACTTCGATAAGACATGTCATTTTCCAATTTTGACATATAACCCTGTCGAACAGAATATACGCAATATACTTAATTTAATAAAGGAGAAACGAACTATTGAATTAGGGTGGCATAAATACAGTCATTCACTTCAATCATTCAGATTCATCCGAGAGTAAATTTACTCCAGTGTAGAGTGGTGAAACGTGGACGAAGTTATCCAATAGTTAAATCTAAGAATAATTATATTCCGTGAATAGCTATTCTCGTGTAAAGTCATGTTTGGTGAAATCGACCCTAAGACAGTAAGGATTTATTCCTTGGTTAAACATGGCCGCCAGGCTGTCAGCTGTTACTTCGATAAGACATGTCATTTTCCAATTTTGACATATAACCCTGTCGAACAGAATATACGCAATATACTTAATTTAATAAAGGAGAAACGAACTATTGAATTAGGGTGGCTTTGTGTGGTCATTCGATTAAATCATTCAGATTCATCCATGAGTTAATTTACTCCAGTGTAGAGTGGTGAAACGTGGACGAAGTTATCCAATCATTTTAAATCTAAGAATAATTATATTCCGTGGATAGCTATTCTCGTATAAAGTCATGTTTGGTGAAATCGACCCTTAGACACAGATCATATAACATCGAGATCTTATGTACCACGTAGTAGTTGTATTTCGATGTATGCTAGTAATTCAGATCATGAAACACATACATAATTAAATGTTACTCTAACTAATTGATCATTTATTTACTGGCGTATATATTAGGAAAGTTTATACTGAACAAGTACGTCACGATTCTTACACGCAAGTCCGATATAAATTACGGTTTTATTTTACATTGATAAAAGGGTCTAATTTGACTTGTTGGCAATTAAAGTCATAGAGATGTTAGTAAAAAATTGTTGACATATTCCGATCAAGTTATTCAAAGAAAGTAGAAACAAATGCTATTTTGCGGCGACCCATCTGTCCTGTCACGCCCCTGTGCCAAGTGAATGACACTAACTCATCACGCACGGGTTATAACCGTTGTTTACACCATAACATTGTTAAGATGGCTCTATAAAGGCGCGCCTTTTAATCTTTAAATGTGTTTCGGAGGGTGCTGCATACTTAATACCTCCAGTCATTATTTACATGAACGCGCCCCCTTGCTAATGTGTTATAAATTCACCCCTCTCCCTCGCCTAGTTCCGTGTACCAACATACAAGAATTGTAGGTAGGTTTTAGTATAGAATATAATTTCGTATAGCATGTTACGTAAAATGATTTCATAAATTAGCTAATGGAAAACAACTCCTATTTTCCTCTTTTAACAAAAGACTGTACGAGACATATTGCTACTGTCTATAAAATGTGCGAACAAAAGCAACAATGTCATTTTATACGGAAAAAAATAAACAATAAATATATCAGGCTTCATCGTAACTTTGCTGTTATTGCATTTCCCGAATAATCTTCCATCAAATATCAAAAGAAAACAAATCGGGAAACAATTTGAATTTCCACTCGAAAAGTTTCAGTTTACACTACACAATGTCTTTTATTCATTCCTTTACATCAAAACGCATTTACACATCAGAAATGCGATCAAACACGACCACCCCAGGCCGAGCGATAATATTTTTTTTTCCTTTGTCGCTCAGATGAACAGGCAAAGGAAACAACGCCCATACAGCCAAGCGTCGTTAGGCTTCTTTCACTTTTTCTTATCTATTTTTTTAACTTTCCTAATGTTTTCTTTTTTGAACACTGGCCTGGACTTTTTTTGATGTGTGACATCTTTCCTCTCGCTTTCTTGCAATCGGTGGAAATGATTTTGTGAAAAAGAACGGAAGTATGTACAGGATGCCGGGGAAACGCGTGTTATTTTTCTGTGGTGATAGATGTCAGTGTAAAATACACATAACGCTCGCTCATTGTTTTTTTCGTAAATATTTTTTCGCAATACAAGTCCTCAGTGAATAAATACCACCCATACCTGTAATAATACATTCAGATTTATGTGGTTACTCGTAATACGAATCTCACATAGCTGTTTGATTTTCAACTAATTCAGCAACAAAAACAATTTTTTTTAAATTCTAATTTGCTACCTTATTGACATCGAGCTTATACCTTTTTAAATGTTTTCAAGACCTGAATTATACAAAATTGTTGAGAAATACGAATTTACCCATATACAAAAGCTAGTTTGTCAATAAGTATGTTACGTAAATCAATCTAACTCTTCCACCATCTTGCGTGCGCGCAACAACTAATGTTTTCGTGACGAACAGATAACAAAATCATTCATGTTCGTATCACTGCGACACGTTGACTTTGACACAAGATAGCAATTTAGAGCAGACACACTGATGAGCAGGCCAGAGGTTATCTTTTAACGATATTTCTAGAGTATTTACGTTGTTGAGATATTTTACTTAGAAAATTATTTATTTAGAAAAACCAAATCATATGTTTTACTTTAATAAACGTCGCATTGACCTAAATCTTATCTAAGAATCTTACTTATTTTTATACTGAAATAATACATAGGAAGACCTACTATCCTTATTATTATTTATTTTTATTATTTTTTTACCTTTTATAATTCAAGGGAGCGGCCCTGGGCACAGATATTTTTTCAAATAGATAAATGGACAGATATGAATAAAATAAATAGGTATATACGGACAAATCACACAGATTGAGCTGGCGCCAATACTAACTTAACGATACTATATTTTATAACATATACATATATAGATAAACATCCAAGACACAGGACAAGTATAAAGTAAAATATTAAAACATGATAATTTTTGTCCCAAAATTCCCACGGAAGCAATCCATAAGGCACATCTTGTTTACATAAAAAACGTCCATTATATGCCATATAACAATAGATTGCCACATTTCGGGCCATATTAAAAAGCAGCGCGTTGCAGTAGGCTTGCCATAAATAACCCTTATTACCCCAATTTTGCCAAAACGCATAGGTCAGGAATTTGGCAGACATTTTTTAGGTTCGATCGAGACTAATTCCAAGTTGGACAATTGCCAGTGTTGCGGCATTTAGAGTAAATATTTGGATATATATATGCTTTATACCTACATTGTAAATTAAATATTCGTATTCGCTGTAATGAATACAATTTTGAGTCTAAACAGATTATTAGTTTTCTTCACACGTGTCACTTCTTCTTGGCACATCTTAATTTATAAATCTATCAATAAATAAAAAGAAATAGATTAATATAAATATCTATTCTAGCTACCTGTAATCTAAGCGTGAACAAAACTTCATTAAAATCAGTTAAATTGTGATTGTCCTCCTTCGATCAATAAAAATTAATATAAAAAGGTTTCTTGTGTTTCAATTTTGCTCTGATAAATGATGTTGTTTGTATCTACAAACAACATTCTGATACCAGTGTTGGCATCAATATTTTTATGTTAGTAAATTATAGTAGTTACAGTTATAAAATCATGCCCTCTTACCCAATTTCCGTTGACGCTAGTAGTTGACGTTATTCTAACCTAATTTATGTTGCATAAACAATCTTCCTTTGAAATATACGAGCCATTGTTATCTCCCGCAGTCAGTGATTCTTTTTATTGGTGACAAATGAGGCTGACTAATCTCCAGACTGACTAATTGCCTGACACCAGCAGCCCGACCTAAATATGATGCCCTGTTATGGGCAGCTCTCATTACCCTTTTTATATGGCTTAGGAAATTGCTGAAGTATTTAATTACTTACTACTGCGGCGCAGCGAAACGAAGTGGATCTTGGGCTTCGAGATGACGCCATTTTTTGCGGTCTTGCACCAACTCTCGCCAGTTGTCAGCTCCGAGGCTCCGTAGGTCTTTCAGAACCTCATCGTCATCATCTCATGTGGGGAGGATCGTGCCATCAAATTGCTGAAGTACTTGTACTTTATCTACACCTACGTACACTACTTTAGCTACACCCCGGAGCAACATTATATTCTACCCTTGTAAAAATTTCATCGAAATCCATCTAGTATATTTTGCTTGATTGAGTAACAAACTTTAAAACATCCACACGTCCTCAGACACACAATGACACATATCCAATAGTATCCGTTTGAAATAAATGGCATGATATGGCTCTAATTCCAAAAGGTTGGCGATAAAAAGGGAAATAATTTCAAAGTATTTAAACCCTTTCAATCTGTGGTCATTTTCACTTTGAATTGAGGAGATTACAGGGTCAATATCTCACAGATGTTGGCATTTTAGGCACCAGTTTTCAAGTGGTCACATTTTTCAATATTACAAAATAGTAATTAGTTTATATAACAGTTTCATTAGATATAATAATAAGAATGGAATTAAAACGACAATTTTCTCGACTTAATAATCTTGGTAGTGCGTTGATAGATTAAATCAAGATTGGACTTACTATTCAATTAATATAGACGTATATTATAAGTCTATATGACAGGTACAGTAACTTTAAACCATCTTTGAGTTCATTACCACTCCGTCATTCTCAGCTCGGAATAATAAAGCGAGTACAGAGTGCTCTCAATTTCAAACGACTTTAATATTTATAAGATAAATCTCTTGTCATGGATATAGAGGTAATAGATTTTCAGTTTTTTAATATCGCATTGTCTAACTTTGTCGCTAGTTGCGTATTGGAAGCTATGAAAATGAATATGTAGGGTAAGGTTGCCTTAGTCGTACCACTTCAGGAAAAATCACTATAATTTCTATTATAATTTAAATAAAACAAAAAATCTTTGCACATATAAATCCTGGTGTTGTGGTTGTCCATGGGCAGCGGTGATTACTTACCATCAGGTGACCCGCTTGCTCGTTTGCCGCCCTATGTTATAAAAAAAAAAAAAAATATAAAATCTTCATTTATTAACGTAACAAAAAACATTAATAGACATTTAAAAATCTCTTAATAAAATTGTGTTCTTAACATTTTACAAAAACCTTCCTTCGGCACGATTAAGGTAACCGGTTGCCTTAATCGTACTACGCATAGCCTAAGTCGTACTTAGAGTAATTATATCTAATTTCAAGTAAAAGACATTTGGCAATTAAAAAATTGCGTAGACTTATATGCTACAAGATCAATTTCAGTCTTCTTCATTATAATAATAATAGTTAAAAATACTAATTATTAGAAAAATATTTCCATAACACCTAAGTCGTACCAGTAAGATTTAGGAATTTTCTACAGGTACGACTTAAGCAGCGGGGTGCACAAAATTATAAATCAAAATTAATAACATGACCTATAAACCGTTTAGCGTTTGACCTTGCTCACATCCATCATAAAACACTACAAAAACAGTCAAGAATGAGAAAAATAATTATCTCATGACTTACGACTGACGTAAAAATATTAGTGAAAACTGTGCAATAACTTACTTTTTCATTATTTTTCGATCGCGAAATCCAACAAGCCGCCGCGTGTTATTGTTTACCCGTGCGACTGAGTAGAACCATTTTGCACCGCTAGATGTCATCTTTTCAAGACGAGTGCGCAGATATCGACGTGGTACGACTTAAGCGCTGGTACGACTAAGGCAACCTTACCCTACTTGCAAGCCACGGTAAAACCACATGAATAGTTAATTTAAGTAATCTGTGGTAAAACCGTCACAGCTAGAATTAAAAAGCCATCGAACGTGCCACCAAAAAGCCAACGAACTACGTGTCTAAGGTTTTTCGTTAAAAGATATTTAGTATTTGATTAAAAATTCTGCTCAAAAATCTTACATGCATTTTTCACACTGCCTCTATTTCAGTCCGTCTTGTAATAAATAACTGTAATGGCAGCTCAAATATTCTATCCACTCCAAGTCAATGTACAGACAGCCATACATTCTAGCCCAATGTGCGTTTTAGGGTATTTTGTGTTATATATGGGAGTGTATTACTTGTGGGAACTGCAAATATCGTCAGAAAACGTTACGTTAAGCATAGGGTGGCTTTAATTTGCTCCGTAAGGAGATTTCTCTTGAATTCCATGAACCGTTGCTGTGATTTATTAGATACTTTCGAGATTTTTTTTCTTTGAACTGGTATATTGATTGTAGAGAGATACTAAGAAAACGGTAAAAAATTGTTTTTTTAAAAAGTATTTTTTTTTTTTAAACTGACCGGTAGTTCCGCAATGATGGATCTTAAACAAACTTTTCATTTTATTACCTGTATAAAGTAGTATATATATCACTAGCTGCTGCCCGCGGCTTAGCCCGCGTGAGTTTCCTTAGATGAAAAATCTTTTTGTGTTCCAAACTGTAGTAACCTAAACTCCAGTACTCAAAATTTCAGCTATTTGGTTATCCCGTGTCCCGCGGGAATATATTAGGTACTCGTAGTACAGTCGCGGTGTTAAAATGAATCAAAAGTGATATTTCATTCAATAAACGATCTTCGTCTGCTCGTTATCTACAATTTCCCGTGTACCACCACTACCACCCAGAGTCCCTCTTTATCCTATCCCGTGTCCTGTCTATTTATACGTCAGTAGAAAATGCTCATCAGGTTGAACGACTTTTGCTAAGGCCCCATTTCCATTTTTTATAGAGTAGCTGGTCTCTTGGAGTTCTTTATCAGATGTTGCATAAACTTAAATTTTTATACGTCAGCAGAAAATGCTCATCAGGTTAAACGACTTTTGCTAAGGCGCCATTTCCATATATGTAAGTGTAGCTGGTCCCTTGGAATTCTTCATCAGATGATCCTGATCTTCGATTTTTATACGTCAACAGAAAATGCTCGTCAGATTGATAAACTTTTCCAAAGGTACCATTTCCATATTTCTTATAGTTTAGCTGTTATTGGCTGTTTTCTATAAGCTGCTGTTTAAAGAATTGAAGAGTTTTCGCCCTGAAATTTCTGATATGTATTGTAGAACGTACAGCTTGTCTATAAAGTCCTGACATTAAAGTTCGAGGAACTAACATTGATGATGTGTCTGGCAACACCAAACGTATGTACATCAGCTGTCAATGCTGTCAACAATATTGAATTGTTTTTCGTTTGTATTTTTATTGTTTTGATTAAACTGCAATAAATTAAGACCAAACTACGCAGAAAAGTTCAAAAAATGAGTAAAGTAAATCGGAGTCGCACGAGGGAATTGATTTTTAAAGTTTTCCGGCAATGTTTTGCGGAGTGCAAGGATGGACGAATTTTGTGAGATTTCGATGATATTTATGGGAGAACAACATATATTATGGGTATGTAACCGTGTTATTGTTTGTTTTTTATCAACCTGAAGTTACAAATATACTGAATTTACGATTTTTAAAAGAAAAAAGGTATTGTTTACATCGTACACTTTTAGGTTAGACTAAAATTGTAAATAGGTCATATTATAGTATGATCATAAATTTTTGATACATTATGATGGTACATCTCAGTCTATTCGGGTTTTCTATCAATTTTGAATTTGAATTATTAGTTTCTTGTGAATAAGTTATTGTTTCTATTCTGTTACAATTTTTATTCCTTTTTTTTAGGAAAACCAAAGAGTACAGTTAGGCCCATAGTCGACGAAGCAACTTGTTGAAGAGGCCTTCTACAGCATCACATCTGAATATGGAAAAACTGCTGCCATTACGTTGAGACGCTCAAAAAAGAGTACTATGAGCGAGGACGTTACCTGTATCTAGATATAGACGAATTGATTGTTCGCTTAGGCGATGATAGCAGCAGTGGTGACAGCAGTTGTAGTGATGACAGTGCCGCTAATGAAAGCGGCAACGAAACGTTTCTTGTTGTTGAATATTTGGACTCCGATGATGAGTGAAAGTGATCAACCTTAGTATTTTAACTATAAAACATTCATCATCATCGTCAGCCTTCCATGACCCACTGCTGGGTATAAGCCTCCTTTTGTATACGCCAACATTTCCTATCCTGAGCCATTGCAACAAACATTATTAAAAACATTATTCTGGTTAAATTAAAAATGTTTAGTAAAACTTTTCATAAGCAAGGTACCTACTGTAAATAAAACGGAAACAATATGACTGAATAATGTGTTTTATTTATTAGCTCGCTTTACCTGAACGAACTGCTAGTATCAAAATGATTTTGGTCACACTATATAGGGTTGCTACATGCACATCAGTGGCGCCATCATTTAATTTCAGGACTTAATAGACAGACTGTATGTTTAAAGGGAGGACTGTTTCCAAAACACGATGGGAAAAATTTTGCTCGATAGAAAAAAATCGTGAAGTTACCTCTATTTCATATGAATACAGATAACATCCGTGTTTTATAATAAAAAAATGTTTTAAAATCACCAACACAAAGGTATTTTACCTTTTCGATTTCGTGACTGATTTAAATTTTTGAAAAACTAAACATTTCTATTAACTTTTTGATAAAAAAAAAAATTCGAATGGCGCGCAACCGGGACGTCCCCCCCCGCTTCTGCCGCTTCATATGAATTTTCGCTGACCGCCTAACCCCCCTTAAGGTTCTTCATCAGGTGTTCCAGTTTTCAAAATCACTTATAGCCTATATGTTGCCCAGGCTTAATAGCTATACAACAAAAAAAGTTCTATCAAATCCGTCCAGCAGATATTGCGTGAAACGCGTACATACATATACAGATGGACGGACAGACAGACAGACAAAAAATTCCAAAAAAATGTTTTTGCTTTCTGTTATTCTTTTTAAGTGTCCCTCTATCCATTTCAGTCAAAAATACTAAATGTACTGTACAGACAAAATATCTTTACTGTTTTATTATTATACCCACGACCCCTAAGCGCGAAGTAGAAATCACCAAAATTGCGCAGCGCCATCTATTGAAAATATTGAGAAATAATTTCAGCTTACATTTCTGATTTTATCAACGCCATCTATTGGATATTATTTTGCTTGGCACAATCAGTAGATGACCGGAAATAAATTTACAAATGAATTTATTCGTTTCTTTTCAAAATTAAAAAAAAAGTAAGAAATTAATTCTAGAAAACAAATAAAAAACGAAAACAGAAAATTATTGTTAGTGGCAGGATTCGATCCAGCTACTTCCAGTTACTTTCTGGAAATATTTCTTTACTAAATATTTAAAAAATATAGAATTCTAAAAAACTAATACAAAACGCAAAAAAAAATTGGAAAAAAAGTCACATCCGGCAGGATTCGAACCCTGTACTTAAAAAAATAATCCGCGGCTTCTACCAATAGGCCAACATGCATTGCTTGTAACTGGCGAAATTTCAAATGGGATTTGTCTAAAGGTACGCAAATTCACCCCTTTTTTTGGACTGCAAGGGTTGAAATTGTGAACAACCCTTTCTTATGTGGGCAGTATATATATATATATATATATATATATATATATATATATATATATATATATATATATATATATATATATATATATATATATATCCTGACCGATTTAGGCCACAGCGACTTTGGATCTATTTATTGAGGGCTACGTTGGTGTGCTCTCAGGTGACTGACATAGCCAATTTTTGCAGAGAATGTGCGACCACATTCACTGCAAGTCAGCACCCCTCCGACATAATTATATTGAATGGTCGCAGGTGGTCGGGCCTTAAGCTGATCTCTTTTAGTATCAAGCTCTTCTGTGCGTCGCCTTTCAAACTCAAGCACCTTGCTGTTCACTGTGTGCCTCCACAGTGGCCGGTCCGCTGCCATTGCCTCCCATTGTGACGGTTCCAGGTCACATCGCTTCATGTGACGCTTAAGCACATCTTTGTACCGCAGTAGTTGGCCGCCTTGTTTACGCTTGCCATCTTGCAGTTCTGAGTAAAAGATGCGCTTCGCTACTCTGTCGTCAGGCATCCGAGAGACATGGCCGGCCCACCGCAGCTGGCGCCGCATTAGATAAGCCTCTATTCCGCCGACATTAGCACGCTGTAGTACTTCCGTGTTACGAACACGGTCTGACCAATGGATATTCAGAATTTCGCGTAGGCATTTAAGATGGAATTTATCCAATGTGCGTATATGCTTGCGATATAGACACCACGTTTCGGAGGCATATAAGAGATTTGGCAAAACTATCGCCATGTACACAGATACTTTCGTGGAGAGCTTTATGTCATGCAAGCGGAACACCTTGGCACGAAGTCTGCCAAAAACTGCCGCAGCTGCTCCTATTCTGCTGTTAACCTCATTATCAAGAAGGCACCTAGATGATATTGTGCTGCCCAGATATTTGAATTTGTCTATTTGCTTAAGCGAGACGTCACCGAGTTTAATGTTGATTGGAGCACTGTCTAGTGTATCAAGAGCCATCACTTCCGTCTTCTTCACACTAATTTTAAGGCCAAATTTACAACATGCCTCATCAAGACTCGACATAAGCCTCTGAAGTCCTTCTGCGGATTCTGCAGCAAAACACAAATCGTCTGCATACATCATCTCAGTGATAGTCGCGAGAGACACTTTGGTGTGAGCTTTTAGTCTTGCTAAGTTAAAGACACCACCGCCATCGGTACGAAAACGAATACGGATACCCTCGGACAAAGTCTGCAAGGCTTCTCGAACTACGACTGCAAAGTACAGGGCAAACAGAGTTGGAGCGAGTACGCAGCCTTGCTTAACGCCGCAGCTCACTGAAAAGAACTCTGAATCTTCGCCCTGCACACTGACACAACAACGCATGTCATCATGCAGGAGCCGGATCATTCTAACAAATTTCTCCGTGCATCCAAGTTTCGTCAGTACAACCCATAAGGCTTCCCGAGGCACACAGTCGAAAGCTTTCTCCAGGTCAACAAAACAAAAGTACACAGGTTGACCCTGCTCTCGACACTTCTCTTGGAGTTGACGGACAGAGAAGATGGCCTCACATGTACCTCGATTCGGGCGGAAGCCGAATTGAGTTTCAGGCAGAATGTCTTTAGACAAGGGCATCAAGCGGTTTAGTAATATTCGCGCAAAGATTTTCCCAGAAGTAGTCAGCAGGGAGATGCCCCTATAAGAATTGCAGTCAGATTTGTCGCCTTTATTTTTGTAAAGAGAGCAAACTCGAGAGACTTTAAAGTCATCAGGTACTCGCTCCTCATCCCACATCTTAACAAATAGCTTCCAGATGGTCTCATGCAATTCTGTACCCCCATACTTCAACAGTTCTCCAGGTACATTGTCAATGCCGACCGCTTTTTTGTTCAGCTGTTGTTGAATAGCAACAACGACCTCGCGCAGAGTCAGCGGAGCGTCCAGCTCGTTGACTGTGGGAAGGGATGCTATGGTGCTGATGTACGAGACGTCCGCAGCTCGATCAACATTGAGCAAGGTGTTAAAATGCTCTGCCCATCTTTTGAGTACATCTTGTTTGCTGGTAAGCAATTTTGTGCCGTCGAGGGATCTCAGGGGCACTCTAGTACAAATAGCATTACCAACAAGTTTGCGGACCTCATCATAAAATGCACCCACCTGTTTAGTATCAGCGAGCCACTGCATGCGCTCGGCCTTGTCTCGCCACCACTTGTCTTTTATTTCCCGCACATATCTCCGCAACTCGGCACCACTTTGCTTCACTTGCTCCACCTGGCAGTCGTCTGGATGCTTACGTAAGAGTGATCGATGCTTCTGAATAGCTTTTGACAAAGTTTCGTCATTGTCATCAAACCAATCCTCGTGTCTGGTGGGTTTGCTACCCAGTGTCTGCGAGGCGGTAGCGACTAAACTGGACGAGAGTTTTTGCCAATTAGTCACAGCATCGCCACTCTCAACATCTATCATTTGGATCGCACCACTGACTGCCTGAACATAGCTCTCACGCATCTTAAGATTTTGTAATTTTCCTAAATCTAGACGCTTAAGTTTCATTCCTTGTGCTCTGCGAGGAGGATGTAGTCGGAGCTCCAGTTTAGTTACAACAAGACGGTGATCCGTGGAGCAGATCGCATTAGCATCACGCATTACACGGGTGATATGAACCTGGGAAATATCTCTTTGACGGACAATCACATAGTCAATTAAGTGCCAATGCTTCGACCTCGGATGCATCCATGTGGTCTTATATTTTGCCGGTAGTCTAAACATGGTATTGGTGATGGCCAGTTCGAATTCGGAACAGAGGGTCAAAAGGAGACGTCCATTACTATTCATGTTGCCCACACCATGTCTGCCCAAAACCTTAGGCCAAGCTTCAAAGTCACGCCCGACTCTCGCGTTAAAGTCTCCCATAAGGAGTATCTGTTCTCTAATTGGGATTTTAGATAGGACTTGCGTAACTTCTTCATAAAAACTGGCTTTGATATCGTCATCCTTATCCATTGTTGGCGCATAAATACTGATGATATTGAGGTGATTGTCATTAGCCAGGTGTAGGCGCAGCGTGGTGACGCGGTCCGAAATATGAACAGGACACTCCTCCAATTTTTTTACTAAATCATTTCTGATTGCGAAACCAACACCGGATCTCCTAGGCTCTGAAGATGGAGTACCTTTCCAAAAGAAAGTATACCCCCCCAGGCGTTCCACTCTCTCTCCCTCGTCAGCCAGGTGCGTCTCACTGAGAGCAGCAATATCCACACCATAGCGTCGGAGTTCTCGAGACACGAGGGCGGTTTTACGAGGAGGACACAAGTTACTCTCACGATCAAGGAGGGTGCGTACATTCCACGCCGCAAAGGTCATATTTTGGGTTTTAAAGTTCTTAAATCTATTAATTCTGCTACGTATCTTTCGACCACGTGTTATTGATGCAGAGGCAGCCGTGGTTACTACCTCGTTCGAGTATGATGGGTTAAGCCTTTTTTAGGACACCTTTTCTAGTCCCCTCCCCGGATTGGGGGAAGCAGGGCCTCTCTAAATAGAGCTGCTTCGTCACCCAGGGAGCTGCCGATTTGCACTGTTAACCCAATGCAGCGCAAAACGACCATCTTCCCTGAGCCGCCTACGTGCAGACGTCAGACAAAGCCCAGTTCGCATCACAACCAGACCTCTCTACCTCTGTCCATCGCCGCAGGACTGGCGTTTAATTCGGAGTCCACTGTCAGAACCAAGTCATTTGCGCAGGAGATATTAGAAGTGCACGAAACGTTAAAACGACAGTGTGCGCGCGGACACAGGTGCACTCTTATCCCTACCTCCCTGTATCCAATGGAACGGGGGACCGCTACAATCGGCGAGAGGTAGGGACGTCCCTAAACGTCAGCAAGGCCTCTGACGCAGACCTAAACCTAGCTTGGTTTTATGATTGGCCGGGATCGCCAATAGATGTTAGTGGGAGGCGTCCACTTGGGAGATGGAGGAGAAAGGAAAGGGGTAGGATACTGCTGCCATGGGACTGATGAAAATGTCAGCAATAGCTAGAGTAGTCCGGGGTCGCGTCCCCGTAGTGATTCTGAAACAATACGGTCAGATACCGGACAGATAACTGACAGAATCACCCTCCTGGACCAATTAGTTTACCTCCCCTTTTTTACCCCTTTAGAGGTTGAATTTCAAAAAACGCTGAAACACGCCATTGGTTATTTTTGTTGAGAAGCATTCTTGCCAAGTTTCAAGTAAATCAGTGAAGATTTTAATTTTTTTTCATACAAACTTTGCCCTCAATTTCAACCCCCTTAGGGGTCTAATTTTGAAAAATCCTTTCTTATCTAAGCACTACGTATTAACATAAAACTTCGGTCCAAATTTCAAGTTTATAGCTTTTATGGTTTAGGCTGGGCGTTGATTTACCAATCACCCTTGTTCTTTTATATATATAGATTTTATTTTACATTTCGTGTTGTAACAACTTTACAATCATAAAAAAAGAGTCGCCAAGCGCTAATTGAAAAAAAAACGAATAAAATTTAATTTGATAACGCGGACTGAGTTGTATTAGACGTAACTGCCGTCTGGTCCAATTAGATGTTCTTTGCCCTTTTTTAATAAGAAAAAAGTTCTTTGCTGATGCTTTTGTGTAATTGAATGTAAAAACGAAGAAGGAAATCAGACTTTTCAAGTAATAATATGCTTCAGGGAAAAAAAGTTAAACACTGAGGAATTTGCGGCAAGGAATTTGAGTTTTAACTTTATATTATCTGTATCTACAGGTCCGATTTCCAGAAGCCATCAAAAAAAATCATGCATGAAGGTGGAGCCACCGCGCAGAATAGAAGTTTATGGCGCTCTCTCGTTTCGGAAGCCAAGATCCACTTCGGAGTCATTGAGCCAGCGGAGTAAGAAAGTAAGTACTGGTCCGATTCGAAAAAATCTTTTGTTGTGTAATGGCCACATTCAGGAAGAAGGCTATAGGCTATTCAAAATCCCGAAATTCCCACGGGAGCGAGTCCGCGTGACACAGCTAGTGTAGATATATAAACCTATGTACATATTTATATCAAATAAGGTATAGGACGTATTAGACGTATGCAATTATTCACTATTATTACTGTGACATATACCCGTCATATAAATGGACCATTACCACGAAATTGGTAGCGTTTCTTAGTATGAAATAAATAGCAATTACTCGTGCTATATTTTATTGCTTAAAAGCTTCTGGGAATGTTACCTTTTTCCTGCTAGGAATAACTCCGGAGTAAGTGGTACGTTTCCGTTGCTCCCGTCGACTCGTCGCTCAAGTGTGAATGAAATTGTGTTAGAGGCTAAAGTCACGATCACAAACTCTTTCGAGCTGCAGTGCTGCTAAAAGCACGTTAACTTTGAATGTTGGTTTCATACTTGATACATTCGTTTATAAATACAGCGTCACAATTTCATACATTTTCTCTTGACCTAACGAATCATGGATTTGGGTCTTGTCTTTCGATTTTCTTCTTCTTCTATAAGTTTACCGATAAGCATGTTTAAGTTACTCTGCGGAACAGCTCAGAAGTGTGCTATCCCGGTCCGTTCTAGAGTTTTTTCGGATAACTTCTTTCAGTTTTAAATTTACTAAGACGGTAACAGAAAAAGAAATTTTTATTTGCAATAACATGGTACATAGGACAGGAACAGCTTAGAATTTGAGGTTTTCTACTAAAAATTTTAATATAAGTAAAATCCCAATTACAGTACCCAATTACCGAATATAAATAAATTCCCATAAAATAAGCCGACATAGGGTGGAATGAAGTTCTAAACGGGAGTCCACCAGAGGGTATTAAAAAATTCAAAGTGTAAACGACAATTCGACTACAACGAGATATGAGACATTGGGGATGGGTCCTATTCCGACATCGTTCATCAAAAATGTATAACATGAGCAAGCACAGCAAATAAATCGTATCCGGGAATACGAACCCGTGAATTAATAAAGGTATACCGTCCTAGGGATGAAACGATACGAGTAAATACAAGTACATACTCGATACTTTTCACCGATACCAAGTACTTTTAGCATCGATACTTTGAAATTAAATATCGAGTAGGTATCGGTCAAAAGTACTTATATCAGTAATTTTTTTTACGATAGATAAAATAATTGCATGAATTAAATTAAAGTTTTTGAACGCATCCTTGTCTTAGTTTTGTGTAGTTGGCAAGCTTGTTTGTCTATGCCCAAAAAAAGTCAAGTCAGTCAGTTGGTGATTGGTTGGTTGGTGACATTGACATTGTTTTAATTCTCCGTCCCGCCCGTTGCCTGCCCGTTACCTCTAACCTCTAACAGACTGTTAGAGGTTAGTTACAAAAAAATATGTATTTTTAAAGGGCTTTCTAACGATATGAGTATCAAGATGTTAGACTGCTGGGTACAGTCATGAGCACGTCGAGTTTTACACTTTGACCTTTGTATCGTCTTTAAGGCGCACGGAATAAGAGCGCAATTCGAACTGCAGTGTAAAGGTTGATGTGCTCTTGACCGTACGTTTCGACTCATCTTTGTGTAATTTTGTATTTAAATAAAGAATAAACCGATAAAGTTTTTTACTCAAAATTTTCCAAGAACGATTCGATACAAGTAAGTATCGATACTTTTAGATCGATACCAAGTAAGTATCGATACTTGACGACCGATACTGTATCGAGTAAAAGTATCGATACCTCAACGGTATCGTTTCATCCCTATACCGTCCTATAGGACGCTCTACTCACAATACGAATGATAATGTTTAATTGTCTTCATCTAATCATTATTTTTTAAACTTCGACGCAATTAGGAGACATGTTATAAGTTTAACGTGTGTATTTGTCTGTCTATAGTAAATAGTTGCTAAACGGATAGACGTATTTGAGTTTTTATTTAAAATGTCGTTGTCGAAATGGCTGGTATTAGCGAAGTTTGATGAAAATCGGTTCAACTGTTTATACTGTATAGGGGATTGAATGACGAAGGCTTTTAATTTTTTTCTTTATAATGTCGATAAGAATTACCATTCGGGTGAAGCCTAACTAGGCTAATGTTCCATAAACCTGTTTATATTACAAAAATAATATGACTGTACCAGTTTAAAACCTAATTAATATTTCTTGAAAATATTTCGCTACAAATGCCGACATGTCAAAGGGTATCTAGACCGAAAACATTGATAAAAAAATTCGCAGTAAGTAAGAATAAAAACATCTACTATCGTAACGTACTATTTTTAGGTACTTTACACACTATTTATCAGAAACCTCTGATAGTAAGTGAAAACAAAAATATGCTAGCATATTCCCGACGAGACCTCGCTAAAAGCCGACATTTAAATGTCGGCTTTTAGGGTATATCTTCTGGAAAATGTAGCCGAATCAGTACCTAAATAAGGGAATGTGCAAAAAACAAACAAATTGTTATTTTTTATGTATAAACAATATAATTTCGATTCTGCTTACGGTAACTCCTAATCGTGTCTCTACAGATTTTTAATAGTAGTGTTTTTCAAAAGTTCTTATTACTACGTAGTTAGTAAGAAAAAACACCACTGTTGTTAAAATAATGCTTACCAAACATCTATAAATAAATAAATTATTTTCTTTATTCACAAAGATGAGTACAATTTTGTCAAGTTAGTAAGTACACGTAATACCACAAATTGTTAAAAGCTCTGAGCTCCAAACTAGGTAGATGCCTGTATCTTGGAGTCCAGTGTTTGAGTTCGACCGTGTAGGTTAGTTAAAGGAGAAATCAATTCTAATATGTACACAAAACCAACGGTAGAGTCGAAAATATTTTTCTTTTTTTTAAACTTGGTTAACCAAACATAGTGTTGGTCTACTTCAGAACAGCACAACAAGGCTCTCAAGTCTAGATTAGACCTAGAATAACGTCACTTGACCTAACCTACACCGGGGATGTTTGTCTGACCACAGATATTATTTTATTTTATTTTTGACTGTACACAATCTAGTGTATGTATAAAGTAAATGAATAGGGAATAGGCCCCTCTGGCATTCTAGGCGACCAAGACTGTTTCATGAGTTTCTTTCGGCATTTCTCCTCAGCAGTGGTGGTTCCGAAATGCTAGTAGTTTGTAGCTTTGAGACATAATATATTATGATTAAATAATTAGTTATCGACGTGAAAAAGAGCCTTCTTTGAAGGCCAAGTTTCAATAAAAAAATTGACTTTGACCTGAAAAACCTGAAACATACATAGGATAATTTATAGAATAGGTTGACTGGTAGAGAATAAAGTCTACCAATTGTACATAATTTTGTAATTTTGTGCAATAAAGTTTTGAAACAATTTTTTTTTATCTCGAAATTCGTATAGCATCAAAGCCGCGGGACATAATAAATAATATATCTGCTAAACATTGAATTTACTTAATTCCCCATCAACCCAAACCGTGATTGAACAGCCAACGTTCATTTATCAAAGAGATTTTCACGTCCGGTACCCAAAGTTCATACGTTATGAATATAGTCGGATTATGACGTAAGAGATAGGCTGACCCCATCCGTCAAGACCCAGTTAGGGCTAACAGTGATGGGCACCGCCTGGCCTAAAATGGAAAGTACAAAACGTCTAATTTCAGTCCTATTCTACAAACTAAGTACTAAGTTGATGTTGCGCATACATTTTCGTGTATATTTTGACGAAGCATGTTGCGGATCGTAAAATGTAAAATTTATGTTGTCACTAAATTATATAAGTTGAAGACAAAATTATATTTATTTGCAAAAATCTTCCTCGTTATCATTTTTCCACCTAGGTTATTTAAAATATCCACGCGAATGAGGTAGGCCTTAACTTCTATTGCGCGATATATAAACAAAAACAACGGTTGAGTGGACATTATTAATTTAACTCGACTTTATATAATTTATAGAAGAATCATTTCGATTTAAATGTTAGAGAGAGAAAAATATTATTTAGAAAATTATCTATGTTAATGAAATATTTTTAGGTGAATTTGGAGATTATAATATATAAATAGAGTCCATATACACAAAATATATAGTTATGAAACGTCTATCATCTTGCCCTTTTTTGGCCGCTAATCCTTCCACGCCACAATGTTGTGTTTCAGTAATCTGTAGCTATAAAGGCTGTATACATTATTGATTATATTATGAGTTGATATTATGTAAGTAGATAATAACGTATCTTACTTCATCGGTCTTCTGAATAACTAACGTCAAATTCCTACGCGAGCGAAGCCGCGGGCACAGCTCTATTTAGTGGCTCTGCCCTAGGACTCCTGTGGGAATTTGTGTCTTATGATACATGAACCAATTTTGGTCTAAATTTGCTTAACAATTAAGGCGTGACTGAATAATAAACATACCTACAAACTTTCTCATATATAAGAAATAAGATTATTTGATTCCTAACAAAGTAAGCTACAAAACAGTTGATAGATTCAGCATAATTTCGTGATTTTACATCCACATTGCATCGTAGAAAGCTATTTAATGATAATTCAACAAAGTCAACGAATTATGGACCGGCGACCATACAAAAACCGAATCGCGGGCTCTGATTGACGTATTTTTTCGATTCCTTTAATATCAATGCAGCGAAAATTGTAGCGCGCGTGACTACACCTCAAAACTTGTTAATGCCGTGTGATGTTTAAAAAATACGATTACTTTGGATTATGCAACATGCAACCAAGTCATACAAAGTAAGAACTTGATTAATTTTCCTTGCCTCTATTCATATATCATTAATAACACTAACGTGAGATGAAGACATTCTAGTTAAAATACGTGAGTGACTCGACTCTACTTTATTTTATACTAGCTTTTGCACGCGGCTTCACCCGCGTAATTTTCCCACGGGGACAGTGCTTTTTCCCGGGATGAAAGATAACTTATGTCCTTCTCCGTAATTCTAGCTATATATAAAATTTAATGAAGACTGGTTCAGTATATGAAGCGTGAAGAGGTAACAAACAAACGCACTTTCGCATTTATAATATTAGTTAGGATTTTGTATTGATTTATTTTTGTATTGATAACATTTGCCATTTAGAGGATTTATTCCTGGCGCAGGCAATTTATAGTGTGTAATTAATATTACTACCATTTCTGTATTTGTCCATTTTTATTCGAAAATACTAACAATGGAAATATTCCCTTCATGGTTCATATATTTCTAAAGAAAATTAAAGTCAGTAATTAACCAAATTGCTTACCTTACCACGATCTTTGTCTTACCGTCAACAATTGTTTGGGCCACTTAAACAATTAGAACTCGGGAACTTTCTTAAGTCCAAAACTCATTCAAAGGCAAATTTGCCGATATTTATTTGCTGGATATTCAGGTTCTTCAATGGCTGATTCACCCTCTTGAGTGTTTTCATAAAGAAGCCATGTAAATTGCGAAAATCCGATGGTAATAAGTACCTAATTGTATTCATCAGTCAACATCAAGGAGAGCTTATGCGATAAATCTTAAATTGGGGATTTAAAATTTATCGCATTATAAGTTGGTTTGATTGATAAAAATACCAGGCCAATTATTTCCAGAAATTATTAAAATTTCAGGAAAGCTAGACCCCAAAAATTTTATGTAGCATCATTTTTAGGTAGCTGAAAGCTATATAAGCAGTGAAAACAAAACAATATAAATAAACAAGTGATGTAGAAACTAACCTCGAAAACTGCCATAAACATGCGAAAATGGCACTTCAATGATTATTTTGCGGCAGCCCTGAGGCGATTCGTGTTAGGGCTGTCAACGAGAGGAATATATGGCAGGGTTTTGACAAAGGAGGCTGAATGTTTCATGTGGGCATAATGGGCTATAAACAGACAATGTCGGATTGTACTTAGGTACATAGGTAGAAAAGAAATGACTACGAGATTAATAATAAAATAAGAATAATTTAGAGCAGTGATTTTATAAATTCATAAATCCAGAAAAAATCCGTACTTACTGATTTTTTTATAAATATAAATACTTTTGATAGAGCACATGCGGGAAATACTAAAGTAACTTGAGTTGTTACTCCACTTTTTCTCGCATACGGTTTTTTTTAGAAAATCCATTCGATTTTCTAAAAAAATCGTAAAATCTGTCCAAAAAGCATTGTAAAATTTATAAATTGACATAAAGTAATTATAACTAGCTACATTTATTTTAATGTATTGTTAAAAATGAATTAATGGGACGATCATCACGTTAAACTAAAGAATTATAAAATATATTGCTTCCAAAATAATCCGATAACCCTCTTATCTGAATGCTACCAAATTATCAATCATTGTTTTCGATTTAATAAACTTATTTAAAAAACAAATGCTATTGAGCTTATAATGAAGTCTCCATTATAACATTCAGTGACAGTGCTAAATGACAAGAATTTAATCTATGATCAACAATTTCACGCATCGAAGTTTTGGATGAAGAATAGTAATCGATAAACTAGTAGAGTTTTACAGTTTTTGCTTTTAGGGTTTCGCAATGTTTTGGTTCTAAACATAGGGCGGCAAACGAGCACGCAGGTCACCTGATGGTAAGCGATCACCGCAGAGCGAGCACCGAATTCTCGTTGTGTCAGATAATTGTGGGGATAGGAGGATACAGTACCTATCACGTCTATATCCCTTACAAGGTCAACAGAACTTGTGAGACGCTTAGCTGAATAGTAGGCATGTTGGTTGAATGGAGATTCAGATATAGTGTCAGGTTGATAGCCCATTGCCTATGACAATTAATTAAGAATTGACTTTTACAATCTACGGGAAATCTATCGGGAAGAAAAACAGCTGGCACATTCTATGTTTTTTCTTTACCCCCAGACCAACAATGGTGTTATTTGGATTTGAAAAAAATAATCTGGTACTACCGGTTCGATTTTTTAAATTATTTCATGAGGAAGACTATAGACTAGATAATCAGAATCCCGAAATCCCTACGGGAACGAAGTTACGGGCACAGCTATCATCTATATGACTACAGAACCATAATTCGCGTAAATTCGGTTTAAGATCATCGTCCAGATTTTAAATTTTTAAAAACGTTTTTCTACTCAGATCATTGAAGTGTGTAAATGTTGCGTGGTGATAAATTCAAGCAAAAAACTAATGCGGAGTCGAGTCGCACACAAATCATGTTTGTTTATGCGCATGCGCCTAGCTTGCGCTAATCATACGTGTAATCAAGCGTGAAGCTGACGTAAATTACATAACTCATCTAAACACCCGAGTGCTAACCGGACTATTTTTTTATTATACAATTTTTTATTGAATAGCTTGTAACTGGCCGGAGTGACTGATTATTAATCATCATTAGCCATTTGAATGCACCCACTGCTGGGGTACGGGCTTTCCTTATGGATGGATAAAGAGCTAAGAGTCATGGCTCTTTATCCATCCATAGCCATGAGCGTGAGCATGGGCCATGACCCAGTACGTGGGTTAAGATGAATTGGTGAATTTTAACGACTACAAATACAGTCGGGACCGACGTGCCTTTCGAAGCTCGAAGGAGCTGTAGATATTATTTTTTTTGCCACCCATCCCTTGACCGACCTTCGCCAAAGTGGCTTAACCGCCACTATCGCAGGCCGAGCGCGCGAAATACTACGCCATCGAACTCCCATGACTTTGTATTGTATGTTTAAATTTTAAATTTCGTAAAATTAAAACAATTTATTTCATATGAATATGGACCTTGAAACATCGTGAGAAAACCTGCACTCCATTAAAATTGCTAAGAGAGTCGTTGTGTGTTTCATTCCATATAATAACCACGACCCTCAGTCATGACGAAATGCGACTAAAGAGAGAGATGGACCCTCCCTCTACCCATTCAAATCCTTCAAAACCCGTTAAGAAGTTTTTCATTAAAGAGCTTTCTCACATTTCGCATTTACAATTTAAATATGAGATTATACAATAGGTTCATTTAATAGGCAGTTTAGATTCGACCTCTAGATGCCATAGGAAATGGTTCGACATTTTGAATGCCTCCGATATTGCATTCCGGAAATGGCGCCGGCCGCAATTATTGGGTTGAGGCTGTGACGACCTCACATTCTGCAGATACCGGCAATACACTTGATGAGGTGGGCCGTAGACCCTTGATAATGCTGTGTTATGGAGTCAGATACTCTTTAAATGTGCCATTAGCTCCCTAGAACTGAACTACTAGGAGTATGTTAATAACCTCGTGGTTCAGTTTCATTAACTATGGCTAACCTCCCGACCGAATTGCTCTGCCTCGTGTACCATTTCTTTAAAAACTTTATTGCACAAATTACAAAAATTATGTACAAATGGTGTACTTGGTGGTGGCTGGTGGGTTTCTAGAGATACAGCAACTTGCATCAAGTGCAGCAGGTGGTATTGCTTGTTATTTTCTTCTTTTCAATTATAAAAGTACTTATTAACACGGGTGGAAAAATGACACGTTCATTTTCTTCGTAAGTAGTTGACAATAGTTAATAGATGATGAGAAACTTTGGCAGTTTCAGCTTACATTAACAATCATCTTAAGTGATTAAACTTCGGTAGTTTCGCCCCGATAGATGGCGTGCTACAAAACTGACCCATTTACCGCGGGACGTCCACACATGTAAATTTTATGATCTCGCTCTGAACAACTTTGTTACTTCTTGGCGTTGGAGCCAAATTGAATTCTATCATGTCCAACTTTTTACTTTGAGACAGTCGTTGCAGTTGAGAGATTCTGTGTTGAAAGGAAATCTAGGTCCTTTATTTATTACTAGCTATTTCCCGCAGCGCCGCTATCCGCAAAATGTTATCCTATCGTGTCTATAAGAAAAATCCCCAGTTTACAGCTCTTTCCCTTGATTCATTTTAACAATCTGCACGGTAAGAGAAGCAGCTGGCACATTCTATAATTTTTCATCTCTTCCAAACCAGCACGGAAGCAATGCGACATAATATTTCTAAATTGGAAATTCCGTATTCCCAAGTAATTTTATTAGGAGCATCAAATTGGGAAGTAAGGAGCCAGCTTTGGAAGTTATAAATCGAACTTGTCTGAGTTTTGCAGAACAGCCCGCAGCTACTTGTCAAAACGCCAATAATCCCGGATCGAGTTCTGCTGAATTAACGAATGGATTTGAATTAAAGGACCGTGTGGCCCAAGTTACAGGAGAAACCACAGAAATATGAATAATATATAAGAGCATGAAAGCGGCAATAACGGTTATTTTCCCGCTGCTTGACATAAGCTGCATGAAAATAACGGTTATTTTCCAGCTGCTTAACATAAGCTGCGGCCTGTGGTGTGGCCCTAGAATAGCACCAACCCATCTCTTCCCGTGGGTGTCGTAAGAGGCGACTAAGGGATTTAAAAACACCGGAGGATGGGCAGCAGCATCTTTCCGCGTACTATGTCATCACACTGCGATCGCCAACCCGCCTGCCAAGCGTGGCGATTACGGCAAAACCCTCCATGGATGGAATCCTTGGGGGAGGCCTTTGTCCAGCAGTGGACGTCTTTCGGCTGAGAGAAGAAGAAGAACATAAGCTGCATGGCAATAACGGTTATTTTCCCGGTGCTTGACGTAAGCTGCATGACAATAACGGATATTTTCCCGCTGCTTGACATAAGCTGCATAAGACTTTGACCAATAACAAATTATCGAAGGGTAGCGATGAGATGTATTAATGTTTCGTTGTCATATTATTTCAAATTTGCCTCGGTCGATAGAGAACTATAACCACATGATTACCGAGTATACCACTGACAATTTTATATCTGAAAAGAAAATTAGTGCGCCGAACGAAGAATAAGAAATAAAAGTTTAACAAATCCTCTTCTATATATCAAGTTAATATTTTAATTATTATATAGGTACCTATTTATATATTATCCTGGCGTTCATCGGTTAATATAACTGCTGCCGACTATCGTCACAGAGATACAGGTACATACCTGAAACAAAAAAATAAATATTAGATTCAAATACACTACAATACACATAGGAATCTAAACTTAGAACTTTTGTGTGTCTCCTACTTTACATCTTCTCTGGAGAATGACCCAAAATATATAAAGTTTATTATAAATGTAAAAGTGACTGATTCGTTACATTAATTACTTTTTACTGCATTAGCCGCGGACCTTCTTACAAATTACAACTGCAGTAATAACAAAGGAAAAAAAATACCGATATCACTACTGCTAGTATATTTGGTAGTAACAGGGGCAATAAAGGCTGACAACACCTAAGTAGTGTAGAATTTAACGACAAATGTAACAGAAAAGTAAATGTACCAGCCAGTATATTAGGTGTCCCACCCATCGATCACAGTGCCAGCTTTTTAATTATCTCCCCTCGTCAGGCCGCTGTCACTGCGTGTCTCACTGGCAACACTCATTTACTGGTTTACACTACTACAGCCTTAGATAAAGGAATGTTTTGTTTTTTATTTATTCATATAAAACTTCAGTTAGGTTACAATAGTAAGGGTGGATTAATGGATTTACCCACCAATCATCATTGGGCCCACGTAATAAATAAATATTTATGGACAAAACACACAAATTGAGCTGGCCCCAAAGTAAGTTACACACTTGTGTTTTGGAATATTAACTCAACGATACTTTATTTTATATCTAACAAATACATATATAGATAAACATCCAATACCTGGGTATTGGGTGGGGAAAATGATCATTTTCCATCTTGACCTGACCGTAGATCGAACCCGGGATCCCCTGGTTCAGAGGCAAGGTCTTTACCACTGCGCCACGAAGATCGTCAAAGGAAGGCCAATGTCCCAGCAGTGGGGACGTGGACAATAAAATGGCTGATCATGGTGAGTAAGGATGGAGGAAATATCTAAAAATAAACATGCGAATGACTTGCAATGCATTTATTTGGTTAAAATCATTTACCATTACCATAGATTGGCGTTTTTAAAGACTTGCAATGCATCTATTTGTATAAACTCATTAACCATTACCATAGATTGGCGTTTTTAATTCAAGGAGGGATTTTCCGAGACCCAAATTAAAAAAAAAGTTCCAAATGAATTCATATGTGGCGCTTAGTAAAAGGCAAGACCACTCAAAAAGCAAAAAATGCACGGTATTGGCATTAAAAAAAAAAAACCTAATAAAAAAAAACATCTAAAAATTATCAATATTGTGATTTGTGCAACTGTCAAACTGTTATGTGATTTTTTTTCTGCCTATGGCTGACAATAAAAAGCGCACAATATAGGTACAGCCATTATTACGACTAGGCTTTCAATAAAACGCCATCTGTTGAGACTTTTAAATACTGTTTTTTTTTTCTTAATTTAGCTGTCAGAAAAATCGCTCAGTACCTATATCATTACAATATTTTTTTTATCGAGGTTTGGCCATGCAACACGCAGGCTGAGGTAGTATATCAAATCGAACTAATTTCAGTTTTATTGAATCGTAACTTAGGATAGATAAAAGATCATTATTTATCTAGCAAGAAATAGAAAGCTGATGACGATGATATTTATGTATTGAATTTAAAATTTTGGCCTATCCTCCGAATATGGTAAAGTTAAGCTGCCATTAATATTTGGTAGCAGTCCGTAATAGCTGATCCACCATCCGACAATCGTACATTATTAATCTCGTACACGGAGGTTCACATCCGATTGATATAATACGCAGACTGCAGTAACCATTGGGTTGGTCATGTAATGAAGTATTCTTCTCATCTTGCTAATATTGAAGCACTTAGCACGAGCTAATATTTTGACTTACATTTATGTATAATTTTTGTACAGACAGTGCTCTAAAGGTAGAGCTTTTCACATCCATGCTCTGAGGGGAATCTTAGAGAGGTAATGATCTACCAATGGTCCTGTACGGTTACGGGTTCCGGGTAAAAAAAAAATAACTTTCAGAATCAATACACTTATTTGTGCCAATGTCAAATATTTTGCCCTATATTTAAATACAGAGGATATAATAGGAAATTTAGGCTCAATGCTATTAATAGACAAACAACTTCGAAGTTCATTCCGTAAGTGCCATATAATCACATAAAAGGTACGAAAACGTATGATCAAATTCCCTCTGGTGTCTTCTCAGCAGTGGGCGTATCAAAATGTAACAAGTAATGTAACATAAATTTACAATTTAGCATTGTTGATCTTGTAAATAGACGAGAAAAAGTGCCTTTGTCATACCTTAATGCTTCGCTGAGGTGAAATTTTATTGCACAGTTTTTATTGCCTTTAGGGTCAAAATTTAGATTTTTCAGCAATGAAGATACAATTAACTTTGATATTATAGATTTTGTCGCTTGCAGGTGTAGAAAATTCACTTCTTGATTATCAATTTTTTTTCAGACAACGAAAGAACTTCATGAAGCCTATGAATAAATGTATGCGACTTCAATGAATATATGGAGCAGTATTAATGGAATTGTGTGAATGAACTCGGCTGTGCCAGTTCAGTGATCCCGATTCTCGATTGTTCTATTACTACACCAGGCATTCGATTACCGCGTAATGGGTCAGGAAGAGGTGGTAATCGATTTATGGCAAGTGGGTATTTTAGGTATAATAACATAGGCTACATTTCTTCATTCATTCGAATAGCGATTTAGAATATGGAAAATTCAACAATTTGAAATTCTGCCGATGATTCGCCGAGCGATGACTATTCAATAGAGTAGAAACGATCCAATTTATAGATTATCACAGAAAAAGTAACAATGGAAAATGAAATACATAGTAATAGTACAAACATGAGTAATATGAATATTTTGTGAAATATTTTTCATATGAATGTTAATGGTGCAAACAATATTGGACCAGGAAACGTCCAAGACACAACTTCCAATTATAGCAGTCGTGATGTCATGTCATCGCAACAATACGAGCAAATGAGGCCGCAATCGGTATCATTAGGATGCTTCTTGAAAAGTGTGACACAATTCGATGAGAATCGATACGTCGCTATCAAAAAGCGGAAAAGTACTCGGATTCAATCAGTGCTATTCCAGTCTTTCTATTTCTTTTTATGTATGTCGAATTATTTGTAGTATGTAGTATATTTAATCTATATTTAGTATTAATAAATGGCATAAAAGAAAATGTTGCTAGTGTCAATTTTCAGGTGATATAGTAAGTTCACAATAACGTGTAAATTTAATTGTTATATTTGGCAGAACTAGACTATAATTTTATTCAATTTCGCGTAACATATTTGGAGTAAATTTCTGATTAGACCTGAAATTCAAACAAGAGCGAAGTTCTGGGTCGCAGCTGTACAAAGTTAGAAAAAAAAACCGGCCAAGTGCGAGTCAAACTCGCGCACCGAGGTTTCTGTACATGCAAAGCATCTCATATTATAACGCTCTAACTAAAAGACCAACTAGTTTCAAAATCAAACTTAACTTTGCAGTTCGATCCCTAAGATTCATACTGAATCTAGGGCAAAAATAAGTTTGTAACACTTTTTTTGAGACTTCCAATAACATATAATGTTAGACCTTACTTTTTGCCAAATTTCATAATTTTAAGGCAACGGGAAGTACCCCATAGGTTTTGATTGCTGCCTGAAATCGCAAAATATGCGAAGATTCGCAGCAT